>JANRFK010006688.1:21248404-21260033 GCA_030068395.1 Apalone spinifera
TACGATTAAGTTGTTTAAACAAATGTGTTGCAATGGTAGAAAAAAATTGTATGTATCTGAAAACTGTATGTAGTGGGGGGTACTTATATATTTTAAAAAGGGGTACTTTATAAAAAAAAGATTGAGAAACACTGAGCCACAACACCAAGAGTGTGGCCAGCTTGGGGTGGAGCTTGCCATCTTGCCTGCCACTAGACTGGGTAAGTAGGCCCCCTACTTCAAACTCTTTCCCATCTCTGGCCCTTGGCTGCAGTACTAGAGAGGGGAGGAGGGAGGGAGGGGAAGGCACCTACCAGCAGGGGAACTGGGGACAGAGAGAAAAGGCTCCTAGCAATCAAGGGAGCTGGGAGTGAGAAAAAGCCCCTGCTGGGTAGGAGGACTGGGGGGGACAGAGAAGGCCCCTTCCAGCTGGGGGAGGGGGTTAGGGTGGAGAAAAGGCCCCTGCTGGCCAGGAGGGATGGAGGGGAGAAAATGTCCCACTGCCAAGGAGGGAGAGAAAGCCTCACTGGATGGGACACCCCTCCCCCTTGAGCCCCTCCTCACTCCCAGTCTTCATTCTCACCCCACATCCCCAGCCCTCTGCCCTGAGCCTCTCCTCCACCCTCCACTCTGACTCCTCCACCCCCCTATGCCCTCAGTCTCCTGCCCTGGCCCCACCCACATCCCAAAGGCCCTGCCTTGACTCCTGCTCCTCCCCCCCACCCCTCCCACCGCACCACTAGACCCTTCTCTGATGGACCCAGGTAATGCAGGGTAAGTCTTCTAGTATACAAATAATTACTCTTGGCAGCTTGGGGGCAAGTAGATCTAGTGAATATTTCCTGATGTTTATTAACAAAAGTATATGAGGAGTCATTTAGAGGAACAAATGCCAGATGAGGCATTTTGTAAATAAACTTTATATTTTAACCTGTTTTTCTCCTATATGGGGAGATGATTTTAAATGAAGTAAATTTGTAATACACAATAGTAGTGGGGACAGTGGAGAGAGTAGAGTATAATCTGATATCACACAACCACAAGCAGCAAAGCAAACAGTGGAAACTCATGGGCTGCGTCTAGACTGGCAAGATTTTGCGCAAAAGCACTTGCTTTTGCGCAAAAACTTGCCAGCTGTCTACACTAGCCACTTGAATTTGCGCAAGAACACTGACTTTGTAATGTACAAAATCAGTGCTTCTTCCGCAAATACTTTGACGCTCCCGCTTGGGCAAAAGCCCTCTTGCGCAAATGCTTTTGCGCAAGAGGGCCAGTGTAGACAACCCAGAATTGTTTCGCGCAAAAAAGCCCCGATGGCTAAAATGGCTAAAGTGCTTTCGCGCAAAAACGTCCGTATCAATCTAGATGCTCTTTTCCACAAATGCTTTTAACGGAAAAACTTTTCCGTTAAAAGCATTTGCGGAAAATCATGCGAGTCTAGACGTAGCCATGCTGTAATTTTATGATGGGGACAGGAATAGGACTATGCCGACTCATCGTTCTGTGTGACAGGATTGGAACAGGATTGGAACTGACAGGATTGGAACTCATACCTCTTAGCAGTCAAACCATAATGCTTCCTTAGTGGTTCTGTACCGTTCCTTTTTTCCTGCCTTTTTCTAATACGAGCATCAGAACAAATGTATATTTGAGTTCCCAGAACATTGATGGAAGAAATAGGAGTGCAGGAACAGGAGAGGAATACTAGTAATCGGTTCCAAACCAGCTTTGTTGGGATCATGCATCGAAACTCTGTAGCAGACTGCCATGTAGGAAAAAGAACCTAAAGCTTCTAAATCCATCCCCTAGACTTTTGCTAACTGCTTGTGCCCAAGGCATACTTACATGAGTTATTGATGCTCCAGTAACCTTTCCATCTAGCATAGCATCAAGCCACATTGACTTAATGTTTTCGGTTCTGATCCTGCTTTCACAGAAGCCAATAACAGCATTTCTTGTTGAATGACACTACAAAGGGATTCAGGACTGAGCCCTCGATTAGGACTAAATGAGTATTCTGCACTTTTCCTGGCCATTTACAGGTTATTACTGAATGGCACAGACAGACATGAGGAGAGAAGAGGCAGATTGCAGATACACACAGATGTGTATGTGCATGCATGTACATGGCTGCTTAGACAATTTTTACCAACAACTGTCCAGAGATATTAAATGCTGTCACATCTCTTCCGAATGTCTGGTGCCAGCAAATTCAGACACAGCAGGCAGCATGACAGTTTCACCGTCTGCTCTCATTTTCTGATCTCACAATGCCGTCTTCATTGTCAATGATCATAAAAAAAATCAGGTTGAGAAGAGGAGGGGGATGTGCAGGCAGACCTAACGAGTTAAAACCACACCGTAATTTTTTTTTAAGCTGTGATAGTGGGTTGGCTGTCTTGTAACCTTTTTTAAACTCCAAGAGGCTGTTCGGGGCATTCAGATTTCAGAAATGTGGCGCTGAGTGATCCATTTCTTGGAATGATAGCCACTGAGCTGTGTTCGCTTGTTCACATTCTGCTTTTTATGTGAGCATATATTGCACTCCTGGCTCTCTCTCACTTAAGGAATTTTTTTTTATTTAGCAGAGCACAGATGAAGCATTGTGTATATTGCAATATGTGTCCAAATGATATATGAAGCCATAGCAGTGAATGTGTATGAACCCCTGTTATGAGTCAAAGAGAATAGCAATTGCACTGGTAATCATTGTGTGGGTACTTTGCTGTCTGCAGTCCATCTCACTGTTCATTGACTATGGATTCTGAGTTCCGAAAGAATCACTGTGACATACTGTATTCATCAGGACAGCTGCCTGTCCAGTCTCCACTTTTTTTATCGAGTGCAGGTCATACTGGCAATGTGCTTTTGACGTATGCTATCAAACCTCACAGATCTCCTTCCTTGTGACTTCAGCAAACAGCCTTGGCGACATCTTCTTCATCAGGGTAGAAAATGTTTCTTCTAGCATTAGAGATTGATGAGCTTTGCTTTCATATGCAGGTGCCACAGCTCTTGGCAATGGGCTATAAGCACCTTTCTTTTTGTCTTGGAGTCACTTTTTTAAGCAGACAGGTATATGGCTTGGAGTCTTCAGCATGTTCCTCTTTCTTTTCCTCTTCCATCCCCGCATCCTAACCTACTTCATCAATCTCAGGTTTGCAGGTTAGGGCTTTGATTTGAATGGGAATCTTGGAACACTGTGAAGGCAAATATCAGCTAAGAACTACACCATTGAAATAAATGGGGCTCTCCATTGGTGCAGAGTGCAGCCCAGGTAGAAGAGCTTGTGAGGACTGGGCTTTGGTCTCTAGAATATAAATTATTCTTGGGATTCAGGATTATATTCAGGGATGCTTCTAATGCCGTCCACACAAGGCATGGTAGCACTGTACAGAGGTATATTAAAATGCCATGAATATGTCTGTGGGCTTCAGCACAGGAGCCTCCTTTACAGAGGTGAAAATAAGGTGGCGCGCCCCAATACACCACTCCAATAAGAGCCAGGTGGGGTGCTTTGCTGCAGGAGGAGGGGGTGGCACGCTGGACTCTCGAGGCTCTCCTGAAGGCTGCTACACTAAGGAGCAGGCAAGTGAAAGGAGGTGGCTGGGGATGCACCCTCCCCACCAGTCCAGGACTATCCCAGCCCTGATGCCTCTGCATGGCACACTTTAGGGAAGGCAGGGGAACTGAAGCCCCCACCATTCTTCGCAATGTTGTATGTTGCTTGCTCTTCCCCTTCCATCACTGTCAGGGAGCAAGAGTGTCCCTGCCTTCCTCTCCCTCCTGGCTGTGCAGGGAGGGGGCAAAGGAGTGAGCAACCCACGCTGTGCGCTTTCCTCTCGCTCCCTGACAGTGGCGGAAGGGGAAGACAAAGCAACAAGCAGCATTGATAGGAATCGGGCTAGGAATTTAGTCCCCCCCCTTAAGCCCCACACACCCAAACCCCCAATCCTGACTCTTGCACCCCCCATATACCCAGCTCTGACTCCTGCACCCCCTATCTCTTCACTGCCTACCCTGAACTCCCCACATTTAAATTTCATACAGATACTATTGTATTATAACACTCCTGTCATGAGCTCCCCCCCGGCCCGCCGGGGGGGGCGGGGGAGCAGGACAACAGTACTATAGTCCCTCTAAGAAATTTAAGTTACTTTCACCCCCTTCTCATACATCTCATACCACAGATCTTTTTATTCATTTTGAAGCTGGACATTTTTTCTTTCAGTGTCACCATTGGCTGAAGAACTTGCTTCTCATTTCCCCTATTTACTGTCGTGCCTTGGACAATTCTATTGTTTCCCAGCTCCAAGTATAGTATTCCAGCTATTGCTCTTGCTGTCATCAGCATCCGTCTCTTTTCTTTCTTTCACTGATGGACCACAGTTACTACTTATACCCAGCAGCATTGCCACATATTTTTATACATACGGCTGATTACCAGTTTTCTTTTTAATAAGTGCTCTCTCTGCCGCTTACGGCCAAAACTAACTCATTGCAGTACTTACAGCACATTACAGCTGTGCTTTGGGGTTCTCCTTTTTAGTTGGAGTGAAGAAAGGAGAATCCTGGGATGAACCAAGTACTCTGTGACTCTGAGAAAGTTGCTTGACTGTCCCGTGCCTCTTTCAAACCCTGCTGGAAAAATTGGGAAGATGGCAGGAATCTGAGTGAAAACCCGGCATCTGAGCCAAAGTACTCTGGGAATAATATATCACTTTTCTTTCATTTTCTTGGCAGATGTCAAATAAAATAAACTGAAATCAGCCTCCAAAACCAAATAACAGAGAATTTGTGGAGCAAAACACAGAATTGCTTACTATTGTTCAAAGATCTTGGATGGCAGGTATATTGCTCTTAAGAAGATGAGAATGGCCATACTGGGTCAGACTAAAGGTCCATCAAGCCCAGTATCCTGTCTACCAACAGTGGCCAATACCAGATGCCCCAGAGAGAATAAGTAGAACAGGTAGTCCTCAAGTGATTTCACCCCTGTCACTCATTCCCAGCTTCTGACAGAGGCAAGGGACACCTTCCTACCCATCCTGGCTAATAAGCATTGATGGACTTATCCTCCATGAATTTTTCTAGTTATAGTCCTGGGCTTCACAACATCCTGGCTATGTCTACACTCGTGGCTTCTTGCGCGAGAAATATACAAATGAGGCTAAGCATGGAATATCACCAAGCCTCATTTGCATACCTAACGAGCCGCCATTTTTGCCGAAGATGTTCTTGCGCCAGAAGGAGCATTCTACACCGCCCCTTCTTGCGCAATGCTGCTATGCCGATTATTTTCAGGAATAACGGCATTGTGCAAGAGGGTTTTTCTTGCGCAAGAAGGGGCAGTGTAGACATCTCCTTCTGGCGCAAGAGCCTCTTCAGCAAAAATAGCCGCTCATTAGGTATGCAAATGAGGCTCGGCGATATTCCATGATTAGCCTCATTTGCATATTTCTCACGCAAGAAGCCGCGAGTGTAAACATAGCCCCTCTGTTTCCTACTGTGACGGGACTTCGGCCGTGTACTGGCCCTTTAAGGGGTTAAAACCCAGCCCTGGAGATGACTGGAGCAGTGGAGCTGTGGCCAGTATGAGCCAATTAGGGCCTGGCAGAGGGCAGTATAAATAAAGGCTCCTGGAGAGGCAAAAAAGATTCATTCTTGCTTTAGATGAGGAGCAGGAGGGGCCTAGCTGCTAGGGATGCTAGAGGCTTCCTGACTTAGAGCAGGACTGGGAAAAGGCAGGCAGAGTTGGGGAAGCTCTGGCCAAGCAAGCTCCCAGGCCGCAGGGCATGAAAAAAAACCTGAGGTTACTAGGGCTGCAGTGAGGCAGACAGGGTAGGCAAAGGCAGCTGGTCCATACCTCCTTGTCAATGAGGAGTGGCCATTTCAGACTGCAGTTTGCCCCTGTGGCAGGGGCTAGATGAAGACTGGCAGTGGGTCACTGAGGTAAGGTGGGCATACGGGACTGGGGGTTCCCTGGCAGGGGGAAGACCCCAGAGTGTGGAGGCATTGCAGTAGAACAGTATCCAGAGGGCAGGATGCCACAATCTGGGAGGGACGTGGGTTCTAACACAGAGTGGCAAAGGCAAAAATAAGTAACAGTTGGCGAGACACCAGCCAAAAGGGGGCACTCCAGAGTTGAAAAGCTAATTCCCAAAGTGTCTAGCAGCAGGTGGCCACAGTGAGGAGTGCCTGCTGTGTTACACCTGTCCTTTTACCAGTTATCAATCCATAAGAGGACCTTTCCTCTTATCCCATGACAGCTAACTTTGCTTAAGAGCCTTTGGAGAAGGACCTTGCTAAAAGCTTTATAAAAATCTAAGTACACTGTATCCACTGGATCCCCCTTGACCACATGCTTGTTGACCCCCTCAAAGAATTCTAGTAGATTGGTGAGGCATGGTTTCCCTTTACAGAAACCACGTTGACTTTCATCTTTGGGCTATGTCTACACTGGCGGCTTCTTGCGCAAGAACATCTTGCGCTAGAGTTCTTGTTTAAGAAGTCTTGTGCAAGAAAACGTCCACACTGCCATGTGCGCGCTGTGATTTTGCGCAAGAGCTCCCATGGCAGTGTGGACGCTCTGTTGCATAAGAAAGCTGTGATGACCATTTTAGCCATAGGGCTCCCTTGCGCAAGAAATCCCTGTCAAGCATCCACACTGCCCTCTTGCGCAAGAGCTCCTGCACAAGAGGGCTTACACCTGATAAAAAAGAGCATAACTCTTGTGCAAGGAGCCCTCTCTTACCACGCTGTACTGTAAATTCCTTGCACAAGAGCAGGCGGGCAGTGTGGACGCTCTGCAGATTCTTGCACAAGAACAGCCGTACTTGCACAAGAAGCCACAAGTGTAGACATAGCCTTGAGGTTTCAACCATTGCACCAGATGTAGCTACTCTGCTTCCCTATTAAAAAAAAAAAACTTGACATTATTGTCTGGGGCTAATCCCCATCCGCTCCCATGCTCCCCCTGGCTGATGCAAAAGCAGCTTTATGGACCATAGAGAGAGACACACATCCAGCTATTAGCTGGAAGGGAAGTTGGCCTCCTTTTTGTTCTGTTTGTCAAGCACCTTGCACTATTTGGATGAACTCCATGATTGTTGCTCCTAGGAGCTACTGTAATATAAACAGTAATAATTAATAATAAGGGGTGGATGATGGAGGAAAGAGAGAGGCTGAGCCAAAGAAGCTCAGAAGAATTCTCCCATTCCTTGCCTCTTCCATTTATCCCTCAACAGAAAAAGATGTTCTACTGACATGGAAAAATCCCACTGCACTATGGATGAGAAGAAAGGGATTGTTCCTCTACACATGTCAGGCCTGATCTTCCAAGGTGCTGAGTACCCTCAACTCCTCAATGACTTTAATGGGTACTAAAGCTATTCACCTTTTTCTGGCTGTCAAATATCTTGCATGTAGCTTTTTAGTAGTTTACACAGTAGCTCACATGGCACAAGCATTCCAGTGTACCCTCTGCCTACATTAGGGTAATGTGCTCAGGGAGCCTTTCTGTTAACACTACGTTGTTCTTTAAAAGTCAATTTAATGTTCCTTTTTCAGTTTAGCACCTATCTGGTTTCATGGAGCCGCAACAATAACTGTTAGCTAACCTCAGCCTCCCTTCAGATCCTTGCTAATGACCTTCTGCTTTAGCTTGTCTTTCTGTATTTGGGTTACAGATCAGCTCTGCTGGCCCCTCTCTGCTTTCTTGGAGTGCAGATGAAGGAGAGGGCTTTTGGGGTTTACTTTGTTTTTTTCACATTCTGAGTGCTGCCACGGCAGAAATTCTAATCCTTGGCCCTGCTCCACCTGACTCAAAATAGACATCTGCAGCTATTTAGTTTTAATAGAATTGATTTACTAACCCAATTGCTGCTGTCTGCAGCTAGGCTTAAGGTATCTGTGTTTGTTCATGTTGTAAAACAATCCCCTGTATTAGCTGGAAAATAATTGAGGACTAGGCTGAGACCCAGCAAACTCATTTTCCATTTCTGCTTTGAAACCAAGAGTAGAACCCAGCTTTACTGCAGTGGAGAACTTGCACAGCATGCAGAAATGCTAATAAAAGGGCATGACAAATAATACATGTAGCATCTTTCTGGCAAACCAGAGCCCCTTTGCTGTTCATCGGCACACCCAAAACTCTGATAAAAAGAGATTGTGAACCAGGAACAGGAGGTAGCACTGCAGTTGTTTTGTGTCATGTAGCTGATCCCTAATTTTAATAAGGCCTTTAGGAAGCACTACTGGGTGTAGACATTTCTAGATAATGGCTAATTTAAAAACATACCATTGGGGGGCTCCAAATATCATGTTTTAGTAAACTTTAGTACTTTATTGAGATTTATGGTAACTTATCATCATTAATCCCAGACCCCAGGAAGAGCTCTGTGTAGCTCAAAAGCTTGTCTCTCTCACCAGCAGAAGTTGGTCCAAATAAGCGATGTTACCTCACCCATCTTGGGACCGACACAGCTACAACACTGCCTATTTATCAATGTCAAAGTTCTGTCCCCCAAACCAGCCCTTCCATCACCTGCTCTCCACTATCTGCCAGACTTTCTTCTTTAGGTGTAGTACACCAGCCCACAAAATGTACTGAAGTCAGGTTTCACTCGCAGCCCTGATTTTCTCCTCCTCTGAGTCTCCTCCTCCACTGTGCTGTGCTGTCACCTTTCACACTGACGTCAGCATTCCACTTAGCTTCTACTCCTGCTTTTTTTAAATTTTTTATCTTGGGCAAACAATGTAAACTCTGTGTGTTTCAGTTTCTCCATCTGTAAAAGGGGAATAGTTGATATCAACTAAATGCTCTGGGCTCTTTCTACTGAAGTGCCGTGGAAAAGTAAAATATTTTTGTTGGTTTAATGATTAATTTAGACCTGCCCAGAGCCTGTACATAAAGTCATTTAAGTGATGATCTTTTCACAAGATTCCAGAGGCTTAATTGGCCAGTAGCATAAGTCAGTGTTTGAGTCAAACAATAATGACTCTTTTCTCATGTTAAAACACCATGCGGACCATAAAAGTTACACAAAATCACACATGCAGAGCTAAGATATAATTAGCAGGATGCATGGTTATAATATGGCTTAGGTGTTGTTACAAGGCAGGAAGACTATCCCTCGGTGGCTGTAACCAGCTGAGCAATATACAGTTGCCTTGAAATGCAAAGGGTACTGCTATTTGCTCAGAGATCTAACATGTCTGGGGCTTTAAATACATGTAGCAATACAATATAGCTGGAGCTATGCACCCAGAGACTTCACTGCTTCCATGTGTATTTGTGTGCATATATAATATCATCTTTTGGGCAAAGAAAGGATTCCATCTGCATACTTCTGTCACAAAGTGTCAGGCCATCAGGGGAAGGAAAAGGTGAAGTGTCTTCTTCCGGTGACAGTGGCTTCTCACCTTTGAGCTCACAAGGTCTAGCAGCCAGAGCCACATGGCTTCTGGGCCCAAAGTTCATGGTTAACCTGTGCTGGTCTGTGTGGGGTTGATACACTCTGTGATATTCTATAGCTTGGGAGAGCACCCAATAGCCCCCATATTCTTCATTTGCATATTATTGTGATATTGCATATAAAGCATGTTATGTGAAATATCAGGGCAAAGTTCTATCTGAATATGTTTATGTGCATGTCACAGGATGGGTACACCCGGCCCCCTTAGTGGCAGGGCACTAGGCCTCTAAGGCTCCATCCTGTGTGCGTCTCAGTCCCAATGTCTCAGGGCCAATAATTACACCCCATCTCCAGTGAGGCAGTCCAGCTTAGTGGTCACAGTAACTAAAACACCCTCTTCTTGAAGATTTGTGAGGCCCAGCAGTCAGAGTTAGGCCCAGGGCAAACTCGGTAGCAACCCTCCCTACTCTCAGGGCAGTGAGGCCTAATGACCAGAGTGAGTGGCAACACGCGCTCCTCTCAGGGCAGTAAGGCCTAGTGGCCACAGTCCCAAAATCAATATCAACATCCCTTAACACAGGGCAGAGTGGCCTAGCAGTCTAAGTTATTAAACACAGCTGTTGCCCCCCCATACCCCTTGGGAGTTAATGGAGGTGTGGTAGGGAGACCCATTGGATCCCAGCCCAAGGCTTTGTCAGTGGTGGCATGGCCCACCACTAGCTCAGTGGGGAATCTGCCCAAAACAGGCCAAGCTCTCGGGGATCTAGCTCCCCGCCCTTAGCTACTTCCTACCAGACTCACCTCAGTCACCTTCTTTGCCACTTTCCTCCGGGGGAGGGGAAGCTTCTCCTGCCCCTCCCTACTGACTGGCTTCTGTGGCTCTGTCCGCCCACTGCTCTTCCTCCTGAGCTCTGACAGCATCTTCTCCAATGCCGGTCAGCCCAGAATGAGCTGCTCCACCGGCCTTTATATCTGTCCTCCAGCTACAGCATGCCCAGCGGGCCTGTGGGGGTGGGGCGCTCTCAGCCAGGTATCCCTGGTTAACTCTTGCCAGTCCAGTGCAGGGTTGGTACACCCCGTCATAGAGCATATGAAGTGATGAGATTGTGTTGTAGGGCTATCACTAAAAAAGAGACTGAAAGCTGGGGAATCAGCCTGATATTAGCACCTCAGACACAACAGCAAGGAAAATAACGCCCTGGAGGGTGTCACCAAGGACACCATTATAGGAGAGCAGGACGGGGAGGACAGCAGGGGTTCAAATATCTCACTGTTGTTACTGTGGGGCTGCCCAGAGGTCTTGACAGTTCTTCTCCCTACCTACCCGCTGGACCCTGCAGGATTTCCGTGGAGCAGAATGATAATGATTTATTAATATCCAGCTTCAAATAAACAATTTCAGGACAACAGAAGGAAAGGACCATTCTCCTTTTACCTGTCTTCACAAACAAAACGGCATCAGTGCCACAGGTCTCAGAAAGGGGTTCTTGATGACTCAAAAAAATAAAAAATATAAAAGGATGACAGAAGAAGAGAGGAGTGTCATGCTTAAGATTTGTGTGAAACATCAAGGAAGACAGAAGATACAGAGTTAATAGAGTATGACCCCGGTTTGCTGTCCGTCCCTTAATCAGTTCCACAGCCCTGGCTCTCTCATGGCCCTGACAGTATCTTGGAAACCCCAGTTTTCTCTCCTTTAACTTCTCTTTGCCTCTTAGTGCATCACAGACACTGTCCTTCTAGACAAGTCCATCTCTTGCAGCTCTCACCTTCCTTAGGGGTGACTAGAAAGGTCACCCAAAGACCAGCTAAATAACTTGTATTGATGTCCTCTAGAAATGCCAGCTGACTAATGTGGCTCTGTAGTGATTTCGGTCTTAAAATGATGGAAGAAAACTGCAACACATCATTACATGGGAAAAAGGGATTGGAGAGGAACAACAAAAGAGCAAAGAGTGGGAGACTGAAAAGAACCAGGGATAGAAATATCTTCATCACTTTCTAACAGAAGGTTTTGTTTGACACCCATCTTGGGCATGGCATGATAGTAACAGATAATCTCAGGATGACACATTCAAGTACAGATTACTATTCTTATCCACAGTGTGATTGTGGCTGTACCACAGTTGGGACACAGAGCTTTTAATTTGCTGCACACTTCGCTCAGATAGTGGCAACATAGCCTCATACCAGGAGACCAAAGTATGATGTCCCCAAAAACTTGTTTACAAGGT
>JANRFK010006688.1:21267411-21283386 GCA_030068395.1 Apalone spinifera
CTAATCTACATGCCTCTGGCGACAGAGGCATGTAGTCTAGACGTACCGTTAGAGTTGACTCTGTCCTGTGGCCATGAGGCCTGGTGGCTGAGAGGTCGGGAGTGGAGCCAGTGTTGTAACCAGAGAGTTGGTGTCCTGGAGCCCAGCCAGAGGTCTGGAAGCAGAGCCAGATACTGGCTAGGGGGGCTGGGAGTGGAGCCAGTCCCACAACTGAAAAGATGGGGGGCCGGAGTGGAGCCTGTCCCATAGCTGGAGATAGAGAGCCTGGCCAGGTTGGCAGCAGGGATGGTGGGCCCAGGGGAGAGCCCATTGGCCAGCAGCAGAGGGGCCCGAATTGACCATCCCTGCTCCAGAAAACTCCCTCATTTGGGACCAGTCAGGATGTTGGACCAGGGAGGTCCAATCTGTTTTGAGATGGGGCAACCACAACTACATGCTGTACATTATGCAATATCTAGTGGCATTATTTGGTCTTATTATCTATCCTTTTCCTAATGGTTCCTAACATTGTGTTAGCTTTTCCGCCACTGCACACTGAGCAGATGTTTTCAGATAGCTCCACAATGATTCAGAGATCTCTTTCTTGACTAGTCATAGCTAATTTAGATCCCTACCACTTAATCACTTTGTATGGGACAGGAAATTAATTTGGGATTTGTTTTCTTAAGCTAGGAACCAAACTGCTGAGCTGTTCATCAGGAAAGGGGCCAGCTCCATTTTCCTCCAGTAAACCAACAAACAAAAAAGGGATCAGCTGCTAAAAACAAAACATCTTTTGTCCTGTGCAAAGGACGCCTCTTCTGAGCTGTCTCCACACCCTGAAAGGATTAGAAGCATTTAGCTTCTCGTCTTTGTTCCAATAAAACCATTTGACAACAGGCCTCCTGCTGTGCAGTATTAGAGAACAAACTGAAAGCTTGACATTGAGAGGGGTAGGGAGTGGGAAAATTGCAGGGTGTCTAGTCAGGTGCAGGGAACTTAAGTGAACACGACCAGTAGCTTTTCAATGAGACAATGCACCTACAAGGATGGGCACTGTATGAAGGCAAATCAGTGCAAGAGGTCAAACCTCACACCTGGTAAAGAAGGAGCAGCTTCTACACAGAAACCACTGAGGCACCTATACTCAAAGGACAAGTAAAGGAAAAATGGATACATGCCTTTTTTTATGAATGGTGCTAGTATTTTCAGGATCTCTGTCCATCTTCAAGAAGGAATATGCAGGTGTTGAACAAGTGCACCTGTGACAGGAAACTGGAATAATTGAGTGCAAGCAGCACAGGAGTGTCTGTGTAGTCTGTCGAAAGGACAAAACAGATGTGCACCTGCTATCAATACATGACCCAGTGTCAGAGGTGGCATCGAGCAGTGTTTCTTAAACTATGTTCTGTGGAACACTGGTGTTCCATGAACTCGCAGGTGTACTGCGACCTCTTCTTTGTTTTTGTCTTTTTTGTCTGACCTTTTTTTTTTTTTTTTTTTGGAAGAAAATTTTCATAGGTGTTCCGCATAAAAATATGTTGTTATTTGGTGTTCCGTGGTCTCAAAAAGTTTAAGAAACACTGGCATAGAACACCTGAAATCTTCATGGAAACTGGAAATTAATAACTGCGCTGCATATAAGCTCGGGGATAACACGGTAGAATAGCAGTCAAGGAGAATGGAGAGAAGATAATAATACTGACAATTAGATCATATTGATCCGGCTGGGGAATAACACTTAGCACTTTTAGGAGGCTTTTTTGCAGATCTCACACCACTCTATAAACGTGAGTAAGCATTATTACTCCCATTTTACAGATGGGGAAAATTGAGTCTCAGTTGGATTTCAATTTGGGTTACACAAAATGGAGTGGACTATCCCAAGATCAATAACCAAATTAGTGGGAGAGGCTGGAATAAAATCCAAATTCCTGACTCCCAGACTGCTGCCCTCTAGACTAGACCATGCCATTTTTAAAAAGCCTAATTCCAGTATCAAATGAGTTTAAAGAATTTTTAGGATGATGGCAAATCCAACGGGTTTCCAACAGGAAGAAGAGATCTAGTGATAATACTCAGCAAAGCAAAGGAAGATATGGAGCAGTGAGACGCAGAAAGAACGTCATGTATATTAATCATTCATGAGCTTGGTTTTATTTTGTATTTGCTTCTTGCGAGCATTTCTACTGTTGGAGGCAGAATACTGGATCTCCTCATCAAAGACCAGAGCCAATATTTCTCTCTTTTCTCTTATGTAAGAATCACAGACATTGTGACAGTTTCCAACATCAATACAGGCTATTGTGGACAGCTCTGTGACATCAAAATGAATTTTGTGGTGAGCTCAAAGATACTACATGGTTCTAAACTAGAGGTCTCAAACTCCTGGCCCCAGACTATCCTCCAGTGATCCTCGAAGCCCACATCCTCGGCAACAGGATGCCATGTGGGGGAAAGGGCAGGGTGATGGTGGGAAGGGAAGAGGCCATTATGGACATGATTCCTGGGCTGCATTGCACAATTGCATTGACTGGAAGTGGCCTGTGGGCCAGGAGTTTGAGACTCCTGCTCTAAACAGCTCATTTGCCCCTCTCTTATTCTGTTGGGATGGATCCATTGGAAACAAAGCAAAAGAACCAAGATTTTCAGCAATAAAACTAAAACATTTACCTTGTATGCACACCTGACAAGCAGCTTCATTGCACATTGTGTCTGAGGTGCATAGCTGTCGAGATAATGAGAACACATAGCTATCCCCTTCATCTAGATTCCTCTGCTATTTTGTCCTCTCAAGGTTATTGCATAAAATGTCCTTTTGTGCTATTGTATACATCAGCAAATTGAGCCAACAGGAACTGTGTACAGTAAGTAGATCTGCTGTCTTACATTAACCTTTTAATAGCAAACTCATTACAGTGTGCTGACATTTGGGCAACATTTGCAAAGGACACACATTTGTCAAGCAAGCAGTAAGATACAGATGATAGAAATATTTTCATCCATCAAAACAATTAAATGATTTGTGAAACTGAAGTGCCTGACTTCCAGGTAAAAACACATAAAGTAACCTGCAACTATGTCAGGGAATGATACCAGGGGATTCACTAAGCATCAGTCTATATCACATCAAGAGTGGCTTTTTAACCATTGTTGCATGTAAGTCAGCAAGGTATGCATTTTAAAGAGGCCAGGAGCTGGTTACGGAGCTCTGCCTGGCTGAGAGCTCCATTTCCCCAGAGGCCCAGCCAGCATCTGTGATCTTCTGCAGACAGAATGGCAGGATCAGAATGTAGAGAAGGTATTTTCTTCCTGTGCGGCTGTGTTCCTAACTAGCACACACACATCTTCAAAAACAATGAGGCTCCCAGGGCACATTAAAGACTAATACATTTATTTGGGCGTAAGCTTTTGTGGGCTGGCACCCACTTCGTTCCAGGCAACTGACAAAGTAGGTTCCAGTCCATAAAATCTTATGCCCAAATAAATGTGTTAGTCTTTAACATGCCACGGGAGTCCTAGGTGTTTTTGCTGAAATAGACTAACATGGCTACCCCTCTGAAACAGATCTTCAAAGAGTTTGCAGAAAAAGACTGCCTTCTAGCAGCTCCTCACTCACCTCTGTCTTACTCATTAAAATTCACGTGCCCCTTTTTCTGCTGTGTCAATGGCTCCCAAAAGCTCCTTCTCCCCCTTTAGTGAAACACACAGCAGCCACTAAAACTAAAAAGCGCAGCAGAGCATACGATGGTTTCACTGAGGCTACATCTAGAATACAGGCTTCTTGCGCAAGAAGCTTTTTTCGGAAGAGATCTTACGCTTAACCTTAGGCTGGGACAAGGAGGCTAAGAGCTCATCTATATTGGCAAGTTACTGTGCTGTAACATTCCCACTCATGGGTGTGAAAATACATTCGCCGAGAGCAGCATGTTACAGTGCTGTAAAGCATCAGTGTAGACAGTACTTCAAAGCTGGGACCTATGCTCCCAGCACTGTTAGCTACTCCCCTTGTGGAGGTGGTTTACCTAGAGCACTGGGCAAGCTCTGTCTTGCCACAAGCACACTGTGTTAAAGCACTGCTGCAGCAGAGATGTAAACTTTAATGTGTAGACAAGGCCTAATTTCCCCATTAGAGTATCATTCTCTATCTAAATTACTTTAGAACTCCTCACGTAGCACTCCAGTTTTATGTCATATCTCTACCAATAAAAGTCTCATTCTTCTGAAAAGAGTTCTGAACAACTGTCTGTCCGTATGCCCTATTTACAGGGTAAAACATGCTTCCTTTCACCTCCATTATTTTTTTTCCAGTTCAAGTGACAAAACTTGGGAGATCTCTGGCATTTATTCAGATTTGGCAGCCTGTTCATGTTCACTTGGACTGCAAGATATAATCTGAATTTGGGAGTCTCTTGCAGTAAGAATGTTACTTATTACATAACTCAACATTTGTTACTAATGGATGGGACTGACGTGAGCTGTGTTTATTACAAAACTGTTTGTTAGTACGATTTACATTCTTTTCCATTGTTTTCATTTTCGTGTACTTGATCAGTTTTTTGCTTACTGTGTTCCCAAGAGTTGTATGGAGTTTTTCTGTGGATGCATTTCTCAAGAGGGGTTAAAAGAACGTAATGCAAAGATTACTTGAAAGAACAAAAAGAAAGAACAGTTTCAAAATGATTTTGAGTTTTAATCTTCCAGTAATTTAATTTGTAGGAAGCAGGGAGTGGAGCGTTGAAGAGAGAACATTTTTTGAATAAATCAGGATTACTTAATCATGCAAATGTAGTGATCCAATTTAGGCATGACATTGTTATAATATATTATATCAGCATCACAACTCTATCAAATGGGCTGTCATGGCTAATTCTGACCGATCCTGTAGATTATCTGGATTTAATAGGTGTCCATTTCTATCTTCTTTGGTTCTAGGATTTATTGTAAGTGTCCAGTGGTTGAAGCACAGAATTGTGAGTCCAGTGGTCTGTTATTATTGTCTTTCATACGAACTTCTTCTGCAATATTGGTCCAGTAATTTAACCAGTATAAGCTTAATCATGCTCCCACTGATGACAGGCACAAGTCCTCTGGGCATTAATTTCCTCATTTGTAAAATGGACATAATTGTACTTGCCCATTGGGCTGTTCAAAGGCCTCATTTGCTAACATTTTACCCAGTGCTTGGATGATCCTTGGGTGAAATGGGCTTTAGAAACACAAAGTATTAAGCATGGCCAGTGTGTGTGTGTGGTGCTGTTGATTCTTAACAGAAGGTGTGGTACTTGTGCCTAGATATTTACAATTTAAATCAGACTTGGTCAGTGCAGTTCTGTTGCTCAGAGTGCTTTGGATAAAGACCGGCTGAAAATTCAGGACGTTTTTTCACTATGGGATGTATGAGTGGGAAGCAATCAATCCAGTGGAGGTCAATGTATCATGTCTAGTATAGACACGATAAATCCACTGCCAAATCGCTCTCCTGTTGACTCTGATACTCCACCAGAATTAGAAGAGTAAGCGGAGCCAATGGGAGAGCATCAGCTGTTGACTTGCCACTGTGAAGATACTGTGGTAAGCAGACCTAAGTACATCTACATCAGCTATATTATTCACATACCTGAAATGGTGTACCTTAGGTTGACGGCCCGCAAGTGTAAACAAGGCCTCAGGAGTTAGAATGTGAGCTCTCTGGAGCAAAGATTGTCTTTTTCTTCAGTATTTGTACAGCACCTTGCACAAGAGGACCCTGGTCCATGATGAGATCCCAATAAAACAAACAATAAATAAGCACAGATATCCTGGGAAGGGTTATTGTTGAATTAAGTAACATTTTTTTTAAATGCAACTACATGTATAAATGGATGACCACTATGAGGATCACCCATTAGCTTCTGTGCTGTTCTCAAGGTACTCAATAGCTCTTTGAACTAAATGCTGACTGTATAAGTGACATTTATGGGACTAATTAGATCCACAGTCAGAGGTACTGGAGAAGGAATTGCCAGCTATTCTTATTACAGTTACACCACTATGGCCTTTGAGGAGTTGTGTAACACAAGGGAATCTTTGAATGTTTTAGCTCTCTCAGCTTTCCCCATTTTTTCCTGCAATTTGATCACATTTTCTCATGTGTGTGGTATTTTCCAGCAAGAGTCCTAAACCTTGAATCCCTTGTGTGCACCTTTGCCATGGAATTCCGTAACCTCATAGCAGTGGATGGCCAAAATATTCTCACAGGACAAAACAGCTCATAGCGCCATATACTCACCCTTGTCTTTAACACAGACATCTGCTTAAATTGGGATTTGGAGTCTCTGTCTGTATAAGGAATTGCTCCTAAGAAGTGCTGAGCATCCTCGTCAGAGGACCAAAATGGGAATTGCAATTGCTCTGCACCTCTCAGACTCAGGCCCCAATCTGGTTCTATGTACGTTTACAGGGAACAGACGCTGGGGTCTTGGTGAATAGCCATCACAGCTCCACAGCAGAGCCCAGTCTGGGTGCCCTTGCCTTGTGGCAATGTCAGGGTGTCATCATCAATTAAACAAAACGCCCACGGTGACCTGAACTGTATGACAAGGCCAATCTGGACAAACTGATGCATTCTAGGGGAGAGAATGAAATTCTGCTGCTATAAAAGAGAGGTTTGCAGACTCTGAGAAGGGTGCTGTAAAAAACGCCAGAGACAAAGGCAAGCTGCGATTTTCTGGGTTAACTGCCTGGATGCCAGTGGAAGGGAAAAGACAGAGTTTCCTTTGTTCAAACGCCTTATGCCTCTGTTCCAGGAGAATGGATTATAACCAACTTCACATTGTGTGAATGGCCTGGCTGACACTATGTGCACAAATGACTTAACTGAGTGAAGACAAAATAAGGAATTCCTTGAGATTTTGGACAGTGAGGTATCCGCTGGAACAGCCACCAGTTGTCTGAAGGCTGCAATTTTGTTTTTCTTGTGAAGATCAGATCAGAAAACGCAATTGAATTATGTAGTCTTTTCAGGCGGGACTGAATGGTAGATGCCGAAAGTGCTGAAACCTCACTGGACCAAACTCTCTCTCTCTTCATCCTCTTTCCCAAGAGTAGGAAAGCTGCTCTCCCTTCCAATGCCAGAAAATGAGTGAGTCCTAGAGGAACAAGCAGGTGATGCAAAGGAACGGGAGACTCAATTTCTGGAGCATTGGCCTGAAAGGCACAGAAGAGGCAGGCCGTAAAGTCAAAAGCTGAAAAGGTGTCATTCACAAAGCCATAGAGACATAAATCAACATGAGTGGTCAGTTTTCACTGCAGGGGATTATTTCAATAGAAGCAAAAATATTTCTATGATGTCTTTCATTTCATCTAAACCACTAGATTTAAACATACATCTGCAATGTTTGCATCCAGACATCATGGCATCAAGCTGGTGCATGTGAGCCTGAAAGTAAAACCCACTGAAATGAAATAGTTCATTGTCATTGTCCAACATGCTGATAATGAAAAACGAAAAATTCAACTGTCCGAACTTGTAAGAAGTGAGTTTATAACTAAAAGAAATCTTTTGAATCTAATAAAATAGATTTAAAAAAAAATAAACTTTTTGATCAAAACCATTCAGACACATTTTAATTGAAGATCAGTCTACTGGTTAACTCACCAATCTGTTCTAATGCCTTGAATTATTATTGGTTATCTTTGTAATCTAAAGCATGCACAGAACAATTTGTACTGATCCTTGAAGTGTCTTAATGCTAGTTCATAATTTGTTAATGCTGAGTCCTACATGTTCTGTGCTCACCACTCTACAGTCCCCTCACTTGTCCTACAACTTTGTAACCTAATTAGTGGGAAGGTGAAGCTAGGTTTTAAAGAAAAACAATAATTTCTAAACTAGCCAATATAGCACGAGTCTCAGACTCACGGCCCGCGGGCTGTCTATGACTGGAGCATTTTTATAATCCAGCCTGGGAGTCCCTGTGGTGTGGGGGGAGTGTGAATCCATCCCTCGCCCCCAAGCCTTACCCCTTCCCACCACCATCCTTCCCTCTTCCCTCATTGCACCTGAGGCTCCTGCTGCTGCAGTGAGTGCAGGGGCCTGGATTCCTGATGCAGTCCCATGCCAGTCTCTCCCCCCCCCAGTAATCCCTGAGGCTGCATCAATTGGGGGAAGGAGTACAATAGGAGGGAAAGGGCAGTGGTGGGAAGGGTCAGGACATGGGGGATGGGGACAGACATGCCTCCCTGGACTGCAGGGACTCCCGGGCCAGATTGTGAAAATGCTCCAGCTGTATATGGCCCATGGCTCATGATTTTGAGACTCCTGCAATATGGCATTGAGATGAGATGAGAAGACCCCTGCTGGAGGTCTTCTGGACCTGCCACATCCTGCCTCAGAAATGGGCAGTAGAAAGGCAGCCAATCAGGGTCCAGCAAGTTAGCATAAGGAGAGCCCCTGGGCCAGAGCAAGGTCAGTTCCTTGTTAGAGCTGCAGGAGAACAAATGGTGCTCTGGGCTGGCTTCTGTGACTCCAGGACGAAGCCCTGACATACAGGTGAAGAATGTGCTCAAACCATGAGGAAGTGGCCCATGGAATTATAGCAGCAATACCATTATTTAAAGGACATTGTAGGCAGCTGCTATCTACAGGTTTCCTGGTCACTTCCCATACCCACTAGCTACTGGGTGAAAATGCCTGGACTTTGCAGCACTCCAGAAATGGAACTAAACTGTAGTGGCCCAGCTGAAGAGCTGGGACTAGAAAGGCCCTGAGAAGGTAACGACCTTGCCTCCAGGGAAGGAGCCCAAGGGCACTGCTCTATTCTGGAGCAAGGACAAACTGAGGTAGATATCACAAAGGGAACTAGAGAGGCCATTGTTGGACTTGTACCCTAGAAGTGGTTTGTTTTATTTCCATATTCAGACAGTGTGTGTTTCAGCCAGGGGGCTGAGTCACCGAATAGCCACCATTATCAAAGACAGAGAATGTAGAGACCTGCACTCAGGTAAAGGGGGTGCTTGTGAAAGGCAGGTGCACCCAGTTACAGGCATATCATGTGAAGTGTAAATGCATCCTGCAAGGGAAGTGTTCTGTAGGCCAAAAGTCTGTTCTTAATATGACAACAACACTCTGTAAGTTTACAAAGAGGAGAGGCAGCTCCTGATGTGATACTCAATTAAGCAGGAATCCTATAAGCTCGTACAATTTCAGGTACAGTTCTGGGCTTTCCTTCTGGTGCGGTGAACAATCATGCTGAATAGAATGGCTGTTCCATAATACTAACAGTTGTCCAGCCGATACACAATGCAAAGCAACAAAGACATTGTTATATATGAATTAAGCCAGCAACTGAACAACAGTGCCCGGTAATTGGAAAGCAAGTGCACTAACCTGTTAGATTACAGAGCCCCACCTTTCTTAATTTATCCTAGCTCCTTTCTAATAAATAAAATACAGGACTATGTAGCACTTTAAAGACTAACAAGATGGTTTATTAGATGATGAGCTTTCGTGGGCCAGACCCACTTCCTCAGATCAAATAGTGGAAGAAAATAGTCACAACCATATATACCATATATATATATATGTGGTTGTGACTATTTTCTTCCACTATTTGATCTGAGGAAGTGGGTCTGGCCCACGAAAGCTCATCATCTAATAAACCATCTTGTTAGTCTTTAAAGTGCTACATAGTCCTGTATTTTGTTTCAGCTACACCAGACTAACACAGCTACGTTTCTATCACTAATAAATAAGATACTGTATATTATAATAGGCAATTCTCTTACGTATGCCATTGAAAGATGCTTGACTGACAATTTGAAGTCCTCCTGTTACCTGCAGGACAGTACAGTGCTAGCAGAAAAGTTTCTACTATGTTGTACATTCTATTACATTGCATATTAGGGATTCAAAGAACAGCAACCTACCAGTTACATAGAACACAGAGCCTTAAGGATTCCTGGGCCCTTTCACACTATGCAATGCAGAAGAAAGTCAAAATGACCTTGCAACAAATTTGGTGTGAGTAATTGGTCACAATGCAACCCCAAACTGTTGGCTCCTTGATAATTCAGAAACTTTGGTGTGACTGTGATGAATGCCTTGGCATAGGTTTAAAAGTGTATGCAAGGAAAGAGACATCTGCTAGCTGTTTAGGTGCCAACAAGTAATGGATTATAAAATGTATAAGCTAATCACAGAACAATGGAAAAAGACAAATAGAATTACCCTGGTCTGGTTTGTATTGTAGCATACGTGTTTTGCTCACAAATCATGAGGAACTGAGTCTTCCTAATGAGAACCATCATTGTTTCCTGTCACTTTCCTCACACATCCTCAGGTCCTTTCAGGCCCAACCCTATTCTTCTCTAGCTGCTCCAAATCAGGAGAGGATCAGCTGGAGCCAATAGGCCAGGTCCTAAGCTGGTATAAATTGGCATTTACATTGGTCAAGGATCTGTCCCAATGGAATTACTCAAGATTTATACTGTTGTAAAAGAGGCAGAATTTGACAGTGAAAGCTCAAAGTTTCTACATACCCCACAGAAGTGTCTGAGGAGCTGTTGCTATGTTTCCTCTAGTGGTTAGAGCTGAGAAGGAGAAAGAAGGAGTCCTGCGTGCTTCTACCTAACCTCACATTTTTGGGGGAATTTCTCAGGTTGTCTTCGGATATCAGGACTTGGAGAGGCACATAGCTATGGATACTGCTAAAACACTGTTGCTATCTCTGCAGCTAGAAAAGGATGTTGAATGTGATAGGGGAAAAGAGAGAGAGAAAAAAGAAAAAGGGTTAGTCTTGTCCAGGGAAGCTGCAGCTCTAAAGTTCCTCAGCTGTTTGGATTCACATGATATAATCATATGTCTTACTATTAAAAAAGAATACAAAATTACATTTATTTGGTGGCAGAAAGAAACCAGGGCGTGGGAACAGGTGTCATTTGAGGGAACACAGGATTTTCAGTTTCTTTGTAGGCTGATAGTGTGGGATTTCTCTGCTGCTCATTGTGTGACCTCAGTTTCCTCATCTGTCAAAAGAAAGAACGCTTACCACAGGTACCAAAGGGGGTTGCATTGACTGAGGGTTCAGGGGGATATCAGAGTTCTTTTTACACTTTTGTCAATTGCTTGCTGGATCACAAAGGCCCAAATGTTCAAAAAGGTCCAATAGGGGGCTTCAAGTTTCATTAACCGATATGTGCAATGTGCATCAAGGCCTTCCGCTGTAGGGCACTATGAATGTGCCAACTATTCTTATTGCAGCACTGTCATGAAAGCAAACCTGAAAAAGCAGATGGAGCTCTTTCACTGACATGAACACACCAGAAAAATATCACAAGGAAGTCCTCAATTCTAGTTATTTCTGGAGCACTTCCACTTATTTGGGAGGCAGACAATGTGCACAGAGCTCTCCCTTGTGGTAAAAGCTCTCACTAGCCAGACAGGAGCTTTTAGACCAGAATGTGATCATCCTCTCAGATTCCCACGCCAGAAGGGGAACATGTAATCACCTTATCTGACTGGTTCCTGTACAGCACAGGCTCATAGAACATCCCCAAATTAATTCCTACAACATAGCTTTGAGGAAAACATCCAATTGAAATTTAAAAATTGCTAGAGATGGAGAATCCACTATGACTCTTGGCAAATTGTTCGAATGGTTAATTACCCTGATGGTTAAATCTTTACCCCCTTATTTCCTGTCTGATTTTGTCTAGTTTTGACTTCCAGCTATTGGATTGTGCTATACCTTTCTCTGCTAGAAGGAGGAGGCCATGATCAAATATTTGTTCCCTGTGTGAATACTTATCAAGTCACCCCCTTAACTTTCCTTTTATTAAACTAAATAGTAGGGATGTGAATGTTCAACCAGTTAACCGGTGAGCCTTACACTCAATGAGTGAGGCTTACTGATTAAGGTTAACTGGTGGGGGCTGGAGCAGCTCCCCATCTGCCACAGGCAAGGGCTGCTCTAGTCCTGCTGATGCAGCCCCTGCCTGCAACAGGGAGAAAGAGGGGCTGCTCCGGCCCAGGGGCCAGAGAGTGGGGGTGCTCCAGTCGAGCTGGAGCAACCCCCCCACCTGCCCTCTCATTTAATCAGTTAAACAATATGTTTAACCGGTTAGCCAATTGAACAGGATTTTACATCCCTACTAAATAGGTACATGTAGACAGGGATAAAAGATCAATAGGCTGCACAGCTATGAGTAGCCCGTGCTAATCGACTTGTACTCACAGGACTTAGGCTGAGGGGCTGGAAAATTGCTGTAGCCCAAACTCTAGTATCCTCTGCCTTATAGGGTCCTAGAGCTGGAACTCCATCTCAAGCCCAGATACATGCACAACAATTTTCCAGTCCTGTAAGGCTGAGTTAGCTGACCCAGACCAGCTGAGCATCTTTAATTACTGTGTCGACGTCCCAGCAGGCATGTTTTCTAACCCTTTAGCCATTCTGTCGCTGTTCTCTGATACTGTAAGGTCCATTTTATACAAAGCCAGTAACACATGACAAACTGTTCCATATGTCCTTTATGTCCTTAAAAACATCATTTGACACACTGTCTTTGGACTACAAGACATATCCCATCTGTCAGCCCAAATTTGGACATTATCACTATTTATTGCACGGTATGATAGTATATTAAACTGAGGTTTTAGGAAATCATAGTCACATTAGAAAAATGTTTACTAGATTCCTCTGCAACAGTTGAAAGTCAGAGGTGTTACACGTGTGCACTGACAGGCTAGTTCAGTGGGGCTCTGACCTTAATAAGTGACAATGAAATACAAATATTAATAACCTTGCCAGGCGAAAGGTTAATGGTTACAGGCGAAAGGTGCTGATATTTTAATCCCATTCACAGCTACTATACAGGTGGCCCCCGACTTGCGACGTGATCAGTTCCTGGAGAAGCGTCACAAGTCAAGGGTGTTGTAACTCGAACCTGCATTTACGATATGCGCCGTGCGCCGTCATAAATGTGGGCCGAGGATGTAAGTCGGGGGTTTTGGCCCTTTCCGCACTTACAGAAATGGTCGTGTATGTGTGGGGAGGGGGTTGCAACTCAGGCTGTTGTAACGTAGAGGTTTGCTGTATATTCACTCCGGGCTTTAAACAAACAGTCTGTCACATAGATGAAATGCTATATTGGACAAGTGCGTTCCTCTGCTGTTACTGCAGGAGTTGATTAGCCTGCACCTTGGATTCTGTAGCGGAGATAGAGTGGTATAGTGATTGCAGAAAATACTGGGATATCGGAAGTCTTATTACACTTTTGTCAATTGTTTGCTGGATCATATAGGCCGAAATGTTCAGAAAGGGTCCACTAGGGGGCTACAAGTTTCAATAACTCTACATGAAACATGGATAGGCTGATTTTCAGAAACTTTGAGGATTCACAGTTTCAGCTAAGGGCAATGGGGTCTGGAGATGCTGTTCCTTCCTCCCAGCCCCCCAAGCCCTCCCCCCAAAAAACCCCGGCCGTCAATATCTCAAGTGGGCCTCTCAAAATAAGCAGACCTTACTGAAAACTTGGGTTTTACAATCTCTGTGCCATTTGTAAACTAGGGAGAATACTAAATTACAAGGGTGTTGTGAGAAATAATGAATATGTGTTACAGAGCTGGATCTGAGCCATAGACCTGGATCCAAACACCCTTGAACTTGGGGGGGGAGTTCACATCCAGCTGCAAAATTAATGGCTAATCCGTATCCACATAATGATCCCATTGAAAACCCTGATCCCAAATTTATGATTTCAGGCCCATATCTAATTTGTCCAGGACTTTAAGATCCTCCAGTGGCAAGGACAATATAAGTGTAAAGCAATAGTAGCAATAATAACTATTATTTATTACAAACCTAGTAATTTTTGGACTTTGTGTGAAATTGAGCAGCTTGCTGTCAAAAAATCCTTCTCTTACTCAGTTTCATTTCCTTGGGCTGATATCTTCATACCTGACAAACGTGTTTAGACTATTACTGTGAATGCCACTGGGTTTGATCTTAAGCCATGCTGAGCATTGACACTCCCACAGAAGTCAACAGGGGTTCAATAGCAACCAGTACAAAGCCCTAAGTGCCCCCAAAATGCTGTGAGAAGATGCTTTGCACAGATCCCAAGAGCAAAACTTTTCTGATAGGCTTATTCTTTTTAGGTGACAAACAATGTTATCTCTAATTTTTCCATCCATGTGTGGAATAAATTTTACCATCACTGAGGCATGTGCAGATGTGCACCACTATTAGAAACACAGCTGTGGCTCTGGGCACTCTGCTAATCAGCTGGGCAGCACCTGAATCTCTCATGGGTGGCTGTTCAAGTATAGAGCTTTCAGGGAACACTGCTAACAAATCTGAGGAACTATCCCACATCAGGTGACATTACAAGAGTTTTTTGGAACAAATTGATAAACTAAACAGTAATAAATTACAAGGACAAGTTGGTATTCCCCCAAGAGTTCTGAAGAAACTCAAATGTGGCATTGCAGAACTCAAATGTGACATTGCAGTGATTCTAATCATTAAATCAGTTTCTGTACCAGATGATTGGAGGGTAGCTAATGTGACACCAGTTTTTAAAAAGGACTCCAGAGGTGACCCCAGCAATTGGAGTCCCATAAGCCTGACTTCAGTACTGGGAAAATTGGTTAAAATTACAGCAAAGAGCAAAATTGCCAGACACACAGATGAACATAACTTGGGGAAAAGTCAGAATTTTTTTGTAAAAGCGTCACTAATCTATTAAACTTTTCTGAGGGGGTCAACAAGCATGTGGACAAGTGGGATCCAATGGATATAGTGTACTTAGACTTTAAGAGAGCCTTTGACAAGGTTCTTCACAAGAAGCTCTTAAGCAAAATTAACTGTCATGGGATAAGAGGCAAGGTCCTCTCATAGACTGGCAACTGGATAAAAGAAACAAAACAAAGAGTAGGAATAAATGGTCAGTTTTCAAAATGGAGAGAGGTAACTAGTGGTGTCCTCTAAGGGACCAATTTCTCAAAACTGGGAGACTGGGCAACAAAATGGCAGATGAAATTTAGTGAAATTTAATAAATGCAAAGTAATGCATATTGGAAACCACAATCCCAGTTATATACATGAAATGATGGCATCTAAATTAGTTGTTAGCACTCAAGAGAGAGATCTTAGAGGCCTCTGAAAATAGCCCTCAATATGCAGTGCAAATCCAAAAAGCTTCAGAATGTTAGGAATCATTAAGAAAGGGATAGAGAATAAAATGGAGAATATCTTTTTGCTTATATAAATCCATGATATGCTCACATCTTGAATACTGTGTGATGTGGTCACCCCATCTCAAAAAATATATTGTAATTAGAAAAGGTTCAGAAAGGGGGCAACAAAAATATTTAGGTGCATGGAACAGCTTCCAAATGAGGGACTTTTCACCTTAGAAAAAAGATGACTAGGGATGATATGATTGGGATCTATAAAATCATGACTGGCATAGAGAAAGTAAATAAGAAAGAGTCTTAACACAAAATCTAGGGGTCATCAAATGAAAGTAATAGGTAGCTAGTTTAATAAAGAAAAATGAAGCATTTCTTCATACAATACACAGTCAACCTGTGGAACTCCTTGCAAGAGGATATTGTGAAAAGAACTAGATAAGTTCACAGTAGATAGATCCATCAATGGCTATTAGCCAGGATGGGCAGGGATGATGTCCCCAATCTCTGTTTGTCAGCAGCTGGGAATGGGTGACAGGGGATGGATCACATGATAATTACCTATTCTGTTCATTTCCCCTGGGGCAAACCTCGTACTGAGAGCCTTCATCCCACAAGCATATCTGCTGTGGCTGTCCCTTGTCCTTCCTCCCCTGCCCCCCCACTCACTCTTCCCAGAGCCCCTTACAGGGATGCTTTGCTCCTTCCCCCACCCCCAGTCACTGCCAGGGCCGTCCTTAAGCCGATTCAGCCCCCGCGCGTAAGGGGGCCCCATGCTCCTGCACCCAGAAGTCGGCTTCCTCGGCTTTGCTCGGCTCCCTCCG
>JANRFK010006688.1:21306052-21316055 GCA_030068395.1 Apalone spinifera
CTTTGGTCTGACCCGGTACGGCCATTCTTATGTTCTTATGTTCTTATGTTATTCTAAACATGAATAATTTGATTCTATTGACTAATCCTCATGACAAAGATTAAAGAAGAAGCAGGAAAGGTAATTGGCACTAGCTGGAGATCCAATATGACTGGTAGGCGGTACTGTACTACCTGACCGCATCTTGTGAGAACCATGAGCCAGCCTCAGTCTCAAAACTGGTACCACTACATTGAGGGTGCTGGCATGACACTGGTGCTGAATTTGGTCCATTTGGACTATCTTCCCATGACAATGTGCGGATTGTATTCACTTTTTGTTTTGCTTTTTTATGTTTCATGTGATTTTTACTGTCCTGTAGTAACCGCATGTGTATACCTCAGTTTCCCTGAGCACTGCACCAATGCCTAGATGTAGATGAGAATTTCAGTGTGATAGTCTCCCTCATGTACACAATGGCTGATGCTTTCTGTAACCTGAGCCTGGGAAAGGGGTGTAAGCAGGTGCCACCTTTTGCCCAAGAAGCTGGACAAAGGCTGGGGGCAGAGCTGGCTTCAGGGCTAGGCTGGGCTGCTGAGTTATTCTTGCTGGCGTGGAGTGCAGAGATGGGGGGCAGGACTCTTGGCTCTGAGTCCTCTCTCCCCAGGTTGGATTGTACTGACTGCTTCTGGTTTCTTTGCTGACAAGTCTGTTCTAAGCTGTGTTCCTGTCAAGTGATAAACCTTCTGTTTTACCTGCTGGTTAAGAGTCACATCTCATTGCCGATGGGGGTATAGAGTCTCATGCCTTGGTGACACTTCCTAAGATTGGTTTCCCCCTCAACCTTCCATCCAAAGATTTGCAATTTGCTTGCAGCAGCCTAGTGACCTAGGGAGCATGAATGACTTTGGAAGGTCTTTTGCTTAAAGAGTCTAGTTTGCACCCTGCCTTTTCTTAATTCAGACTTTTACTTTCCTCCTGAGGCTAGAAATCTGGGAGTCATTCTTGGCCTTGGACTCTTTTCTTCCTAAATTTCCTTGGTCAGGAAATCAGACTGTCCCACCTCCTGATTAACATTGCCGGAATCTGCCCTTGCTTTTGTGGAAACCCTTATTCAGGCTTTCAGTGTTTCCTGATTTGACTATTACAATTCCCTCTTCTAAATCACTACTCTCTAAACCGCAGGTGCTCCAGAATGCTCTGGCCAAATTGCTTCCTTGCCATGGAAGTGAAACCATCATTCCCCTCTCTTCTGCTAGAAACCACTGCTGCCTTTGTAGATATCTCTGGCCCAGCTCAAAAATGACTTTGTGATTTACAGCATTCTCCAAGACCTCCCCATATCCTTCCTCTCTGACCTCAGGCATCCACCTACTCCTCCAGGCCCTTATTCCTCACTTTAAATCTTTGTCTTCTCTGCCCCTCCCTTTGACTTCATGAGTGTGAGAGTCACTCAGTTGTCTGTGCTGATCCATCTAGCTGGGAATGTCTCCCTTCACTTCATTCCTTAAAATCTCATCATAAATCCTTCCCCTTCTCTTTAGCATACAATTAACATGCTCTCTCTTTCTCCGAAGCAGGTTGTGTTTTAAGGATGCTACATGAAATTAAAAAGTTTTTAAACCAAACTTACATTTGGCCAGCTGTTCTACATGACTTGGCATTATTCACACTCCACCTGGTAGCATTTTCAACAGATAGGTAGGAGTAACTAATAGGCACTAAAGGCAATAGACTGAGTGGGGAGGTGCAGCTAAGCTACCTAATGGCCATTTGGGGCAGCAGAGTGTTTGAGAATGAGGGGCTATGCTCCCTAATGGCCCATAGGGACAAAAGAGAGCGGCATATGTCCAGGGCTGGCCATGCTACCTTCGGACACTTGACCCAGCAGAGGGCATGGAGAGGATGGAGCAGCTATGCTTCCTAATAGCCACTAGGGGCAGCAGAGAGCAGGCAGCAGGCTCACCCAACTCAGCCTCATAAGCACGTGGAGAGATCATTCCCCAACCTTACTTCCTTGCATTCACCTCTTGGACTTTGTGAGGGAGGGAAAGCAAGTGTTGTGCAGCCACTGTTCCCAGAACAGGTGGGCTTGTTCTGACCTGCATGCATGGGCTGTTGCTCCTGAATCATCATAGCTATCTAACCATCTAAACTGAGTGGGGTGGGGAGAAGGGCAGTAACTCACTGTTGATAAAGGCCATCAGCAGATTCCTACACTATAGAGTTCCTCTGCTCAGTGGTAGTGTGACCAACAGACCACCACCACAATCTGAGAAGTATTTCCTTGGGCATTTGCCAGGCGTTTGAGTGGCCCTCTTGCATACTTGAGTAGGAAGTGGTTTGAGACAGTTGCTGTGTTCAAAGATTATAGCGTTCGGTAGCTAGAACATTTATACCAGCTGATTACTGACGTTAAGAGGAGATAATCTAAGTTTCCTAGTGCAGTATGTCCCATGTAAAGTTGTTGAGTTCTCAGTCATTAGGTAGGTAGACGAAGACCGGAAGCTCAAGAGGCACCCACTTGTAAGGCAGTCTTCCAACTAAACTTAGTGTCACTAGTTTATAATTTGCCTGGGGGCAGCCCTTGAATTATACGCTGGACCCATTCTGCCATTTGTTTTCTTGGCTCCAAGAATGAAAGCAAGAGTTTTAGGCTATTAGTGCATTCACCCATAGGTCCATACCCCACACTCTCCATGAATCTCTCATGGGTATGAAAAGGGAGATCTTCATTCCAGCATTCATACAACTAATACATCACTCCAAACAGATCAGCCTGTGTCTCTAGGAAAGATAGAATCCAGCTTTCTACACACTGCTTACATCAAATACAATTTACAATCCACAAAACCCCCAAAAGGCAATGCCCATTTCTGGAGTTAAATGCAGACTAGTTTGTTTTGCATTCTGCATGACTGGCCCCCAGTACTATCTGGGAAAGCCACCTCGCATTGCAAATACCCCACTGCCTGAACAAGGAAATATATTTGGATTGCTTTGTAAAACCATATAACTGAGTAACTTCATGATGTCTATGGTTGTATCTAGCACCCTGATGTGTATTTTTATGGTTCCCTTCACTCCAGCCCATCCCTCATCCAAGTATATCAGCTCAAAGAGTCACCCCTGTCTTAAGCAAAGACGTTACATTATTCAAACGTGGGTGAATTTTGCCCCTATCTACACTTTAAGTCTATGCACCATTTCAGTCTCACTTAAACCCCATTTTTGAGGACTTACTTAGAACTTAAATGGTGTATTGGCCTTACATGGGCTCTCTGCCCAGGGGAGAATTTCATCCATATATGAAACTGGGCGTTCTGAATAAACTTTCATATATGAACTAGCCTATTAGGTATTGCAGGTTGTGTCATTTGTCAATCAAAAGGTAATTTCCCCTAGATTTACCCTCTTTAGTATCACTGGCTAAATAATGGGGAAAGCTATTCACAATTACCAAGTCAGTAAAACAAATGCGAACTTTCACAATGAGCATGATTCACAAGGAATTATTAGACTAACGCTAGTGGCAGGTATGAACAATCTCTGTACAGGTCATATGCCAGACAGACAGAACTGGTGTAGGTTGAACTTTTCTGAAGCTCTTGATCTGTTTTTTGGGACCATAAATGGAGCTCAATTTATAACACTTGTTTTTCCTGTAGTTTAAATCTGTGTTTAGCTTTTTAAAGATAACTTCATTAAAAATAAAGGTTAGCAAAATCCTTCCTTCCCACATTAGGAATTTCCTCTCCCAAACAGATTGTAAGCTCATCAGTTGCCCTACCTATGATTTTAGTACAGGCCTGAAAAAAATATGGCCCAGAGGCCGGATCCGGCCCGCCAAGCCACCAGATCCAGCCCGTGGATGCAGCAGGGAGCCCCAGACAGGCTACTTGCTTGCCTTGCCCCACTAGCATGCCCCTGAGCAGTCCTGGCTTGTGCCAGCGCTGGAAGCCACCCACGCTGAAGCTCTGCATTGTAAATGTAGTAAGAGCTGGGCTTGCATAAGCCCAGCTCTTACTACATTTAAAATGCAGAGGCGAAGCGTCCTGGACCAGTGCGAGTTGGGACTGCTCAGCTTATGCCTATTGGGTAGCTGACTAGTCAACTACTCGCTAACATTACTACCCCAGATCCCACTTTCCCTCCTGCACCCCAGTCTTTTACCTCAAGCTCCCTTCTGCACCCAACCTCCTTCCCAGACCCCGTGCTTCCTCCATTAATATCATGGAAGACTGTGGCCCTCAACTATTTGTAAAATCTTGGAGTTTTAGTGTACTTACATATTTATACACAACTTGAATTGTTTTTCATTAGGCTCTTTTCCCTTCTTGCTTCTTTTTCCCACAGTTATAATTTGGGTCAGCTTTCAGAATCACAGTACTAGACAGAATTCAATATTAAGCAAAAGTAGTTTAGCCAACCCTAACAAACACCAGTGAGTGTCATTTTGGAGAATTTTTGAATATTTAAGGACACACTTAATTTGTGACACTCCTTTAATTCTAAAATTGAAACAGTTTTCCTGGAACACACTCTTTCCTCAGATGAGTAGCTATAAAAGTGAGTTTGTGTGCACGTGTTTGCATCTAGCTCAAAATCCACAAAAAAATTTTAAGCAATAGAAACAATTGCTTAAAGGACACGGACACTGGAGAAATATGAATTTTGTAGCTAATGATTAATTCAGCAGCACTTTGCAATGAACTTTTTGAACACTAGTGATTGAGTTTGGGTGTGTATGATTCTCATTTGCACCTTTTACAAGAAGGCTCCCACAAAGATACATTCAATAGCACAACTACTGTATCTTTGTAACAGAACATTCTTTAGCACTGAAGTGACTTTTCCTCCCTGTCTTCACATGAATCTTAAACAATATTAAAGGATGAAGAGCTGAGTGGATCCTTATCAAAAGTTAGTTATGTACTACCATTGTTTTCCTATTAATGCCTTATTTTTCAAGTATGGTAATCCTGCTGTGCCTGTAAATTTAGCCAGGGGTGCCCTCTTCTGGGATTTTATTCAACTGCTACCATAACCACATCAATAAAATCGCTGAATAACATCAGGCATTCTTTCCTATTCTAACTTAAATTTTTCGTATTTCAAACACACTTTACCTATCCACCAACCTTCCCTCCTTCTAAGTGATTTTTAAATTTTGGTTTATATTTTCAGACTCGGTGGTGGGGTTGCATATTTACAAGTCTTTCCCCAGTGATGGTTAGAGTTATATTTGTTTGAGTTATTAGTTTGTTGTGGTTAAAGTCTGAAAATAATTGGGGATGGGACAAGATTTTTAGCCAAATAAATATCAGAAGATAAATCCTAATTTTCGAAACACTGGGATTTATTTTACTGCTTTTCCCTTTTGGCGCCCCACTTTCCCACTGACGGTCAGAAGCAACCGTAAATAGTGAGTCTCAGCAGAAGTGCTAGAAGTACTAGGGATGCCAGTATGTGGTTTGGATCAAGCTCTTCCCTTCCAACATGCCTTTGTGAATAGATGATGTTCATGCCTTAAAAAATGTCAGCATTTTAAAAGTAAAAGATATATATTTACCAGGATGTGAAGGCTGCTGCCAAATGTTCCCATTTTGAAATCTCTCACTTGATTGCCAGTGAAAGCTCATAGTAATAAATAAATAATGCGTAGAGCACCGCAGGAAAAGAGCAAGTCTCTTAACAAATATTAATTTAGTTTCCCAATAGAACTGTAGGTAATACCAACACTTTGTTATTTGCACGAAGCTCTAAATGGCTTGTGAGCCTCCTGTTTAAGAGAACTGCCCACTCCCACCTCTGTCATACTGCCCTGGGGGGTGCTGGAGCCCTGTGACTTTAGTGGGGAGTGACTGACAGGACATTCTCCATGAGCCACCTTGAATTTTAGAATTTGTCCCAGGTGAGTTTGACATGAATGGCCTGAACTGGCTGACTTCCAGGCCATGTTGCAAAGCTTCTCACTTTTGTCCTGCTCTTGAGGAGTGGGGAGGGGATTAGGGATTGATCTTTCAGTGTCCTAGTGAATTGTGAGGTGAAGTCACTGGATTTAGTTAAATAATGTGGCTTCACATTTGTACTTGTGTTTGTATTGTAAGGGAATTAGGACAACGCAGGAAACTACAGACCTGTCATCTTAACTTCTGTACCAGGAAAGATAATGAAGCAAATAATCAAGGAATCCACTTGCAAACATCTAGAGCATGGGTTCCCAAACTGGGGGGGCGTGCTCGCCTGAGGGGAGGGTGTGAAGAAATTCCAGGAGGGTGTGAGGCGACACAGCCCCCTGGTCAATCTCCCCCCCCCCCAAGTTTTGCTGCTATTTTTGCTATATATTTGCTGCCCCAGTCAGTTCCTTCTTTTTTTTTTTGCTCAACATGTTTTGCTGGGGGTCGGGGAGTGTGAGGGTTTCTCAAAAATCAAAAAGGGGGCGTGATGCCGAAAAGTTTGGGAACCATTGATCTAGAAGATAATAAAATGATAAGTAACAGTCAGCAGGGATTTGTAACGAACACATCACATCAAGCCATCCTGATAGCTTTCTTTGATAGGCTATCAAGCCTTGTGGATAAGGGGGAAGTGGTAGATGTGGTATATACCTAGACTTTAGTAAAGCATTCCATACAGTCTTGCATGACTTTTTCATTAATAAACTAAGAAAATACAACCCAGGTGGGGGTGCTATAAGGTGGGTGCATAACTGATTGCATAACCATTCCCAGAGAGTAGTTATTAATGGTTCACAATCATGGTGAAAGGACAAAATGAGGGTGTTCTGCAAGGATCAGTTTTGGGAGTGGTTCTGTTCCATATCTTCATCAACAGTTTAGATAATGGCATAGAGATTACACTTATAAAGTTTGCAGATGATAGCAAGCTGGGAAAGGCTGCAAGTGTTTTGGAGGATAGGGTCAAAATTCAAAATGATCTGGACAAACTGGAGAAATGGTCTGAGGTAAATTGGATGAAATTCAACGAGACCAAATGCAAAGTACTCCCCTTAGGAAGGAACACTAAACTGCACACATACAAAATGAGAAAGGAAAGGAAATATCTAGTATTGGAGTACTGCAGAAAGGGATCCAGAGTCATAGTGGACTACAAGCTAAATATGAGTCAACAGTGGGGTACTGTTGCAAAAAAAGCAAAGATGATTCTGGGATTTGGTAGCTCTTTTGCTCTACTCCACACTGATTAGGCCTCAGCTGGAGTACTGTGTCCAGTTCTGGGTGCCACATTTCAGGAAAGATGTGGACAAATTGGATAAGGTTCAGGGAAGAGCAACAAAAAATAATTTAAAGTCTAGAAAATATGATCTGTGAAGGAAGATTGAAATAATTGGATTTATTTAGTCTGGAAAAGAGAAGATAAAGAAGGGACATGATGACAGCTTTCAAGTATTTAAAAGGTTATTACAAAGAGGGGGATAAAAAATTGTTCTCCTTAAAGATAGGACATGAAGCAATGGACTCAAATTGCTGTAAGGGAGTGTTAGATTGGACATTAGGAAAAACTTTCTAAGTGTCAGAATGGTTAAGCACTGAAATAAATTGCCTAGGGAAGTTGTGGAATCTCTCACTGCAGATTTTTAAGAGCAGTTAGACAAAGACATGCCAGGGATAGTCTAGATGGTGGTTGGTCCTGCCATGAGTGCAGGAGACTGGACTTGATGGGCTCTTGAGGTTCCTTCCAGTTTTATGATTCTCTTTTTGCATAAATGCGTAGTTCTAATATTATGCCTAAATAAATGGGAGCCTTTGAGAAATGTTCATTTAAATGGGAAATTGATTGAAATAAATATAAGGCCGTTACATGAAAATTTCAACGTACTTTATAAACATCTCACTAAGTCTCTCAAAACCCTGTCAAGCCAAGCATTCTTATACCCTTGTCTAAAACATAATTGAAGACACAGACTTGTTAATGCCCATCACATACCTACAGTCGCACAGTGATGGAGCAAGGGCTACAGCTGTGACATCCAGTTTTTTGCTGTGGCCATTAGGCAACATTGCTTCTCAGTGCTTTTTCTCACCTACAGGGTTATATGCAATGGCAGGAGTTGGCATTAATTTTTGCCTGGGAGATACTTCAAAAATGTTTGAAGTGGCCCCGGACCACCCCGGAAGGGGTGGGGCCTAAATGGGAAGGAGTGGGGCTACCCTACCGCCAGACTATGATTGGTCTGGGGGTGGCAGGATCCTCTTTGCCCCTGTTTTCCACTTGGCACCCATGCCCTGGAAGAGGCTTGGCATGCTCCTTTACCCCCAGGCCAATCAGGGCCTGGGGGCAGGGAAGCGTGGGAAGCCTCCTCCCGCCCAGCAAGGAGCATGTGGCCCTGCAAGGAACCTTCACGCAGCTCCCCCGCCCCCCGGTCCTGATTGGCCTGGGGGTGGGGGAGCGCACAAAGCCTTCTCCGCTCTGTCCCTGCCCTGTGATCCACCCACTTGGCAGGCCAGATCTGGCCCACGAAGGCCCTTTTGCCTACCCCTGTGCATGGCATTGTCTAACTAGAGCACCTTTCCCACTTGCCCTTTCTCTTAAAATCTCCCTCATTGCCCAGGAAGTATGCATTGACTTCTCCTTGAAGTGATTTGGGGCTAGAGTTATATGTATTTACAGTTATGGAATCAGCTTTCTCATTACATTAAGAAAGCTGAATTTTTCTCTGTCTTTAAATTAGGACCAAAGAGGTGGGACTGAAATATAAGCACCTGAGCACTTTTTGGATAGGGCTCTGTATAAAAATATTTGAATATTAGGACTGTAATATCATCAAGTGCTTAAAAGTGGATACAGCTCATTTGCTATTTGCGGGGCTTTATTTTATTTTGGTTACAAGGTTGATACAGGGTTATTCAGTTATTTGAAAAATATCATCCTCTTCTGCTTTGGTATGAAAATCGAGCACCACTGTTTCAAACAGGGCACTGTTTTGCTTGGAGTCCGTGCAAGAGCAGCTGCATGAGGTCTGTCTCTGTGCAGCCTGTGATTTTAATGTTTGGGGGGGTCACTAATTTTGTCACATGAAGGCTAGACTCAGCATGTGCTTCTCAGAGTTTCAGACTCCTCTTGGCACTGTCACATCTGGGGCAGAGAAGGACCAGGGTCAGATCCAAAACTTTCACCAAGATCTGATGGGTCTCAATCCTCTGTTCTGTCTGTGTCTCTCTCTAAACTGGGATGAGGGGAGTAATCCAACATCTAAGTGCAACTGACATTTCCCAGGGCTTGGAAACCTTCCCAATTAGTATTCAGCCAGAAACCTGTATAACCAACTGTATTTTATCTGCATGGCAGAAAGTATATTCGTTTCAATCATTTTTTTTACTGAGAGAGATGCTGGGTGACTTCATGTCTGTTCAAATAACCAACACAAGGGCCATACATGGATATTTTGAGGGCTTAAGTAGGTCTTAGGACTTGGGCTAATTTTCTTGACAGGGATGTGAAGATCCATCTTGTGAAACCTGAGATTGATGATAAATAATAATAAATTCAAGTGGAAACGAGGCTTGTTTGGCTTTAAATCCCTGCAACAGCATTTGTAACCCACATTTTACAGCTTTAGGCTTCACAACCTTAAACTGGCCATAATCCAAAGTGAAATTTACCAGTCTATTTTCATTGTCCTGGCTGAGAGAAATGCAAAAAGGAAACAACCAGTTAGCACTAACACACACACAAAAATTGATTTTTAAAACTCTTTAATTTTTAATTATGTTATTGTTGAAAATTAGAGTCTAAGCCTATGTCTACACTGCAGGCTTCTTGCACAAGAACTTTTTACACAAGAGTGTGTCCATGCTGCCATGTGCTTTTGTGCAGGAGTGTCCATGGCAGTGTGGATGCTCTCTTGCGCAAGAAAGCTCTGATGGCCATTTTAGCCATAGGGGTTTCTTGCGCAAGAAATCCCTGTTCCCGTCCACACTAGCCTTTTTGCGCAAGAGCTCTTGCTCAAAAAGGCTTATTCCTCGTGGAGAGAGGAATAACTCTTGCGCAAAAAGCCCTC
>JANRFK010006688.1:21325169-21339413 GCA_030068395.1 Apalone spinifera
CCTGGGGCTGGGACTGACCCTCCCCCCACATCTGATTCTGGGGCTGAGTCCCCCTTCCCAAACTCTGCATTGCCAATGGTGGGATTTAACCCTCCCCCCAGCCCACGGGCTGACCCCGCCCCTGAACGCTATGTCACCTGCAGTTGGGGGCTGAGTCCCTCCAAACTATGCACTGCCCGCGGCAGAGTCTATCCCCCTTCGGCCCTGTGTTGCCCTCAGCTAGGACTGAGCTAAAAAAGGACTCTTTTGAATAGGACACAAATATTTTGATTATATAGAAGAATTTAAGTTCCGCTTTCATGATAGAATTTGCACTACAATACTTCAGTGAGGTAAATTGAAGGGTTTTTTTACAGTGTAAATGTTTTGTAATAAAAAATAAATATAAAGTGAGCACTACACACTTTGTATTCTGTGTTGTAATTGAAATCAATATATTAGAAGCTGTAGAAAATATCCAAAATATTTAAATAGACAGTATTTATAGTATTGTTTTACTGTGCGATTAATCGCACAATTAATTTTTGTAATTGCTTGACAGCCCTAGTTACATACAATATACACATACCAAATAGCTAGAATAAGCATTAGCACGTTACTGAATTAATAAGCAGTAACTGGCCTAGAATGGGAAATGTATGCCCATTTCTTTAAAAATTTATTGAAGTTATGTTTTCCATGGTTTACTACCATTCTAATGCTCGGGCAGGGTGCTGGGAAGAGAACAAGGTATTATTTTTCAAGAGGACTAGAAAAAATGGTTAAGGATCTTTTTATGAGTTGAGATGAGGAATAGTTCTTCAAATGTCACCTGGGGAGAACAAGCACCTGGAAGAAGTCAGGGGGGAAAAAATGAAGAAGGGAGGGGAAAGGTGAGGACAGGAGAACAAGCCCCAAAGGACCGAAGCAGAGCTCATGTCCCCCCTTCCTGCCCTCTTTATCTTCAGTTTTAAACACTTCAGTAAAGCTGGACTATGAGTTGGATCCACATATCCCTAAAGCTAATGTTACAGTTCAGGCTTATATGCAAAAGGGCCCAACCTGCAATGCTCACATCTTGGGAGGTTCAAATCCAGGATTCCAGTTCATTTCTAATATTTCCAGATGGAAAAAGGATCTGGAGAATGAAGCCCTTTTTTTATCGACAGAGCATGAGAAGTGTCACTTTGAGCTTTCGCAATATTCAGATTTAGAATTACTGCCCTAATCCAACCTCTGGTGTAGATTTGTCAGCAGTTATGCTCCTCCTCAGAGAATCTTTTCCTTTTGGACCATTTCATTCTCCCTGTGGGGCTTCAAGTAACTGCAGAAGAGAGATGTCTCTTAGTTCAGCATCTTGGATACAGTTTTCTATTCCACTCCAAGCTATTTAATCATTAAGAGGTTAGGCCTTTACCCAGCAAATTAAGGCCTTTTATGTTGTCTTTGGTTTGTGTCCACTCTCACTCTCTCGTTCCCTTAAAAACCTAACATATTCTTGCCAAACATATAATGGTAGGGCCATGAGTGGGACTGTGTGTGGAATACCAACTACATGGTCATAAAAGTATGAGAACAGCATTAGTGGCTAGAGAAGAGAGACAATGGGAGTGGAAAACAGTATTCATTCAACTTTTCTTGTGGAGTCAAAGGCAGTTGGCAAGCAAGAACAAGTACTAAAAATAGGAGTAAATCCTTAAAGGAGTAACATGAAATTAAAGTAACAATTCCAGCAGCCGCTCTGTTAAAGCTATCCATAGATGCACTTGGACCTCCAGACAATCAAGTACATAAAGGAAACATAGTAGTCTGTAATTCACTTATTTTGGCTACTGCAATAATTTGCTGGGTTCCTGTTTTGAGCTTCCAGCCTTGGGAAGTGAAATGATTTTAGATTCATTCCCAGTGAAAAAAACAGCCTACAGCCCTACACATAATTTGGAATGATTCATTGATTGATTTTGTTCAGAGAAAGCTTCAGAGAGAATTGGTACTACAAGCTGAACTACTTTAGTCTTATCAATAAAGGGTGGCCTCTCACAGAAGGATGAGGAAGGGGCCATCAGTGGTTATTAGTCAAAATGGTCAGGGATGCAGCCCCATCTTAGGGTGACTCAAAACCTATGATAGGCAAAAGTCAAGAGATGAAGGCAGGAGAGGAGTTCTATAAAATTGCCCTGTTCTGTGCACTTCCCCTAACGCTGTGGTATTAACCGCTGTCACAAGATCAGATACTGGGCTAGATGGACCTTTGTTCTGATCCAATATGGCCATTCTTATATCCTTAGACTCTTACCCAACAGTCCATTAGCTTCCCTTAGAGCACAAGCAAGAGAAGATGGACTTGCTCTTAACTGCCTTATTCCTCAGCAGCGGATGAATCCCTGGTCTGGGGCGGCTAGCCCCAGCATTGCCCCATCTACCCAAGGCCCCGCACTTTCCACACTCACCAGAGCCCACCCTCCACTATGGCTGCTCGCCCCTGCCCTACACTAGTGACTTCCATGTCTCCTAGCCTCAAAACAGTGGGTGGCTGGGCAGCATGACCCTAGCTCCGCTGGCCTAAGAGTGCTGGAGAGCTGGGCAGCATGGCTCCAGGATCCCCTGGACCTGGAGTGCCGGCAGCACAGCCCCAGTCTCTCCAGTCCCCAGAGAGTCAGGCAATACGGCCCCAGCCTCCCTGGGCTGCATCACCCAGCCTGACCCCTTACCAGCATGTCCCCCTAGCCTTGAAGGCACCCCCACCGAGCCACAAGCCCTAGTGCTGGATAGGGGGCAGCATGACTGGAGTTGCCCCAGTGCTGGGAGGTCATGCACCACAACCTCCCAGCCTGCCTGCCCCAGCTTCTAGCATGGGAAGAGCAGGCAGGAGGAGGTGGAGCATGGGCAGGGACATGTCCGGCTGTTACAGTCCTCACCCCCCATGGTCTTATTGCTGCTTTAATGAAGCCACTGTATGGGGCAGGAGAAGCATCTTGTGCTATCCCATGTTACAAATATCTCATCTTCAAAGGGGCCCATTCCGGAAAGAAGGATTACACTTCAAAGAATGGCACCGGGCTTTCATACAGCCCAACTGCTAGAACACATGTGAAGCAGGAATCCTCTCTGCTGTTGTGAAGCTTTGTCGGCTGCCAGAACACTGCAAGTTCAAATGTGCTAGTTACAAGTGAGTTGTTGCTCTCATTCGTTAAAAGAAACAATTAAAGTGACAAGAGGCAGTTACACAAGCCATGGTCTTTCTTTGGAGACCTACAGAGGAGCAGTTTTGGCCATGTGGATGGGGCAAAGCTTTTGGGAGAATGCAGTTTGACAAACAGGGCACCTTCTATCACCTTCACAGAACACCCCATTAGGCTCACCAGGAGAGGCAGAACTGAGCTGTAGTTGGTTTCAAAACCAGGGGAGAATCAAACCGCCCCCAGTGTGGTTTTGGAAACATTTGCTTGACAAAGGAACACTTCCCAGGCTTTGCTCCAGAGAATGTAACTTATAAAACAAGTTCAAAACTATCCTGGAGGAACAAGGTTTAATATGCTGCTGAGGCTCAGCATTACATTTTTGTGTTTTGAGTGCTAGTGATTTAGTACCTAAGCAAAATGTCATGAAGGGAGAGCGAATGCTGTGAACTGATGATTGCCAGAAAGTATTTCAGTCTTGGAGAAGACAGAAGTTATCCATTTAGTCCTCTCTTTTTGCTTCCAGTGTTTTCCTCTCCTGGGGAAACTTTCTCCCCTCCCCCAAAACAAACACCACACACAAAATTAATACATAGTATATAAAACACTGGTTGCTTGAAATAAGTTTCTAGACCAGAAAAGTTCAGATAAGCTTGAAATAGCTTATAAATTATTGGTTTCTTATCCAAATCAATCCAGAGACCCTTTTGAAGTTGGCCTATCACTAACATGAATAGATTTGTGTCTGCAAATCAAGTTACCACTGAGTGTGCCATGTACACTGGAAAAAATTTAACACTGGGAAAACGTGAGCCAGATAAGCCTGTGCTGCACTGTAACTTCAGCGGGGCACAACTGCCAAGCAGTAAAAATAGACCAAGCCTATAGTAATCAGTGCAACTGCCTAGGTCCTTGGACTTCAGTTGAGAGTTTATGGGCTGTGGCATCTGCTAATCTAATGCCCTGGTCTGGAGAATTATGGGCCTTGTCAGCATCTCCACTGTGAAGAGCATTGTGGTGTCTGATTCTGATGCAGTTCAAATCACAGAATCATAGACTAATGGGACTGGAAGGGACCTCGAGAGGTCATCAAGTCCAGTCCCCTGCCCTCACGGCAGGACTAAATACTGTCTAGACCATCCCTGATAGACATTTATCTAACCTACTCTTAAATATCTCCAGAGATGGAGATTCCACAACCTCCCTGGGCAATTTATTCCAGTGTCTGACTACCCTGACAGTTAGGAACTTTTTCCTAATGTCCAAACTAAACCTCCCTTGCTGCAGTTTAATGTCTTTGGTTTTGAACATTAAATTTAGCTAAAATGGGTGTCAGCAACTCCTCCTATGTACCTTTAAAAGCAAAAAGAATGTGAGACACTGATATCAAAATGTAGCAAACATGTATTTTCTAAAGCCTCTTTCCAGGAGTGCTTCTTTGCATAGCATGTGAACTCCCAGAATTGTTTATTCAGAATGTCTTATGAAAGGTGCCAGATTATCAGCATAGGTGACCAAAGTCCTCTATCCAAGGAACAAGTACAGCACTGGAGATATACCAATCTCATAGAGCTGGAAGGGACCTTGAGAGGTCATCAAGTCCAGTCCCCTGCCCTCATGGCAGGACCAAGTACCATCCCTGACAGATTTGCCCTAGATCCCTAAATGGCTCCCTCAGGGACTGCACTCACAACCCTGGGTTTAGCAGGCTAATGCTCAAACCACTGGGAAGGGCAGGACAAATGTTCTGTATCCCCACCCAGAAAAGCCAGTTTGAGGGTATTTCTTTCTCGCGAGACCCATTGAATGCCAACCCTGAGCTGGGGTAAAACTGCACCTATTTACACTAGCTGACGATTTGTCCCTTAGCCTTCATCATGTTTTTTAAACCTTGATACCAAGGGTGGCAATTGTTACAATAATGTGACAGAGTCACTTGTGCAGTGAACCCTGGGCCCAACCCAACCACCTCACATTATCTACTGTAGATCACCAAGCAGGTATACCGCCTCGTCCTGTCCACCTGAGCTCTCTCCAAACTGGTGCCCAAGGAGTGAGAAGGATTCAGCTCCCATTACCAGTCCCCTGAGGTACCCAATTCCTGTTCTGTTACCAGTTGTGTGCTATGTTATTGTGGCGGTCCAAAGCAATATGTCCTACAACATTGTACTCAGTGCATGTTGCAAAACTCGGTCAGAATAGCTTAGGAGTAGAGTGAGAGTCATTAACTCTAACAGGGGCACCGACAGCCTCCACCAGGCCCCTGGACAAGGTGCAGGGACAGTTCTGTGTTCCCAGAAAGGGCGGGGCCTTATCTGGAAGGGGCAGGGCCAGGATAGCCAGTGCTCCACGCTGCCCAGTGTGGCATGCCCCTCCCCTGCCAGCCCTCAGAGCCTCCTGAAGAGCACAAGGCAGCACTCTAGAAGCATTTTAATGGGTCCAGGACTCTGGCTGCCATTGCCACTGCTGCCCTTTGAATCATCAGGCTCCAGGAAGATGCCCTCTTTGTCCCCCGCCCCATCAGCAGGCCTGACTCTGAGCTTCCTACCTCTTGTGGGTTTTTTAAACAGTGTTTTGAGCATTTATCCATTGAGCAAATCACCTGCAGAGGCTGGGCTAAGCAACAGTCAGCAACTCCTCCGGGCCTGTCTAGGATCCTTCCCTGCCCTGGGGGCAAGAAATGTGCTGTGCACTTTGTGGCCATTACTGCTAGAAGCCTGTTACATTTCCTACAGACTGGAAGCTGTGCCACTGGGAGAGACTGAGAGATGGCTGAAGGGGAAATAACAACGTTCACCGCCCTGACCGAAAAATTCAACCTTCCCCTGGGGAATTACAAGAAGCCCAAACTCCTATATTGCAGCAATGGAGGCTACTTCTTGAGGATACTTCCAGATGGCAAAATAGATGGGACAAGGGACCGAAGCGACCAACACAGTAAGTAAATCAGAAATGTGTTCAGGACACATACTTGGCTTATTAGTCATATAAATATGCTCTAAATTACAACCCCTTTTCTCTGGGAGGCTGGCATTACACATCAGCGGCTTTTCCGGCCCAGAAGGGCTAGGTAGAGTATTTATGCTCTCTGCCAGGTTCTTTCTTCTCCCCGTGGCAACACACCACCCAGAGGGTTCAGTACGTGAAACACAGTCTGCTATCTGTAAACTCTTCATAGATATAGTATGTACAGTACCTCACTTTTGTAAAAATATGCAATATGAAATTAGTCATTAAAAAAAAAATCACAGTGTGACCACAGCAAGAGAAACTGACATTCTAACTGAAGCACAGTTACCAGTTTACACAGTTAGTTAGCAACTAGAAGAAAGGGGTTTATCCACATTCTGCATTGCAAACCCAGCAGTCAAACATAGAATCTTTGCATTTACCTCTGTCCAGAAGATTCAGCATGGTAGTAGGGTTGTTATGATGTTACAGCTTTGCCTTTTTTGCAGGTTATGTCATGCTCTGGAGTAAGAATTAAGGCCCAAATTCCTAAGCATGTGGAATGTATTCTATCTGTATGCCTTGCACAGGATTTTTCCTTAACGTAGCAAAGTGCACTGCATTCCCGAAGGACAGGCAAGTTTTAACAGTGCAAAGATTCAGCTAAAAAAAGTTATTCTGTGATTTATCTTTTTTAAAATGCACTCATATTATACTTTCTCAAAACAAGGCTTGCTAATTCTATGCTGAGTTGGTTATGTGCTATATATGCATATTTGTGCCCCTGAAAACACAGCCCTGTTCTGACTACCAACTGGTGTTGCAAAGCATTAGGAGAGACTTTACCAGTTATCGATAGAAGCCTGCAAACTCATGGACCATGTTTGTGGGTTGTGGATCCAAATTTTCTGTCCACGCAGGGCTCCATTTATCAGAGTCCTCTCTGGGCATGTCTACACTAGGAAATTATTTCGAAGTAACTAAATTCGAAATAATAACTCCCAAAATAATAAAGTTAAAATAGCATGTCACCCCTATGGGGGAGCCTCAAAATTAGTCCAAGGCAGGCTCCATTACTATGGATGCGCTACCTCAACTTAAAACCCCAGGAAGAACTGTGGAGTAATAACTACTCCCCAGAGTAATTCGAAGTAATTTCGATATAGCAGCAGCAGAGCATCCACACTACCACTATTTCAGAATAACTATTTTGAAATAAGTGTTATTCCCCAAGGAAAGCAGGAGTACAGATGTTGAAATAGCCAACCGGTTATTTCGAAACAACAGGCTTGGTAGTGTGGACGCTCCACTTGTTATTTCAAAATAAGGGGGGTTGTTTCGAAATAACTCCTTGGTGTAGACCAGGGCTCTGTGACTGGATTGTTCCCTTTTGCCCCATAACTTCCATCTTCCTAGGATGAAGACAGGAATGAGAACCACTGCAGGTCACAGGCTTCTCCAGCAGATGAGACAGAAGGGGACTTGTTCTGGGCCAAGCTAGCAGGAACAGAGAGAAAGTCACCATTTGTCTTACCATTTCCATATTCCAATACATAAATGTATCTTCTGATGTGAACGAGCATTTTCATACATTTGAATCTGTCCTAGAAAGGCAGCCCTATGAGCTGAAAAGCTCTTTTTAGTTTACCATCAAACAGCTCTGTCCTAGAGTTGATCCAACAAGAATCCTTCTTCCCTTTGAATCACTGCTAGAGGTGGGTCTGAGCTGCACTATTCAGAACTGTACTTTCCCAAAGGTTCAGTTTGTTCAGAAACAGTTTCTCATCAGGCCAGCAGCAGCCAGTAATCAAGCAACATCATAGCATGGTATTTGAGCAGCGATGGGCAACCTACGCTAGAGAATGGGCTGCATGAGTGGTCCTCCTTCAGCTCAGTGAGCCACAAGATTCTTGCAATCCAGATGCTCTCTCAGGATGGGGCAGTTTTGCTAACTGCACTTGCCTACCAGGAATGTGCTGATTGATCTGTAGCAGCACTTTGATTGGTTGCAGAGAGAGTACACGGCTCGTACAGTCAATGTTGTGTGCAATCAGCATGCACCTGACTTCACGTGCCCTTGATTTATGTGCATGTCACTTCAGTATTACTGGTAGGAAAAAACCTACATGGATGGAAGCCAGCGGAATCTGGCAACTCTGCACATGGGCAACAGTAAACAAAATGTCTCGTGGGCTACACATAGAACCCCGATGGGCTGCATGAGGCCTCCGGCTGCAGGCTGTCCACCACTGCATTAGGGGATGTTCTGCTGCTAGAAGTGGTCATTTATACAGGTTTAGAAAGACCCCAGGGCACATTAACACGAGTAATTACGGTCTGCTTACTCAAATTCCCCTGCTGTTTCAATGAGATGCAGGAACATTCTTCACTTTCAGTCCTTAACTACTATGTGGTCTTGCTGGGCACAGTCAGACAGCTGGTGCATTTCACCCCAGTGGCAGATGCATTTCCATTAGGGACAAAGGAATCCTTGGCTGTAGATTGATCAGAATAGGGTTGAAGTTTGTAAATTGTTTTGGGATCCTTTAGCATGAAAACACAATCAATGATTACTATAGTCATGTTTTTTTCTGGATGCTTCGCTATGATTATTTAAAGCAGACCTTTTTTTAACCTACAGTTCTTTTTAACAAGAATTACATTTTGCAGCTTTGTGGTGCTATCGCTTTTTAATGGGGAAAGAATCACAGATCTATTTTTACACCACACCAAGCCATGCAAAGATTACAACTGTTGTCCTCGTCCAGTTATATCTAGGCAAGGGTTAAATAGAGGCTTTTAATGCATTCCTGACAGTAAGCTGATTTCTGTCACACTGGCAAATAGGTCTGAGCTCCCATATCCTATGGCTATGTATATTTGGACACTACCAAGATGGTATAAAATTACTATTTTCTTTATGAATCACAAACAGCATGTATGCCATGTGACTCCTGTTGTTTCCACCCATCTTGCCATGTAAGTTTCTCTTACCCAATCTCTTCCCATTGCAAGCGCTCACCTCTAGAGTCTCCCTACTGCTTTCCGAATGAGGCAGATAACTATGCATTCCACAGTGTACTGGCCTAGGACAGCGGTTCTCAGTGTGGTCCAACCATCTTGCAGGTGGACCGTGGGCTCCAGGCTTGCCCCCCTGCAGTGAGGAGCCTGCTCTGGCGCTCCAGCCCCGTGCCCCCCTCTCCACATGGTTAGAGTGCCAGCACTGGCTTCCTGCAGGAGGGTGTGAGCCTCGTGGGCCGGATAAGGCTTGTGGGAAAAGGAAGCAGCTCCATGTGCTGCTGCTCCCCCTAGCCCTCAGTTGGGGGAACAGCAGTGTAGGAAATTGTTCACCTGGAGTCTTCCCTCCTGCTCCCATTGGTTGGAATCACAGCCAAAATTAGCAATGGGGGGCAGTGCCTGGGAGAAGTGGGAGGCACAGAGCCAGATAGGTGCCCCCCATCTGCCTCCTGCTGAGACGCTGCACTCTCACCCTGCTCCTGCATCCTTCTGCCCTCAGCCTTCTCCTGCACCTATATTGTCATCAAGAATGGTTGGCTGGTGGTCTGTGGTGAGCGGGGTGACTGCAGGCCAAAAAGTTTGAGAACCATGGATTTAGGATAACAGACCTTAAAGATACAAACCAAAACAAACCCAAAGTGTTGTCAACTCTGTATAGGGACTTACTTACTAATCATTGTATGAAATCATTAAGAGTAAGAGGTTCTCAGCACTCTTGTTTAGGAATATTCTCTCTCCACACGGCTGTTGCTGGTGGCTGCTACTTTTCAACCCAGGCATGGCTGCATTTCAGAGGTCTAAACATTTTTGAAGTGCACTTTGGAGTTCTTCAGAATGAAAACTTGCATACAACTGTAAGGCATTGTTGTTCATGCTTTAAATTCTCATGTTTCTCCTCTTCCATGTTCAAACTACATATTACTGTACTACTATTGTTGATTTGTAAAGTGCTATGGGATGTCAAGCATTATATGAAAGTGTAATATGAAAAAACAAATTCTGTGCTTCTCTGACTAGAAGGGATGGATGTTTGGATTCTTCTATAGCTGCCCATATTAGAGTCAACTGGGATTCCTCAAAGCATTTTTCCTTACATCTCTAAGGAATCCAGACCTTCTGGATAAGCAAGACCCCTAGGTCAAATCTGTGCCTCTGGCCAACTTGGGCTTGATCCAGGACACAAGAAGAGCCTCCTCTGGTCTCTCAGCTACCTTTCTGTTCCTTCAGGCTGTGTCTAGACTGGCCCCCTTTTGCGCCAAAGGAGGCCAGCCTCAGAGTGTGAACCTAATGTCTGCTACAGGTCACGCTAGCAGTAGTAATTCTTCTGGGATCATCCCACTAGCTGGGGATTGATGGGGTGCAAAGAAATCCCGATGTGCCCCCTCTGCCAAGAAGAGTGAGATTGGAGGGCGCAGAACTGGTTACACAGCTCTATGCCACCTGGGGTTTCTCTGACAGCAAAATAATCCCCAGATGCTACCTTAAGGGAGCTTTCTGGTTGCTTTGCATTAACTGAGCAGTGGAAAACAGCCAGATAGCGAGACTGGGGCATGAGAATGTGGTCCCAAAACTCCCAGGGATTCCTCAGCCCATAGGCCTTAACAGCTCATAGTTGAACTAATCTGGAGCTCTGCAAAATGACTAGTTCTGTTAAACAGCATTGAAACACCAAATAGACAATAGCCGTGGCAGGAAAAAAGATGGACTGAAATTCCAAGGAATCAGTATGGAAGTTCGTAGCTATTAGGGTTATTCACTTTCAAAATGCTTGGGAGGGGTTTTTAAAATAAATGTTGGCAGGGAAGTGGATGGAGGGCAGGACTGGGAAAAGGAATCTGTAGCCCAAGCTTCTTGCTTAAGATGGTCTGGGATTTAAGAATTGTAATGCTGTGCGTCTCTTCATCAGAACACATCGTCTCATTGCTCTGATTTCAAAGCAGGGACCTTTCCTGTTGCATGTGTATATTATGTTAATGAACATTTACAGGAATATCACTGTAGTTGAATCTGGCGTAAGGGCAGTGTTGGGAGAAACTAGACGTGCTTTACAAATTCTAAGAAAAACACTAAAAAAAACCTCAGTGCTCTATATTTTGTGTGTGTGCGTGAAAGCCAATCTGTGGCTGAGTTTTAATTCTAAATGCCATTTGGACACATACACACATGCTCCCTCACAGAGATTGAGTGAAGGTGACCTCACTCTGGGTAAACATAGCAAGGGACGGGAAGTCTCTAACCGAAAATAAACTAGGCATGGAACCTCTGTGAAATCCTGCTCAGAAGAGGAAGTGGGAAAGCCAATATGGGAGGGAGTCTTTGGAAGGCAGGATCATGCTCACAATATGTACAGGACAAGGCGCTGGAACTGCCTTCCCTGTCATTTTGGCACTGAGATACTGTAGCTGGGATTATGTCTGGGTAGTACTGTGACCCTCACACACAGAGCCAGGTTTGAGTCTCATAGCAAACATTAAGCTAAGCCATTTGCCAAAGGGCTTCTTAGGAATATAGATTTTTAAGCCTAAAAGCTGCTATATATTCCTTTCATATTAAGTGTCTGAGCTAAACCACTGAAGGGCAGAGGAGTTCTGAGCTCAGTGGCCAATTAAATTGACCTCACAACTCTTTATAAGCATGTACATATAGGAACATAAGCTTATGATTCCCTAGAAGCAATCACACCCTAATCGCTGGCTTATTTTGGGACTCAGCCTGTCGTTTCAAGTAAAGACTGTGGACCCACGCCAGTTCATTCAAGTGAACCCATGTTAAAGTTAGACACACGGGGTTGGGGCAGGCAAGACAACGCTAGAACTGGATAAACGAATGCCAGCCAAACTTTCATACACTGAGTGAATCACTCTGGGCTAGAGAACTCTGTAACTTAGGAACTTGGGGAGGCCTATAGCCATCACAAGTTGCTAACCCGGGATGTGGACGGTGCCACTAGTGATCAGCGTGGCCTTTCCCCTTTGCGTTGTGTGTTTTTACAAAGTCAGATTGAGCTCTAGTGGCAGGGGGCAGCGATGAATACTGTAGAACAAGGCATGGCATGGTCAGCAGCAGTGTAGATTTCCCCCAGTGGACTCATCGCCGAGCTGGGGATCACTTTTTCAGGTGAAAAGCAGTTCATCCTCTAGGTTCGTTCAGCCCAGTCTCTCTGTTGAAGCTGCCAACAGGCATGCCAATGCATTCCAGCAGCAGTGGTAGTTTGGTGAAACAGATACTTACCCACTAGGAACTAACATGTAGCAATTATCTAGAGCCCACCACAGAGCAGAGACTTTTGAGTGCCAGCCTCCAAATCAGGAATAGTTCTGGGAAATCGGTTACCTTCCCACCCAGACCTTTGCCAGCTCTAAGCATCAAGCATGTGCAGTCCTTCCTTTGACCCCTTCCTCCAGCAAGGAATCAGAACAGGCTGCACTACAAGGAAACAGCCAGCTAATGCGGCAAGCTCTCCGCCAGGGTTCATTCATGACAGGCTGCTGGAAACATGTTGCATGTCGCCAGGGCTGCTTGCTGAAGGATGTAGGTTTGCAAACCTTTGCCAAAAAGGAACCTAGTGTCAATGAGCTACTAAACTTGGACATCCTGATAAAAAATATTTAGAGAGGAAACTCCTTAAAGGGATAGATGCCAATGGAATATAACCCTGGGAAGAGAGAACAGCTCTGTGCGCTGAAAGTTGTGTGCTTAGCAGATTCCATGCCTCTATATTTTAGACATACTTACGTGGGATGAGAATTCACCCAGTAAAACACACCCTCAATGTGCAAGCAGGCTGGTGACCTCACCTGGCCAGACTTTTCCCTTTGGATGTTATTCATATGACTAGTAGAAAGCACTGACTGACAGGGAGCAGCCAAGAATCCACTGAAGTGAATGGACTTGTTTCTCTGGAGTGTTATAGTACCAGCAAAATAATCCACACTGCTCAGAAACAATAAGGTCATCCTCAGTGCCACGCTGAAAACTGTGAATATTTGGTCACAAGAAAGTGAAGGGGAAGAGACAATCAGTAATTTATCAGGGTTTTTCTGCCAAGAGAGCTAGTGGTATGTGTGTTTGTGAATGCTCGCTCATGCACAAATCACAAAAGGTGTGAAATTTGAGGCTAGTTCTGATAAGCACCCGAAATTTTGGATAGTTATCTGAAAGCAAACTTGGGTAGGAGATCTGCTGAAAATAACTTGTGTCATACTTCTCCCCTCTGCATCCAGTCCTAATTAGTAATCCCACCGGTAGCATCTTTCTTGCAATATTTGGGCAATTCTAATTCTGGAAATCAGAGAAAGAAGGAAAACTATGTAGAACATTACAGACTTTTAAATAAGAAGTTCATGCTCAGTTCCAAAAACAGACAAAGGTTTGGGGCTGTTTCTTAATTATTCTCTATTTTACCTAGTTCCTGGTTGTGAGGAATCCATGCATGAGCTACTAATATTCATCTTTCCTTCCCAAGCTAGTCGTCCTCTTCTTTCTCCCATTCAGCCATGTTGCTTCCTCTTATAATCTAGAAATGTTACAGCCAGCCAGAGAGGACTTGGTTTCTTCACTGTGGGTGGATGCTCTCTCTCAGGGTATGTCTAGACTGCATCCCTCTGTCAGCAGAGGGATACATATTAGGCAGGTCGACATTGCAAATGAGGCAAGGATTTAAATATCCCGTGCCTAATTTGCATAAAAGTGGCCACCGTGTTTTGCTGACTCAGCATTTTGTCAGCAAAAAGTGGCAGTCTAGAGGGGGATCTGTTGAGAAAGAAAGCCTTTTTCAACAGATCCTGTAAACCTCCTTGCTGGAGGCATAAGGGAGCTGTCAAAAAAGACTTTCTTTCTCGACAGATTCCCCTCTAGACTGCAGCTTTTTGCCGACAAAGTGCTGCAGGGGAGGATGAAAGTTTTGCGGGGCCCAGGGCAGCACAATTTTGCGGGGTCCCCCTTTGGAGAAAAATTAGAAAAAAGGCATCAAATGCGTAAATTGAAGACTATTTTCATATTAAATGTGAATTGGGTAAATTTGATAGAAACTTAATTTAGTTGGATAATTTTTATTTTATATAATTTGTAATTCATTCTTAAACAAAATTCTGCATTAATAATTAAAAATGTTCATTTG
>JANRFK010006688.1:21341198-21354732 GCA_030068395.1 Apalone spinifera
ACTCATCTACATGGCTCCGTCGATGGAGCCATGTAGTCTAGACATACCCCAAGTGTGGTACAGACCCTGGGGCTTGCTTGTGGGCCCAGCACACTGCAGGTGATACAAGAGGGAAACACAGAGCTTTCCCTTCTCAAAGTCACCAGTTGAAATTAGGGATGATAAAAGCAAGTAATTGTGTAACCACTGTAAAATCTCAGTGGTTACAAAGTTACACGCACCTGCAGCACACGGGGGCAGCTGGCTCCCTGGGGGCCAGAAGCCAACTTAAGCCAGCTCTAACCTGCTGGCTCTGCTACTGGGGACTTGCCTTTTAAGCAGGAGGCAACAACATGCACGGCCAGCTGGCTCTCCAGGAACTGTTGTGTGCTGGGACCTGGCTTTTAAGCCACATCCCAGCATGTGCTGGCTGCCACCTTCTGCCCTGCTCCCAAGGAGCCAGCTGTTGCCCTACTTATCAATTAACTGTTTAAGTGGTTATATTTTTACATCCCTATTTCAAATCCTGCCTCAGTTGGTAGTGACAGAAAGTCAAAATCTGGTGGTGTGTGGGAAGTGATTCAGGGTCTCAGACCAGTACTTAATGGACAACTCTCCAGGTCACAAAATTCACAAAATTCACCAGCTGGCACCCTGTTAGCAGTCTCAGGTGACAGGTCAGAGATTTAATACACTGAACACTCCAGCCCTTTCTTCAGTAGCCAATTGGTTTATCTTTCTATTTATATCATGGGCGGGGAGGAAGGGGGAGCAGCCACCCAGAATATAGTAATATAAAAATGTGATCCCTTGCCATGTCTCCAGAGGAGGTATATTCTATATCCCACTTTTTTTAGCACCCTTTAGTATCCTTTGTGGCTAGGAAAATAACTACACTTAGGGTATGTCTACACTGCATTCCTCTTTCGAGAGAGGAATGCAAATGCAGACAAAATTGCAAATGAAGCGCGGATTTGAATTTCCCATGCTTCATTTGCATAATCGCAGCCGGTCACTTTTTCGAAATACCCTATTTTGAGATAAAAAACGCTGTTAGACACCGTTATTTAGAAAGAAAAAACCTTCTTCTGCATCTAAACAGCATTTTTTAATCTCAAAATAGGGTATTTTGAAAAAGCGGCCAGCCACGATTATGCAAATGAAGCACGGGAAATTCAAATCCGCGCTTCATTTGCAATTTTATTTTTCTGCATTTGCATTCCTCTCTCGAAAGAGGAATGCAGCGTAGACATACCCTTATATATTAATAAACATACACTCAAAACATTATATTTAATTATTAAATAAAACAAGACTCAGGGCTGAATTCTGCTCTCAGTAGTATGTTCATGAAACTGGAGTAACTCCGCTGCCATTGGATTGTTACTATTATTATTAGTGTTCGATTGGCCCCAATAAGGTCCAACCAAGATCAAGGCTCTTTTGTGCTCTGCTCTCTACATGCACATCATAAAAGACTGTGCTTTTCAAGTAAGAGCAAGCACTCTTAATAGAGAAGGAATAAGGAAGGAAGAAAAGATTATTACTATACCTATTTGACTGGTGGGTGTTGTACTTAAAGAATTGCACAGGATATTCTTAAGGGGGATAAAGCAAAATGCCACATTTATTGGTAATACATCATTATTGTATAGTATGCATATAATATACTATATTCATGCAGTCACACACACACACACACACACACACACACACACACACTCCATCTTGTCATTGCTTAGTTACCAACTAGTTGTGCCCCTTAACTGGCCAGGTGAGTTAGACGTGGGAGGGAAAGTGAGGAACCGGGCTTCTGTCGGTCCGGACCGATGCTCTGATGTTAACAAGATGAGACCTGGGGTCCCATGCAAGACACCCCACATTTATAGGAGCTTCCCTCTGATGTAAATCTATGCACTTTAGTTGTGTCAGTTAGTTCTTAATTAGATCTGTGATGCCTTCTTCTGGGTATTATCCCCAATGCTACCACAAAGAGGGTATTTGCTTTTAACTCCTAATTTGCTTCAAAAGAGGGTGCTTGCTTCTGACTCTCAGGCCATCCATATGTCTGATCCTTTCACAATGAGACCATTTGACAGTGTCTTGGTGTCCTCGGGTTTGGCTCCTATTCTTCCCCTTTTCAACTGTTACAACTGTTAATCCTTCCAAGTTGTTACCTTCCTTTGAAGGACCCACAAAGGTACTTGCCTTTCTTGCCTCATTCATTCACACCTCATTCATCAAGAACAGAACCACTTTCAAGTCAAAGGAGTAAGATCTATTATACTTCTGGAACACTGCTAGTACAAGGACATTTTCTTTACCTTGATTATTCCTAAGGTCGATAAAATATTATAAGACTAATACAAAGTTTTTATAAAACATTATAAGGATTATACACAGTTTCCATGAGACATTGTAATACAAAGTTTTTATAAGACGTTATCAGACTATTTATCCACATTGGGAGCCAAGGGGCAGAAAGCTCAATGTTACTTACCAAGGTCAGACAGCAGGTCTCTTAGGTAGATCTAGAACTGGAACCCAGACCTGCCAAATCTCTATCCAGTGCTTTTAAAATATCTTCCTCTGGTGTAAAAAGAAGAAAATGTGGCCCTTCATTCCTAAAACATGGGGATGGGAATCAGACAAGGAAGGGTTATTACTGTTTCAGTGTTATATTGTCTCCCTTACAAACAGTCTCACCCTTAAGAACTGGAACTTTGGATCCAAACACAATTCTTCCCCATTGCTAAATTTCCTAGCAGCCTTACCATATCTGTGATAACGTATTCCCTCCACCCTATTTTGTTGTTGTTGTTTTATTTTTACTTTCAGTTCAGCTGCAGCTAAGTGCGGAAAGCGTGGGTGAGGTATATATAAAGAGCACTGAGTCTGGACAGTTTTTGGCTATGGACACCAATGGACTTTTATATGGATCAGTAAGTATGAGGTTGATGTGGTACCAGACATGAAGAGTTTTGAGGTTAGCGGAAATCTTGTAGCACTGAGTAATATAACCCACAAGCAATATTTAGTCTCTGTTATTTTTTCAGCTTGATCGCCACTCTTTACACAACTTTATTTTTGGAATAAATAAATAAAAAGCTTGTAACAGTGCCCCAAAATATTTAACATGTTGTAGTTCATATTTGGAAGCAGTAGCAGTACAGTGTCCTTTCAGCTGCCAGTTTTTCAGAACTAGGCCAAAACGTATCTCTTACCCATAGACTGCTGTGACGTTTGCAATTCCTTGCTGCCAGGCTGGCTACTGTCCTGTTTTGTAAACTCCCTTTTCTTAAGACATACCATGTTGGATTAATCATTTTGTGATACATAGTTGGCATTGTGGCTTAAATCTTCTCAACCCCCTGGGACAGAGCCTCATGGCAAACCACAATTCCCCAAATCTAACTGAGTCTAGATCACTGCATTTGGGTACAACAGTAATGGACTTGCTTATGCCATTCATGCTCACAGTGGACACTTGGAACTCTTTTTCAGCTGACACCGAGTGAGGAATGCTTATTCTTGGAAAGAATGGAAGAAAATCATTATAACACCTACATCTCCAAGAAGCATGCAGATAAGAACTGGTTCGTTGGCTTAAAGAAGAATGGAAGCTGCAAACTGGGACCGCGGACACACTACGGCCAAAAGGCTATCCTTTTCCTTCCACTGCCAGTGTCAGCCGATTAAGAGAAGTATCCCGGGTGCCATAAAAAGACCCTGAGTCTTAAGCCCCAACTATTTTTCCTTCTCTCTCGCTCTCTTTCACTGGGCGGTATGACAGCTTCATTTTAGACGCAGACATTTTAAATCTAAATGCTTTAAAAAAATAGTGAAACTTAATTTTGCACTAACCAAGTTTAATGGGGAGGTGAGGAAAAGCTTGTAAAGCAATGGGCAGGCTGTCCCTCCACTGCATTCTTCCAGACAGGTCTCCATTGTCATACCTGCACAATAGAAAGCACGTGTGAGGCATGTTTGAGGCAAAATGTGTGCACTGAAAAATGCAAAATGACTCCAGAGAATATGCATAAACTCTTGTTTCAAAGGGACCAGACAGGTACATTATTGCTCTAAACTTATGGCTTACTGTAACACTAACCAAGAAGTTATTACCAGGGGAATATATACATCTAGGGAGAGTAAGTGCATGCTCTATATTCTCATAAAAGTGAAATTCCCCTGGAATACATAGGTATTTTCATGTAATCTAGATAGTATCTAATATACACTTCAAAAAATTAAAACTGCATTAGTATGCAATTTGTCAATTGAAAATATAATCAAGAATGCTGCAAATATTCTACTTCTGTACAACTTAACTAACCATGACTCATGCTCTTGAAAACTAGATATCTAAACCTGTCACATGCTATGGGTTGAACCTCTCTAGTCCAGCACTCCCTGGACTTGACTGGTGCTGAACCAGAGAATTTGCAAAACCATGGGAGGTCAATATTGTCTAGCAACATTACCAACATTTCCACTGCTTACTGGGCTCTTAGAAGACATTAAGAGGTAAATTAGAGCTAAAGAACAGCACAGAACACTGAGAGCCAGGACTGGTGGCTGTAAACAAACTTCATGGGTCTGTGGGAAACTTGGCCACACCCATGATAAGTAGACATCTGGCTAACTAATATCATGCTGGACCACAGATGTTGCTGGACCAGAGAGTTCTGGACTAGGGCGATTCAACCTGTACTAATCTTGCTATTTCTTATTAATATCCTTCATATGAAATGTGTATTTATTATGTGACTGTGTATACATTATAAAGAGTTCAATAATATTAATTATAGACAGTCAAAGCCAGTTAATGTTATCTCAGTGAGGATGCAGATGGAATGACAAGGGGATATATAATTTTGAGAAGGAAGACTAGAGAAAGGTCATGGGGAAAAGGGAAGTAGGCAAGGGACTATATTACCTAAAACAATTCACCATTTTTATTTTGTCCCCAAAAGCTAATTTTCCATTTGAAAGTGTAGCTCCACACTGAATGGTAGAATTGTGACACTGTAAAAATGGGAGTTTCAGTGACTTCCCTATAAAGTGTCTGAATTTACTAATACAAAGTTATTTTCTACCTGACAACCCCACAAATTCAGTCTGGGAGCTGACAGCAAATCAGGTTCTTCCTTTCTCATGCATGGCCACTAGTAATGCAGGCTCTGCTGGTCATATTCTCCCTTAATTGACACTTGTGTAAACCCACTGACTTGGTCTGCATAGCTGTATCTTAACTGGAGCATAACCCCTCTCCATTTATAAAGCACAGGAAGAAATAGAATCCAGTTCACCCTCCTAAACTACACAATTAAATTGGTTTGATTGTGTCAATCAAAGGTGTGAAAAATCTCCTCCTCTAAGCACTGTACTTAAACTGACCAAAGTCTCTCTATAGGTGCTGCTAGCCCAACAGAAGAATTCTTTGGTCAATCTAGCTACAATCTCTCATGGAGTTGCATTATCTATATTGATGGGAGAACCCTTGTGCTGCTGTGGCATTTTATGTATATGCAAGCTCCTAATCTCTGCCATTTCTATGTCTTGTCTCATTTCTATATTTCTCTGATTCGGTCTTGCGCCTTTTGAAATCCATGGGAACAGATTCAAGCACACACACCAGTGACTTTCTTTGCTAGGGGGTTAGCTTGAGGACTGTGTAAATGAATCAACCCCCTTCCTTCCTGTTGGGAGATATCAACATCATTGTGCTTTGCACCCTTAGTGGATTCTGTAGCTTCTCTCTGAGCACAGTTGCCATTGAGAGTGAATGTGACTTCTGTACACAGAGCCCCTAGAGAATTCATACCGACACTGGCGCATACGTGAAATATATAAAAAGATTTGTTCTAATTTTGCAAATTAGTCTGCAATTCCAAAAATTCAATAAGGCTGTGATTCACTGTAGTCTAGACAGACTATGGTACTAACGTGATTTTCACCCTAAGGCTGCGTCTAGACTGGCAAGATTTTATGCAAAAGTGTCCGCTTTTGCGCAAAATCTTGCTGCCTGTCTACAGTTGACGCGAGTATTTGCTCAAGAACACTGACCTTGTACTGTACAAAATCAGTGCTTCTTGCACAAATACGCTGATGCTCCCACTCAGGGATAAGCCCAGTATAGATAGCAACGTTAATTTCTTGTGCAAGAAAGCCCGATGACTAAAATGGCCATTGGAGCTTTCTTACACAAGAGAGCGTCTACACTGGCACGGATGCTTTTGCGCAAAATATGTGCTTTTGCGCAAAAGTATCTATGCCAGTGTAGATGCTCTCTTGCGCAAATACTTTTTAACGGAAAAACTTTTCTGTTAAAAGTATTTGTGCAAAATCATGCCAGTCTAGACGCAGCCTAAGTGTCTTCTCTCCTTCGTCCTCTGAGACATTCTGGGTTCTAGACACATCTACATGGCCCATACATCTTAAGCTTTCCGTTCACTTTTCAGCACTTCCCTTCCTATCACTTACATCTGTAAAGGCTTCAGTTCTATTTAATCAACATTAAAGGATAGACTTGGTCCCTAAACTCTTTTAACCCTTTAAAAATTATTTGTTTAATGACTCTAGGTGAGTAGGGACAAGTACTCCTGGTACATTAAATGTCTGGAAAAATAGGCTTTATTTTCATTGTTTATATTACAAATAATATAAATTGTGGAACTATATGCCCACTGATTGCATTAAGACAATGCATCTCACATTTGGAAGAGGAACCTCACACAAATTTGAAAATATTTGGTCTAAGTTTTTAGAAACCTTTGATTAATTCTTAGCAAATGGAAACCCAAATTCTGCTCCTTTCCCTCCTTTCTTTTACCTTTCTGTTCTAACTTCATCCCACCCTGGTATCCTTTTATTGGGGGGGAGGGCGGGGAGAGGAGGAAATGTTTTCATTAAAAGACAGCTCATCTGTTCTCCTCCAGCCTAAAACTGCAAAAATGATTAGTAATAATATTTAGCACATTTTCAGAACTGCCAACGGAGATGGGGGAGTAACAGGGGCAGTTGCTCTAGGGCCCAGTAATTCAAAAGGGCCTGGGGCTCCCAGCCACTGCTGCTGCTATTGCAGCAGTGGTGGCAATTGGAGCCTCGGGCCCTTTAAATTGCTGCTGGAGCGCCACACCACATGTTCCATGTGGCTCTGACAGCTGTAGGGGGAGCAGTGGGCTGGCTGCTCTGGACCCACCCCTTCCAACTGAGGCTCCGCCCCTTCCAGGAATGTGGAGCCAGCACCTCCCACCCTTGCCAAGGGGCTCATGCAAAGTTTTGCATACAAACCTTCTGAGATGCCATAACAGGCTAATTTCCCGATGCTACATAGAATCATAGGAATCATAGGTCAGGAATGGACCCTGAGACGTCTTCTAGTCAAGTCCCCAGCACTCAAGACAGAACCTCTTTGCATTTGATTTCTGGCTCTGCCAATGTATTAATCTACTGCCAGGTGGACTGTAGCAGAACCCGAATACACAAATTCATTTTTGTTGAAATGTACTATACCTCCTGAAAACATCAAGACAAGGCCTGCAGTGTCCACTAATTAGATATTATAATCTATTTTTTTCCACTTTACTTTTAACACTGCCAAGAGACACACCACTATCCTTCCCAGAAATGGGTGTTACCTCCAAGGTTCCTGCCGTCACTTGAATGTTTTCAATGACACACTTTGTTCCTGAACAAACATGACTATGGGATGTTCTGCTACCCAGGAACCATCTGTTCCAAAACCAGCAGTGCAAGTTTATGATTCTTTCGGCCTGATTTTTTACTAATAATATTAAATTAGTGTAATAACAAACAGGGGAGCTGACAGCCTTGCCGGGCCCCTGGGCAAGGTGAAGGAGCCCACTCCATGCTTCAGGAAAGGGTGGGGTCTTGGGTGGAAGGGGTTGGGACAGCGAGCCCGCAAAGCCGCCCAGAGCGCCCCACACCATGCTCTGGCAGTGATTTAAAGGACCTGGGGCTCTGGGCATGGCCACTGCTGTAGCAGTGGTGGCAGCAGCCAGGAGCTCAGGGCCCTTTTGCATCACCAGGCCCTTGGGCAATTGGCCCCTTCCCCTTCTTCCTCTGAATCGGGGGGAGGGAGGGAGAGGGAGGGAAGTGCACTGAAACGAGTTTCAGAAACAAGTGGACACACTTTTTCCACAATATTTATGAAAACTTTCAGAACTCACTTATCCGTGTATCTATTTCACTTGCTACAATGCTCATAATGATGAACTACGCTTGGTATAGAGTAATTGTCCTTTGCCTCCCGATCCACCATCTATTCTCCCTTCATAATGTCCCTCTTTAAAGTACATCTCATGGGATGGAATAGTTTCCTCAATGTGTACATGTGCACATACATACACATATCCTTGGGGATCAAGAGCCTAGAACAGGAAATCTTTGGCTCTCTTCACAAACAGCCCACACAGAGGCTTATTATGGTCCTTACACGTGACAAAAATTCCTTCCATCAGAAATGTTCCCTCTAAACTTTTCCATCCTGTACAGATTTTTTCCATCTATGTGCAGAATAATTTGATGTGCACAGAGGCATGTGCGAATGCACACCACCAGAAGAAACAAACGTCTAGGTGTGGGGGCATTTGAATCTCTTCTGAGCAGCAGTGCAAGTGCACAGCTTACAGGAACACTGTCAATCAGGTCTTTAGGTTCTTGCTCATGCACAAGATCATGTACAAAAATATTTCCAAAATTGCATCTCTTGCAACTGCAGTATCTAGATATGCATGTGACCCGTTAGAAGCGTAACAGATCATTTGCTTACAGGAAGACTATAACTATTCACAGTACATTCATATGCAATTTTTATGTAAAAGGTACTGAAAATTTGGCCTTTTAGGTTTAGTAACTCAAAATGTCACAGTCTGATTCATGAGAAAACAGGGAGATGCTACTTAGCTTCAGTCTTTTGTATCTGCTCTTTGGATTAATCAAGAACTTCATGGTTTGATTTTCAGAGGGGTAGAGAATCTGCAATAACTCTCTCAGTCAGGACAGGTTTTGGTGTGTATATTAAAAGCTTTGTTGAGATGGTCCAAGTGTATCGGGAAAGCACATGCATCCATTTCAATAGCTCTCTGTGAAGTCAGCCATGTTCCTTACTCAGGTGTCTATTGAAAGGGAGAGTAGCTCCCGTAGGGCTTTGTGAAAAATCCACTTTATGTACTTCTCACGGCTCACATAATGTCCTGGACGTGCTGCTCTTGTTAATGGGTGCTGAACTAGACGACAGCTTACAATTACGCATGCCACGTGCATAGTTGAAGAGTTGCACATAAGTGCACTGTTTGTGTGTATAGGACAGTGTAGAAGCAGTGTATAGTTCATATTATCATTGATGAAGACGTACGATGTAAATATCTCCAATTTGTATTGATTGTGGGTGAAGATTAAGAAGAGTTTAAGTTTCACTGTGACTGAAAATATCACATCTTGCCAGGTTTTTAAACTTAAAAATTCCTTATAAAGTTTTCTTCCCTTTTTTAATCAATATACTCTTATAATTAACACTAGCCTGATAAATATTTTTCATTGAATATTCTTTATGCATATTTGCAGGTAGGTATACTGATTAATTGGCCTATGCAATCTGCTCAAGCCAAGCCACAGTGTTCTTATCAACAATGTTCAAGGCATGAAGACTTCCGGGAACAAGTCATTTTTCAATCTTCAACCATGCATGGCTGGATAGTCGCCAGGGGAGCCAACAGCCTCCAGAGGTCCCTGGGCAAGGTGTGGGTCCCAAGGTTCACGTTCCCAGAAGGGGCAAGGCCGGGGGCAGCCAGCCCTCCACTCTGCACAGAGCCCAGCGCCCCCTCCAGCCCTCAGAGCTGCACCATGCAGCACTCCCGGCAGTGATTTAAAGGACCAGGGGCTCCAGCTGCTGCAATAGCAGCAACAACTGGGAACCCCATGCTTCTTTGAGTTGCCGGACCCTAAGGCAATTGCCCCATACAAGACTATTAAAGGTTTTGTCCAGTGTCTTGCTGAGTACTGAAACCCAGGCACATCCACATGCTCTCCCTGTAACCACTCTATCACACAATGCCTTCAAATCCAAGGCTCCTATTTTGCAAATGCAACTCCCATGAGAAGTAACTAGTAAGAACTCTACTGAACCATTTTTCTTCACTGCCTAGAATTTTCCCTACATCCACAACCATCAACATACTTTTAAAAATTCCTTAGTATTTACTAAGATAATGCAGGAAAGAATGTCTAAAAATACAAGCCTGACATGATCAAGTCTCTTATCTTATGAATCAGCAATGTCCCTGCACAAACTAATTTTCTTCAGACTAGATGGTATAATCCTGGTTCATGTGAATGAGTAAGACCTCCACAACCCGGCCCTGCAGTTCCATTGCTGATCAGTTAGAAAGGAGTGAGGGATGGCTACACAAAGTGCTAATAAGATGAAAAATAGGGGGAGGATTGGTAAAATGTGAATCTGCTATTGGAACCTTTATGAAAGTCACTTGGATTGACACACAATCCTAAAGCACTTCCCCACATTTGCCAAACAATACAAATGCTAAATGTTGAATTCCATGTTTCCAGTACATTCGCAAGAAATCTGATAAACGAATTCAGTTGATCTGAGAAATAAATTCAGTTATGAGGTTCAGATTGTGTTGGTCTAATATTTCAATCCACTTGGGCTACTTTTGGAGGTATTTTTTCCCAATTTCCCCCTGCAGGTGGAGCATAGTCGAAATATTTATTTCTCCAGATAAACCCCTCAAAAGAGGAAAGCTGCCAAACAATCTGAATGTGGAAGGTATAAAATAAAGGCAAATATTTCCTCTGTGTGTATGACTCATTAATACTGAAATATGTAGCAATCATGGAATCATAGAATCCTAGGGCTGGAAGACACCTCAGGAGGTCATCGAGTCCAGACCCCTGCCCAAAGCAGGACTAACCCCAACTAAATCATCCCATCCAGGGCTTTGTCAAGCAGGGACTTAAAAACCTCTAGGGATGGAGATTCCACCACCTCCCTAGGTAACCCATTCCAGCACTTCACCATGTGAAGTAGTTTTTCCTAATATCTAACCTAGTCCTCCCCCACTGTAACTTGAGACCATTGCTCCTTGTTCTTCCATCTGTCATTAGTGACAACAGCCTTTCTCCATCCTCTTTGGAACCTCCCTTCAGGCAGTTGAAGGCTGCTATCAAATCGCCCCTTCCCCCCTCATTTTTCTCTTCTGCAGATTAAATAAACCCTGGTCCCTCAGCCTCTCCTTGGAGGTCAAGTGCTCCAGCCCCTAATCATTTTGGCTGCCCTCCACTGGACCCTCTCCAATACATCCACATCCTTTCTGTAGTGGGGGCCCTAGAATTGGATGCAATATTCCAGATGTGGCCTCACTAGTGCCGAATAAAGGAAAATAATCACTTCTCTAGATCTGCTGGCAATGCTCCTCCTAATGCACCCTAATATGCCATTAGCCTTCTTGGCTACAAGGGCACACTATTGACTCATATCCAGCTTCTCATCCACTGTAATCCCCAGGTCCTTTTCTGCAGAACTGCTACCTAGTCAGTCGGTCCCCAGCCTGTAACAATGTTTGAGATTCTTCTGTCCCAAGTGCAGGATTCTGCACTTGTCCTTGTTGAACCTCATCAGATTTATTTTGGCCCAATCCTCTAATCTGTCCAGGTCACTGTGGACTCTTATCCCTGCCCTCCAATGTATCCACCTCTCCCCCTACCTTAGTGTCATCCGCAAACTTGCTAAGGGTGCAATCCATCCCCTCATCCAGGTCATTAATGAAGATGTTGAATAAAACCGGCCCTAGAATCAATTCTTGGGGCACTCCACTTGAAATTGACCGCCAACCAGACAGCAAGCCATTGATCACTATCCGTTGGGCCCAACAATCTAGCCAGCTTTCTATCCACCTTACAGTCCATTTATCCAATCCATATTTCCTTAACTTGCTGGCAAAAATATTGTGAGAGACCATATCAAAAGCTTTGATAAAGTCAAGGTATATAACATCCACTGACTTCCCACATCCACAGAGCCAGTTACCTCATCATAGAAGCTAATCAGATTGGTCAGGCATGACTTGCCCTTGGTGAATCCATGTTGACTATTTCTGATCACTTTCCCCTCTTCCAAGTGCTTTAAAATGGATTCCTTGAAGATCCCTTCCATAAGATAATGGTCAAAGGCTCTGCAATAACATTTGTCAACTCCCTCAGTACCCTCGAATGCATTAAATCCGGACCCATGGATTTGTGTATGTCTAGCTTTTCTAAATAGTTCTTAACCTGTTCTTTCTCCACCAAGGGCTACCCAGCTCCTTCCCATACTGTGTTATCTAGTGCAGTAGTCTGGGAGCTGACCTTGTCTGTGAAGACAAAGGCAAAAAAAGCATTGAGTACTTCAGCTTTTCCCATATCATCACTAGGTGTCACTAGGTTACCTCCCTCATCCAGTAAGGGCCCCACACCCTCTCTGATCACCCTCTTATTGCTAACATGCCTATAGAAACCTTTCTTGTTACCCTTCACATCCGTTGCTAGCTGTAATTCCAATTGTGCTTTCACCTTCCCGATTACTCCCCTGCATTCTCAAGCAATATATTTATACTCCTCCCTCATCATCTGTCCAAATTCCCACTTCTTATAAGCTTCCTTTTCGTGTTTAAGCTCATCAAGGATTTCCCCGGTAAGTCAATCTGGTCGCTGACCATATTTGCTTTTCTTAATGCGCATTGGGATGATTTCTTCCTTTGCCTTCAAATAAGGCTTCTTTAAAATACAGCCAGCTCTCCTGGACTCCCTTCCCCTTCATGTTAGCATCCATGGGGATCCTGCCCATCAGTTCTATGAGGGAGTCAAAGTCTGCTTTTCTGAAGTCCAGGGTGTGTATTTTGCTGCTCTCCTTTCTTCCTTTTGTCAGGATCCTGAAATCTACTATCTCATGACCACTGCTTTCCAGGTTGCCACCAACTTCCCCAACTAGTTCCTCCTGGTTTGTGAGCAGCAGGTCAAGTTGTGCATGGCCCCTGGTCAGTTCCTTCAGCGCTTGTACCAGGAAGTTATCCCCAACATTGTCCAAAAACTTCCCGGATTGTCTGTGTACTGCTGTATTGGTCTCCTAACAGATGTCAGGGTGATTAAAGTCCCCCGTGAGAACCAGGGGTGTGATCTGGAAGCTTCTCTTGGTTGTCTGAAGAAAACCTCGTCTACTTCATCCACCTGATCTGGTAGGCTATAGCAGACCCCAACCACAACATCACCCCTATTGCTCCCACCTCTAAACTTAACCCATAGACTCTCAACAGGCTATTTGCCCTCCGTATACTGAAGCTCTGAGCAATCATACTGCTCTATTACATATAGTGCAACTGCTCCTCCTTTTCTCCCGTATGTCCTTCCTGAGCAGTTTATACCCTTCCATGACAGTGCTCCAGTCACGTTAGTCATCCCACCAAGTCTCTTTTATTCCATTTATGTAAAAATGTAATAAGAAAAGCAAAAAAAGATTTTGAGGAACAGCTAGCCA
>JANRFK010006688.1:21361847-21403231 GCA_030068395.1 Apalone spinifera
CGCTTCATTAGCAACTTCGGTATGCTTCATTTGCCTCCCTAGTTGGGACCAAGTGTAGACATACCCTTAGAGATAAGATTCCTTCAAAACAGGGTTATGGAACCGCCAGCCTGTGGGCCGCACGGGTTTCATCAGGGTTAGCCACTGGTGGGCCGCCAGACATTTTGCTAACCTGAGTGTCCACAGGCACGGCTGCTTGCAGCTCCCAGTGGCTGCGGTTCACTGTTCCCAGCCAATGGGCACTGTGGGAAGTGGTGACCCAGCCTGCACCACTTTCTGCAGCTCCCTTTGGCTGGAAATGGAGAATCATGGCCACTAGAAGCTGCAGGGCTCTGTGCCTGCAGACACTCAAGTAGACAAAGCATTTGTTGACAAACTGTGTGCAGCGGCATGCTGGAGGTTCCCCGCCACTAGTTTTAAAAGTAAGGCACCCTCTTGTAAAAGGCATGCTCTCATCTAACTTATCATGCTTTGCCCCATGGCTGCCTCACTTTCTACCTTCTCGCTCTCAGGGCATACTGACACTGCAGTCACAGAGTGTGTTAATCTGGCTAGCAAGGTACCCATAGCAGAGAAGCCATGGCAGCACAGCCTACCTTCACAAATATTTACCTAGGGATCAGGCAGGCTTTGTACAGTCTGTGCTGAAGTCCATGTTCGTGGGGCTCCCTGCTATCAGGATCTGAGCTTGCTAGATTGTTAGTCTGGGTATATCTACAAAGGGCTGCAACCACTCCCCTCCCTCCCAAGATTGCCGTGTAGAAAAACCATCAGTGCTTTGACCCGTATTCACAAAAGATGAGGTTGGATGAGGATGAGATGCGGGTTTTTGCTCATATATGTTAGAGCTTTTAAATAATGAATCCAAGTGTTGCCTTTATTAAACCCAGGTGCTCTGAACTCTTTAAAGTGCAAGTAATCCTACAGCAGGAGAGCTAAGCTTTTAACAGCCAAAGGGGTGGGGAGAACTCAGACAATCCCCTGCTTCCAAGCTACAATGAAATCACTTAAGAGTGCTCACTGCCCCCCCACCCCAGCTCAGAGGAACAGGGTTTTTAGGGTGATTTTTGCCATTGCTATTTAAGACATGCATCTAACGAAGTGGGTCTTTGCCCACGAAAGCTTATGCTCCAACACTTTGGTTAGTCTATAAGGTGCCACAGGACCCCTCGCCGCTATTTAAGGTTGTAACCCAGAATGTTTGAGAACGGTCTCATACACAGTATTTCAGCATGTACAGAAGCAGGCAGTGTGGTCCAGCAGCTAGGGTGCTCACCTGGATTATTCCCCGCTCTGCCAGTGTCTCACTCACTGGCCTTGGGCTACTCTGCTCCTTGGTTTCCCTCTCTGTGCACTGGGGAGAACAGTTCTGGCTCCTTTGGCGATCGGCAGATGAGAAGCACCATGTGCAAGTAATGCTGGAAGCTGAGAGAGACAGAGCTTGGCAGAACTGTTCAGAGCCTGAAAAACAGTGGGCTCCAGGGAGAGAGGCAAGTTTTGGGGGAATTGTGTTTTTCCTAAATCACCCCTCTCTCTAGAAGGCATATAGTAAGAAGACAGAAGGCACATGGGAGGGAGGGGAGCAAGGAAGACTTTGCCTGTATAGAGCAGATCAGCTAGAAGAGAGGCTCTGAACTTCCTTTATTTGACCTACTAACTTTCATAAGCAGCTTGCAGCAACTCTAAAACCTCCCCTCTCGACAGGCTTAGGGGCCATGTAGCCCACCCTGAGTGCTAGCACTTGAAACCAATTCAAAGTGATTTCGGAAGTTACTCCCGCCGGAGGGGGCAGGGGCAGGAAAGGAACTATTAACTGCAGGGAGGAGGAAGCAAGGGGATTGGAATGAGAGCATTTGGAGGCAAGGCAGGAACGTGAGCAGGATGCAGTTGTCATAAAACAAGCTGACAAGTGTGTGTCAGTCACACAGGGGATGGATGCGACATAGCATGTGCTGTTCTCCCCGCCCCCACTGATCAGCTTGTGGCTACAGTGAGCCAGAGGCGGAAACAGCCTTCTTTCTAATTGTTCTTTGGTTTTACATTGGGGCTGGAAAGTGCCTGATTCTGCAGCTGGCAAAGGGGAGTGAACATCTTTCACGGCTTTTGTGAGAACTTTCTGATAGCAAGGGGGGGGGAGTAAGAAGATTCCAAGGTTAGATCAATCACAGAAACTTTTTCATTTCCATTCCTCCCACCTTTGCCACCACCTGGCTGCCAAGTGGCCTCCCAGCTGTTGTTCCATGTTAACTTTCCTGCTAGCCAGGTTATGACAGGGCCAAGGGGTTGCAAAGGGCAGCCGGGATTGAGGGTGCATCTCCTCCTTCCCAGTTCTTGCACTGACCAGGCAGGCAATAGTGTGCCCCAGGCTACAATGACCCCTGTGTCTCAAATTCAGTGCTCCCCTTCTGACAACACTTCACTTCTGTGCATTATTCAAATACAGAGCCCCCAAGCCCATGGGGGAACTGTTTTCTCCATTCAGTAAATGCAGCATGCACTAACACTAAGGCCATATCCTGTACATGTGAACATTAAGAGGGGAATGGATGCCTTATAAGGCAGCAATTTGTCTTTCTAGATGCCACAGAGGAGTTGCTCAGTCACTTTTTCCATAGAGAGGCAAAAGAGGTTAAATTCATCCTCACGTTAACTTGGTTTACTTGAGTGGAAGTAACACATCTCTTAGCAGGGAGAATTGCATCGTCGGGCTGAAAGACAAACAACCCAAAGGGAAACCGATTACTTCCCGGTTACAGTTATTTAGCCTGGTTGTGATGAAGAGAACGCAGCTGTAGTAGGGTCTGCTGGATTTGCACGTCTTTATTTCTGTTTTGCATTCCGTTTTCAAGCAGGCCATGGCAAAACCAAGTTTTGGGAATGCCTTTTACAGCACAATGTAACAATATGCTGGCTAACCAAGCTAACTACTAGGAGCTTTGTTCAGGCTGTGGTGTGGCTTGTCAGACACCTGTTTTCTGCTTGTTGTACATATAATCTGAGCCCCCTAAAAGTAGGTCATTATTTTATAGAAATGGATTTTTTTGTTTCTGTTTGTAAAAGATCAGGTTCAATGTCAGTAAGTAATCAAACATCCAGAAGGGGGCAGTGCTGAGGCAGAGCTGAGGTCTGGAAGAAGCAGTTTATTTTCGGTATTGTCATATTTACCCTCTCAACAAGAAAAAGGTCTTGGGACTTAGTCCAGAAGAGGGTGCTACCTACCTCCAAGATGCAACAGCAGGACCAAGTTTATACTGTAAAGTTTAACACCTGCATTGAGACTGCTGACTTCCTTCTCTGCACCCTCTTTATTCATCAGAGTTCTAAAAGGAAACACATCCCACCCCCATGCAAACAGGAAATACACTAAGCAAATCTGATCAAAGGAAGCAAAACAGCCAGAAATACGTTCCAATATGATTAAGATAACAAGAAGCAGGCAAACGGGACTGGAAAATGGAAACCAAACATCCATGCATTCATCTTTGCTGTAGCATCATAAAGCTCTGATGCCAACAGGTACAAACCAAAAACAAGAGGACATGTGCCTGCATCCAAATTGCAAAAGGAATAAGAAAGGGAGCTTGAAGGAAAACTGGAAATAGAGAATGAAGTATGAACAGATGTTTTAGCCATAAAGCCTTCACTGGGAGAGATCAATGGGATGTGTGGAAGAAGGGGCAATGGGGAAGGAGGAGATGAGTATCACTTGGCATTGAAAGGGAGACAATAAGGAATACTTCAGAGGACAGGAAATGAGATGTGTCAATACAATGGTGTAGTCATAAGCATTCTGTAAAGGAGTTTGACATTTTGCTGAACTTTACATTCATCCAACCCCTTCCCCACTGGCTGATCACAACCCCATAGCTGGGGTATGTTTCATTTAATAAGTTATTTCTGTTACCAGCCATTCAGGGATTTTTGATGACGTGCATACACATTTTCTAGCTACCCAACTGAGGCATATAGTAAAACACACTCACCCTCCATTCCAACTGTGGGATAGGGACACTGTCTTTTCTGATGATTCTCTGCTGCTCAACACCATGAATTCCTGGCTACAGCTCTCTTTGCTCATAAAATTAAGGCCATCAATATCATGACAAAAGCCTAGGCTACACTTATTGGAGGCAGCAGGCCATCCTGCCCAAAGCCCACCCCTAAGCCAGAAGCTCTATCCAGAGAGACTGTCGGATGTCTGCTACGGAGAATGAAGAATCGAAAGACAAAAGGCAAGGTGTGCATGTGCCGGGAAAGAGGGTGGGGGGCTCCTAAACATCTGGTAAGAATTCTTCCCACAGACTCTGAAAGCCTTTTTCTCCCCTTTCTCTAGAAAGCTGCCTAGCTCAACTCAGAGAGGGCCCTTCCCTCTCTCCCCCAAAACAAGTGAGGGCAAAAAAGCCCAAAATAAGTCAGTTGTTTAGTTTTGGGAGACAGTGGAAACCTAAGCAAAAGGAAAGTTTGGGTTGCTGTTGTTTTTCTGTGGTTGGCATTTGGAAACCCTGCAGGAGGACACACACAGGGAAAGACCATAGGGATCACAGTTGGTGGGACTGAGCTGGGGAGCAGAAGGTCAGTTCTAATAGCACAGTAGTTTGTGGTCAGTAAACCAGGTCACCAAGACATCTGGCTGCTGAGCGTTTCCTGCAAGGATCACAATATGTTAGGCTGTTGAAAATGAATGCAAATCACTTTATGAGAGGCTAGAATTCTTGTAGTAAGGGAGATGGGCGCCAGGACTCCTTTCAGTTTCTGCTACTAACTTCCTCGGTGGCCTTTGAGAAAGTCACTTAGGGCCAAAGCAACCAAAGTAAGGTGTCTTAATTCCTTCAAGGATCTGGGCCTTTGGGCCTGATTCTTAACGGTGGTCAGATTTCACAGCTCTCTTTGTCTTTAATGGGAGGCAGGGTGCTAAGTACCAATGTTCCCTGTAAGCTGGGCACTTGTGCGGCCACTCAGAAGAGACTGCAAATGCTGCCTAGCTGATTAGCAGAGCACCCAGAACCTAAGTTTGGTGTTTCTTTGGTGGTGCACATTTGCAGTGCCAAGAAGCTGCTGGCTTCATTCTTGGTTTCCCCACCTGCCCACTGGAGCAACCCCTATATAATAACCTCACGAGTGAGTTCTGAGACTGAGTTGCATTTTTAGGAACATGTTTTGCTCCTTGGACGAAAGGTAACTGAGCCTATTCAAATGCTCAACGATTGTTAATCATGACTATTGTCATGCAAAAAAGTGGGCTGGGATTTGGAGTTTTTTGCAGAGAGATAGTTTGCAGGAAAAAATTTCCATTCATTTGAAGTGGGCCATCTATTGGTGGGGGGCAGGGCTGGACTAAGGGGTGGGCGAGCCAGGCAGCTGCCCGGAGCACCAACCGATGGGGGGCGCCTGATGGCAGCTGTAAGGAACACGTGGCGCCCCTTATAGCTGCCATCAGGCACCGCGCGCCCAGCTCCCGCAGTGCCGGCCCCCCCGGTCCCCGCAGCACCAGCCAACAGCACCCTTCCTCCCATGGCCATGGGGCCCTGCATGGCCAGGCACGGTGGCTGGGCTGGGCTGGGCAGCGCATGCACCGTGCACCCCCGGGGCGGGCCCCGGGCTGCGCGCCAGCGGCCGTGGCCGGTCAGCGCATGCATCATGCGCCCCGGGGCGGGCCCGCGCATGCATCGTGTGCCCCGGGGGCGGGCCCATGCTCCTGGGGGGGGGGGCCCGCGCCCCAAGGGCGGGCCCACGCATGTGCCGTGCGCCATGGGGCAGTGCCACGTGCCCAGGCCTGGGGTGCCAAAATGGCTTGGGGAGGCAGGCTCTGTATCTGGAATGAATACGTACTTCTAGGAATCAACAAGAGCCTTGCTGAGGAGAATGCCCAGCCTATCGCTCATACATACAGCTCATCACCTTTCCCTTGATACCCATAAGAGCACAGCGTGCTCATCCCCTCTGAAAACCAGGCCCTTCAGCTGCACAGCTGCATACTTGCAGCCTGATGCAGATTCATCCCTGGGAGCTGCTGGGAGCTAGTGCTGGTCAGTCCCTCTCCAAGTGAGACTCCTCCCAAGACCTGGCTTTCCAGGGTTCATTCCACTTCCATCATCACATCGCTGCATTTCTGCTCAGCCTCCCTAGAGCACTCTGCACTTAGTTTCCCTCCATTGTGAAAGGCACACAACAGGCTTTCCATTACCTTGAAAGGACCCCATAAAAGAGCTATATGCGCACCAGATCATCCTGCTGCTGGTAAGGAGTTCACAGATCTCTTGCTTGATACTGTGCCTCAAATGCCAATGCTTTTCTAAAATATTTGCATTCAAAAACAATTGACATCCGGTAGTCAAAAATCCAGCCGGTCATGAACCGGAGCATCTCAGAACAGTGGCTAAAGAAAGGCTGATTGCAGGGGGTCTGCTTCTCTGCCCTAGCTCTATCCATCTACCTCAGCATGATCAACACACCCTGGGAAGTTTTGGGATCTGTGTGCATTGGAATGGATTTAAGAACAGCAAATACATGACCCAGGATTTGAAGCCAGGACTCCTGACACAAGAGGCCAGTAAATTGGATAACTGTAGGAGCAAGCTGTTGGGCTAAATGCAGAGATGATAGCGTGAGCTACATATCAGCAGGAGGAGCGCATGAGGGAGTCTAATTTACAAGCTGAAGGTCCTGAGGAGGAGGGCGTTAGAGGCTGTGCAACTTTCTTTAACTTATCTCTTAATATACCCTCTTCAGGCTCCTGGACACCTACGTTAGGATTTCCTTAGACAACCCCCCCCCCCCACACACACACACACACACACGCACCACAATGGCACATCGCGTCTGATATCATGGGACTTGGCATTCCAAATGCAAACTCCCTCTGTGTGGAGCTGACAAAAATAAAATATTAAACTAAGTACACCAAAGACTGCGGTGGTTTTGTGTCTTTGCTCACGCTAGAAGTTTGTCTACACCGTACTATTTCTAAGCACATGCACACATTTGTTCTGGCTAGCGGGGATATCTTTGGCAACTCTGCCAGCCACTTCATGTTCAGATGTGCATCCCAGTTTCTGGCTTTAAGTCCCAAAAGAGGAAGAAAGGAAGAAGGAGTCTGCTAATAGCCATTACACTCCTCCAAAAACACTCAGCGCTCAACATCAGGAAGCAAAGGCTTAAATGTCACTATAATCCCAATGGAAAGAGATGGTCCCTTTTAATGGGTTTACCTGCTTAATGCTCCATGACCACTTCTGGCTCTCACTGTTTTCCTTTTTTTGCTAACACTGGTTGTTGCAGGAAATTCTGCTTCCTACATTAGGTGGCTTGTCTGCAACGAAACATACAAATAGGTTTGTCACATTGAATTCCCAGACTTTACGTGGTGGAATTTCCAGGATATGAATCTTCTGTCATTCACATCCTTCATCTCCATGTGTATGCAGTTGTATTGTTACCCAAGGAGCAAAAAACCTTCCTGTTCCTCCCCATCTATGATCCCTCACCCCTCCCCAGGGTCCTTCTGTTGTTGTCAACATAAAACAATGTAGTGAAACTGAATCCTGTTTCTTGCAGTAACACTCAGGTGGCTTCTTCTTACTGCTCTTCAAGGGTCTGATCCAAAGTTTGCTGATGTCAGTAGCCTCTCATTGCCTTCAATGCTTGGGATCAGGATGTGAGCAGTGTTTCCTGCAAGTTGAGTGCTTATGCGGCCACCCAGGAGAGAGTCAGGTGCCACCCCGCTGACTAACAGAGCATCCACAGCACCCACAGCTGGCAGCATGTGTTTCTACTGGTGGTGCACATCCACTTATTTCTCGGTGCACATAGCACCATTTATTCCGCACACGGATAAAAAAATTGGAGGGAACATTGGATGTGAATGAGCAAGTTGCATCAGAGTAATAGGGCCTCTAGATGAATGCTGAATATGATTAGAAAAAGCTTGTGATTCTCTGCTCCAAATAAGTGATTTACTTGAACAAATTTACATTCCAGGAATAAGAAACGTGCGTTTCCTTGAACTTTGGGGAATAGAGAAGGCAGGCAGACAGGGGGAATCAAACATCCACAGATCCCAAAAAAACCAAACCAAACCCAACCCTCTGAATTGTAACTCATAAATAAAACTGAACGTTAGATTCAAAGCAAATTAGCAAACACTGAACTAAGGCAGGAAAAAGAGCTCTGTTAAATCACTCTGAGCCAGAACACCGCTCTCAGCCAGGACCTTGGCTCCCAGTGGAAGCTGTCAGGATTCAGCACCACTTTTCTTCCAGGTTTTGCTTAGGAAGCAATACTCCCACACCACAGCGTTTTATATTTCAGACGTATCCTTGGCCTCTTGGGAACCCCAGCAATAGGCTTCTCCTCCAATCTGCCCTTCCTAAACCACTTGAATCTCATTTATCCTGCAGCTGATTTTCTTTTTCCCTGAGACGCTAACAATTTCTGTGGATCCATCTGGATGTTATTACAAAAATGTCTTGGGTCCACTGAGGCTGTTGGCAGCAGGCTCCTGCTTTGCTTCCTCTGTCCTCAATGCCTGAGGCTGAGAAGTTGACTTTCACAAGGAGTTTGGAACAGAGGCTTAGAAAAAAGAAACAGTCTGTATTTTTCAGGTGTTGAGGCCTCATGGGTTGTGTTCCAGGCCCATTCCAAACTCCCATCTGGCTGTGCTGGGCCTACGCTCACTCAGGGCATTCTACATGGCAACCCGTCCACCCCAGTTAGACAGACTTGCACCAGCAGGGCTTCAGTTAACACACTAAAAATGGCCACATGGATGTTGCAGCTCAAGCTATCAAGTCCACCTAACCCCCAAGACTTCAGAGCCTGAGTATCAGCCCAATCTGCAATGTCCTCACTTCTGTTTTTAGCACACTGTCGGAAGCTCCGCCCCGATAGCATGAGTCTGTCTACCAGAGCTAGGAGGCTTACTCCCCGCTGCAGTGTAAACATAATCAAAGGGGCCCAGGATAGGTCCTAGGCATGAGTGTAAACCTCACTTAGGGGGCAAACAGGCCCTCTGCCCTTATGTGAATGTTACCACTACAGGAGAACTATTCATCATCCTTGATGGGCAACTGAGCTACAGCATCACACCCATTAATTGTTATTAATAAATAATAATAGTTCTTTGCCCTTCTTTGCCCTCCCCATCCTCTGGGGATCCCAGAGTTTTACCAGTGTGACCCATATCCATGGATGGGACCCCCATGAAGTAGGGAAACATTTTATTTTATTTAATGCAGTTAATTAAAAAGTGTGTGCCTCAGTTTCCCCAATTCTAAAAAAGACATTGGACAAGCCCCTTATGCCATGTAGTAAAAGGATAGCAGAATTAGAACCCAGTGTGCTGTTGTACTCCATATTCTTTACTAAAATATGCTTAGGCTATAAATATGGCATAACTAAGATACGCTTTATGCAAGATAGTTCATGTAAGGTATCATTGCAAAGGTTAGGACTTACTGTTTATGATTATCCTATTTGTATTGTGACAGGGTCAGGATAGAGAGATAGATTAGAAGGGGAGAGGCAGCTCTAAAAAGTAGAAAACCCTCTCCTAACTAGCCAGAGCCTACTTCAGGGCAGCCAGGAGCAGATGACCTGGAATTATTATGAGAACAGTGGAGACAGGGCTGCTATAAATCAATTAAGGGCCAGCTGATTTCATTTCAGGCTGCCAGGGGGGCCTTTTTTTAAAAGCCTTGTGGAAGAGGAGTTTGGAGGGAGGCGGAGAGGAGTTATAGCTGATAAGGAAAGTATCAAAGAAGCTGATAAATAGAAAGTCAGCGTTGCCAGAGACAGTGGGGAAGGTGAAGAGATTTGACGGGGAGTGTTTGTGCTCCCTTCCCCACGTATCCAGAGAGTCCAGCTGACAGCTGGGGAGGACGGGTTACCCAGATCAGGCTGACCAGGGGCATCTACCCCAAGGCAGTTTTTAGACAGGGGATAGAAGCCCAAACCCCAGCAAGGGCAAGCGGGACCTATGCTGCAGTACATAGGTGGCGAGATTGTGGACTGAACAGGGGTCTGGGACCCAGGAGTGGGACTGACCTTGCCACAGTCTGCACGTATCATTTTGGTATCTGAAGTTAGGAATCTTGACTAATGTATCTGTATTTCAACTATGCTACTTTGAGTGATGCCCACAAGGGCCAACTCCATAGAAGCTCTGGGGATGGAGCACCCACAGGGAAAAATTGGTGGGTGCTGAGCTTCCACTGGCAACCCCCTTACCAGCTGTCTTCTGCCACCCAATGCTTCCTATCCATGGGCAGGCCCCACAGATCAGCACTTCTTCCTCCCTTCATCCCTCCAGCATGCCATAATCAACTGTTTTGTGGCATTCAGGACTGGGAGTGGGGAGAGGGAAGAAGTGAGGGCATGGCACACTCAAGAGAGGGGGCAGAATGGGCAGGAAGAGGTGGGGTGGGGCCTTGAGGAAAGGGGTGGGGCCTTGCAGAAAGGGGCAGGGCCTGGGGCAAAGCGAGGGCTTGAGCATCCCCGATGCCCTGGGCACTTTTCAAAGTTGGTGCCTGTGGTGATCTCCACTACTAACACTTCAGGTACAAAAGTGGAAAAGCCAGGCAGGGCTGATGGCCCATCAGTGAGGAGAATGGACTGTGAACAGTCGTGGCCTTTCTGTAGCTCCACACCATTACTGATTCATGGACACTGTAATGCTACAGAGTCAGATGATTTGGTCACCTGATAACAACCCCCATCTTGGACTGTTGAACTGTTTCACTGAGAGAGAATCAAATGAAGGTTTCCTGCTAAACAGAAATCCTTTATAAGGCGGGATAGGAAAATAATCAAGGTCTTCAATTTGTTTCTCCTCCACTTCTCCACCCAAATAGATACTTGAAAATACCTGGAAACAAAAGTTCATGTCATTTCCAATGGGGAGAGGTGTGCATATCTTCCTCCACATTGAGGGAGAAGGAGGAGGAGAATTTCATATAATTTTGGGCTTGCACTCCAAGGGAAGTAGATATCTTGAGCCTGTGGCAAGTCCCTTAAACTGAGCCTGCACACAGCTGATCTCTGTGTCTGTGTCATTGGCCAGTTGGGCACAACCCTACCTGTGTGTGCGCTGGAAGAGGTTTAAGAGTCTGGCATGACAAGACAGAGTTAAAGGATGCCCAGGCTGACAGAAAACGCAGGCTCAATGGTATTTCTTCTCATCAGGTGACATTCCCCGGGGTCTCATCCCATCCCATCCAGCTCTCCTGACTCTCAGCTCTGTGCTTCACACACAAGCTCATCTTTCCTCTCCTAATACAGCCTAAAACATGCCACTGAACACTTAATAGATGTTGCCTTCTGCACAAGAGTTGCTATGCAGCTGAGTAAATAGACTCTTACTTTCAACTTTACTTCTTATCCCCAACACAAAGCCAAGACTGTGAACTGCCGCAGACAGGGTGAGAACTTCAGTAGATTGAGATGAATCCATCTCCCCACAGCCTGAGGTAATCTACTGGGTCAGTCACACAGCTGTGCCTTTATAACAGAACATATCCCAGAGTTGTTGCCTAGCTACTGATGTCTGGCCACTGCTTACTCTGCCCCCTCAGGATCTGATCCAGCAAAACCCTGAAGCGCATGCTTAACTTTAAGCCTGCAAAGAATCCTCTTCAAGTCAAGGACTACTCACCTGCTTAAGGGCACTGCTGGACCAAATTCTTTTGATTTCACAGCCTCCATTCCTTCCTCTTCTCTGTCAAGGGATAGAAAACAGCTCTGCCAACAGGATGATCTCAACTTTCTAGCACATACAAGAGAAAGAGCAAGGGTTATGTCTACACTAGAAATGCTATAGCAGCTCTGTCACTGTTGTGTAGACACTTCTTATAGTAACAAAAAAGTTTCTTCTAAACTATTACTGTGGTAACTTATTCAACAGAAGAATTTACATTGGGAGTTAGGTTAGCATGGCTGTCACTCAGGGCCCAGGGTATAGATTTTTCCAGACTCCTGACCAACATAGATATGTCAACCTAAATTTTAAAGTGTATATCAGGCCAAAGGAACTAACATAATGGACTAAGCTAAACGAACAAGGCACTCTCAGGATGAGAGTGTTCAATCATGCAGCTGTTCAGGAAGAGCTACTGCACTTTAAATTCTCACCCCACCTTAATCTGTATTAACCAGCCTAGACAAGCCTGCAGTAACTAAAAGAGCGTTGTGACTTCCTTGGGTCACAAAAAGCCCTTAGAAGTGCAAAGGAATTTCAGGCTCTTAAATTCTTCTAGGAAAAATGCTAAAAAGTTTTAAAAAATATTGCAGGGAGAACTAATCATGTCTTATCACATAATGATCATTCCTTCTAGAGAAAACTATTGCATTTAATGAGGATAAAGCTGATCACAGTAAGACAAAATAACACCCGAGTATGTACATTTAATGCTTTGCATGCTGGCTGCCACTCTAAATATTTTCTTATAGTGACAAATACATGACAAGAAAGCAACCTTCACAAGGTTAAAGCCTCCAGCTACCAACTGATGGACCACAGATAATCCAGGTTATAGGTTTCTAAGGCCATTGAATGTGTCCATGAGTGAGACTTTATCTACACTTCCCAATTTAAAGTGTGGCTGCGGCAGTGCTTTAAATTGAAAAAATGGCCATGGCATGAAAGCTGGGAGAGATCTCCCAGTGCTCTAGAGCGCAGCTCCCAGTGATGTAGCCTGGTTCACTCTGGTGCTTTACAATGCCCTACCTTGTGCACGCGGGGGAGGGGTGTATTTTCACACCTCTGAGCCAGAAAGTTATAATGCTGCAAAGTGCCACTGTAGACTTGGCCTCAATATGTATGTGAAGAGAGACCACATGCTGAGCCCAGACAAAATGGATGGCTATCCCACTGTTTCATCTTTATTGTACCCACCTTGAAATATCAGAGGAAATTACACTTTTGGGGATGACAAGTGTGAAGACCCTTACAGCAGATTTCAACTAATTAAACTTTCTCCACCAGCAGCTTCACATCTCACTCCTTTCCTTCTGCACTCATTTAATTCAATCCTTTTCCCCTTTTCTTACCAAACAGTGATTTTCAATAGTCACAGTTTTCCTGTATGGAAATACGATTCCCCTGAGCCTTAACTGAGAGCATCTGTGAATTTGGGTATGTTTTTATTTATCCATTATATCTACATCCTGAATGAGGCTATAAAGCACACTTACCCTTTACAACTTAACTTAGTGCCAAATTAGTCTGAGCTTATGGTCTGTGTTTATGTTAATGTGCGGCATTTGCTGTGGGTTTTTTAAATGTCTTTGCCTGTGGTAACTGGTGATATTAAATCAGGGTAATAAAAAGGTAACGAATAAGAAGGATATAGTAACTGTGTGGTACAAACACACTACGAAGATTGTGATATCTTCTGGGGGCCCAGTTTGCACTTGAAGTGACTTGTGGTACTTTCAAGTAACAGGGCTATTTGTGCTTATTCTGGCTATGCCAAATTCCTCTTCGTGAAAACTTTGTACATCGTATATACAGACCTACGTGCAAATATTTTACACGTCTATAAATAGATCTAGATCTAGTTAGACACCCACACTCTATATTTATGTTATGCAAATATATATCCACAGTACTGGATCCTCTTGGGAAACTACCATAATATCAGAAAGAGCTAAATAAACATAGCCTTGGCTATTTGCATTAAGTATTTGCACTGGAGATGAAAAAGTATGCCACACCTCAAAATGCTTGAAGTGATCAGAGATCACTAAGCTGCCAAAACAGGTATTCCTGAAATCTGTATAATTTAAGTCTAAGAGGTTAACAATAACAGCTTTGTTTTATCTTTCCTCTGTGGGGATAGAATCAGTGTTGTCAACACCATGTAAACAACTAAAGAAGCATTTCTCAAGAGAGATTAAAGGGAGATAAACTACACAAAAATGCACTGGTTAGACAGATTACCATGTCTAGATCCATGTTCTTTTGTTATTTGAAAATAATCCTTTCAAATAACTATTTTAATCTCTATCTTTGCAAAGTTATTTAAAAGAATCGTTATCAAATCACAAATTCTTGCTGCAAACATCAAGTGAATGAGTGTGGATCTGACAGGGCAATATAGGTTAGAAAGTACATGCCTCAAATGTGCATTTCACAGCCATGGTGAAAATGTAATGATCTAAAATATTAGTGTTAGATCTTTTTGTTCCAATTAGAAATGGGTCTGAATTGGAGTCTTGGATCCAAACTCCTCACTCAAGCTTCAGAAAAACAGTTTCTTTAATATTTCATAGGTCAACCCCAATTCTGACTCAAAGACATTTGGATCCAATCTTCATTCACCCAGCCACATCTATTGCTTTTGATGGAGACTCAATACATGTGAAGTGTTTACTACAAAAATATGAAACTCCCATTCACACTAAAATATCCACACTAAAAACTGTTCATAACTTTGCTTAATAAGGGACAAATCATAAGACAGAAGTCAATATCCAGAGCAAGGAAACTGAGTAAAGACCTATAATTCAAATACATTTGATAGCTTTCCTTCAGATTTTGCGGACACATTCTTCTCTGCTTCCAGAGTAAAAATGTCATTTTTCTGGCCAAACCAATTTTCCAAGCCAAAGTTACAGAGGAGGCTAACACAGAGTTTTGTAATGACACCTGGTTCCAATCTTTGTAGGAGAAACTACTGCCTGTTCATACTAACGCTTCAAAGACAGGTAAAATACAGGTGGGGACAATTCCAATTTCCTGCTCGGAATGTACTCATATTCCAGCCTTAATACAGAAGGATTAAGGAGAATAGCCTAGATTCCGGTTTTGTACAGTTGTTTTACTAGAGCACAAGCAAATAAATCACATGCCTTGAATTTTATTAAGCTGGATAACTCAAAGACACAGCCAAGCAAGGTTAGTGGGGACATTTTGAATGGGATAAAGTTTTATCTCCCATATCAGGAACTGCAGAATAGTCCAACACTGACACACACACTCACGCACTGAAAGTGCATCCTGATGATGACAGAATTAAAATGAGGGTGACTCTAGGCCTCCAGTTTCTATGCAATAACAAAAATTCTGTAGCTTCATGGTTATTTACTGAGGAAAAAGGCACAAGAGGTAATGCATGTCACCAGGATTATAGCAAACCTCAGCTGCATTGTGGGGCAGAAGCCTGAAGAACAAGTGTCTTAAACTAGCTCAGAAGTCCAATACTGCCCTCTACATAGGCTCTGCTTACAATGCCTTACGACTAGCTTGGCTCACATGTACTTCCAGTCATTTTAATATGTGTTTCATTAAATCTATCATCCTGTTATGAAAAACAGATTGCAGCAAAGATGTAAGCGGAAAGGGGAAAGCAACCACATGAGATACACTGCTGAAACGTATGGTTGCTTCTGGGCTGGAGGGAAGAAACTGTTGCCAAGCCGCTATGGTGACAGGGGTACATTAGAAAGAAAATCTGTTTTCAGTTTGCTGATTGCTGCTGCCAAAATCATCCCCATCTCCCATTGATCTGATTGTGTCATTCCATTAGTCAAATCCCTTCACCAGCCTCCCCTTTGCTTTTCACAAGCTTCTAATTCTCACTTTCATGGCTGAACCCCAACCCCATTTTCCTTCTGAAGCTGCCCCCAAATACACTCAGGTCTCTCTGTCCCACTGTACTACCTTCCAGGCCACTCCTTAGACCAGGGATGGGCAAATATGGTCTGCCAGAGTTAGCCTCTGGTGGGCCCCCACAACACCATATTTACCTGCACATCTGCAGGTACAGGGGGTCACAGCTCCCTTTGGCCACAGATTGCTGATCCCAGCCAACGGGGGCTGCCATCACCCATACCTGCATCGGTGCAGATAAATAGAGTGGCAGCGACTCACTGGGGATAACCCTGGTGAACCATTGCTAGTTTATTGCCCACCTTACCTTCCACACAGGGAGCTCCAAGCTAATGCACATGAACATTTGCATGGTTCATATTTCTCCTGAAAGTGTAAAAGGGTGGGAAACTGGTCTTCAGCCCCCTGCTTGCCTGGATCTAGCCCCTGGATCTGACCCCCCAGCATTGAGTACCCTGCACCAACATTGCCCAGACCCTGCAGCCCCTAGCCCACTCCTGCACGTTACCACTCTCCCAGATCCCCCCCCAGACCTCAGCCTGCTTCTGCACCCCTCTCCCGCCCATACCTCCACCTCTACTTCACTCCTGTACCCTACCTCCTGCCGAGACCCACACCCCCACTTTGCTCCTGCACCCCATCCCACTAAGACCCTTCATCCCCAGCCCACTTCCCAGCAGCCCTCTCCCACATACTGAACTCCTCATTTTTTACTCCACCCCAGAGTAGAGGGGCTCACAAAATCTATTAACCTGGACCCCCCAAGATTCTGGTCTGTGGCCCCTGACTGATTTTTTTGCAGGTCAGCATCCCTTGACCCAAAAAAGATTTCCCACCCCGGTGTAAAACTTCTCTTTGAAAGCTATCCATAATTATTCACCCGCCTAAAAAACTTCCAAGTCCTTCAAAGAGTGCCATCTGTCCCCACCTTGATATTGAATCATCATCCGACAGTGATGAAACAACACATACTATTAATAATAAAATGAGCCTCCCATTTGAGCTCTGTGCAGACAAATTACTATAAAAATGGCACAGTGTAGGCCAATGTTTATTTTCTCACTGTAATTTTTCATATAAAACATGCTCAGTTTATAAGCAAAATCAGAACAATAATATAAAGGGCAGCCCTGTAAAGTCAGTTTGGACTCAGAGTAACATTGGTCTCTTTCTATCTCTCGCACCATTACCAGCAGCAAAGGGGCTGCTACCAACCTAGGTCCTCACCCAGAGCTGTCCTGTCCACAGGACACAGGATGGTTCGAGGCTTCTGCCACAGGTCCTGCACTTTGGGAGACCCCACAGCAACTGGCTCAACCATCCTATGCCAGGGCAGCCCAGGGGATTACCGGGGGTGGTGGGGAGGGCTGGCTGGCATGCGGGGGGGAGGGGGGCAGCAAGGGTCAGGCCCCTCTGTACTGAACTCGATGGCAGGACCTAGCGGCAGCCTGTTCCACTCCACGCTGCTGCCCTCTCCCAACCTGCTGCACTTGGTTTCACTGCAGCAGCAGGAAGCAGAGTACCCAGCCCAATGGCACATCCCATGGCTGTGGTGAAGCAGATGACAGCAGGCTGGGAAAGGGCAGCAGGGAGGAGCGGAGCAGAGCAGGCTGCCGAGCCACTCCTGTTTCCATCACTGCAGTGAGTGTGGGAGGGAGGGTGACACCTTCTGCCACCCTATGCCAGGACCCTGAGAATCCCCTGGTTCACGTTTCTTGGAGGAGGAGGCGGCTTCAGCAAGGGAGGGAGGCCGGGCCAGAGAGGAGGAGAAGCAGGGGTGGGGTTTGGGGAAGGGGTAGAGCAGGGGAAGGGCGGTGCAGGAATGGGCCAGGGCCTGCATCGGCAGGGTTGCTCTGGGTCCTATGCCTGGGCCCTGTGGTGTTTGGCCCCGGCCCTGCACCCCCCTACGGATGTCCCTGCCCTCAGTTACCACTTTGCACCCCTCTTTCAATAATGCCCTGTTGCTGCCTGTGGTGCTGCTCAGATATAAAGGACTGCAACTTAGTAAACAATCCTACTGGTGATCCCAAGAAGGAAAAGAATCCAGATCACTTTAGAGTTTGGTAGACTCTGAGCTGTGTAGGAGAAAAAGAGCAGGAATGCATCTCTTGAGTAAGGCAGTGCCATTTTAACTAGGCTTCGTCTTTCAGGCTACATCTACACTGCACTGTAATTTGAAATAAGATATGCAATTTGAGCTACTCAAATTACGTATCTTATTTTGATCTTACTACGAAATAGCTTATTTTGAAATAACCCACTATTCCAAAAGGTCCCTTATATCTCATGGAACAAGGTTTACACAGGGACATCGGAATAGCGAGCCCAAAATAACAGGCTTGCTGTGATGATGCGGGATAGCAATTTTGGGATACTTCACTATCCTGAAATAGCGTTGCAGTGTAGACATAGTTTCACAGAGTAATTGCATAGGCTTAATACAAATAATAATAATAATTAATAATAAATGTAATGAACCAGGAGACTATTCTAGTAGGTGCAGTAGAAGCAGAACAAATTCTGTTTTTAAATAAACCTAATTAAAATAGGCCTAACCCACTTGCATGGACACTCTCAAATGGGATTGAGTTTCTTACAGTTTATCTCCACAAGGAAGTTGCACTGATTCTACCTTAGGTGAGACTTTAGCAGATCCAGAGCAGAAGGCTATGTGGTGACACTGATGTTGGTTCAAGAGTAGCTTATTGCAGCGCAACAAAAGCTTTCTCTTATGCAGAAATAAGCCTGTATGAAACCAAAACAGATCAGCCTGGGTCAAAATGGCATTCATTTATTTAAGCCAATGGAGATCGACAGAAAAAGAGAAAGAGAAAAGGGAGGGAACCACAGAGAAAAATTTGGATGGGAAAATGCTCCAGGTGACCCATGTCGTAGCTAAATGTTAAAATGAACTATAGGCTCTGGTTAGAAATAAGGCGATATTCTAGGAATTCAGAATGATTAGACCAGCTAAAAAAAAGTCAAAAGCTGCAGTCAGGTCATAGCCACACAACTAGCAGCAAAGGATTTTTTAAAAGATAGGTCACCACTTCCCTAAAATTGGGAAAAATCCCAAAGAAACAGCTCCACCTGGAGATCCACAGCGAGTGAAGTGAGAGCTAACAGGCAGGGTAGAGGCAAGATTTTGCGCCTGACCTCACCTGTGTTGATTTTGGTAACAACTTTTTAAACAGTCGCTTCCTCCTCTTTGCTTTATTTACCCCCTGTGTTTATTTTCTATACTGTTTATGCTGAAACATGTCAGTGTGTAACTTTCCAGACCATCCTATCCCACAGAGTAAACTCAATATACATGGGATGACACGGAAGATTAAATCAACCTTTATTACTATTATTATGCTCAGGCTGCTGCCAACTCCTCAGTTTCTCGCTAAACCAGCTCTTAAAATTTACTATCTTTCTTGGAGGGTTTAAGTTTTTATTGGCAAATCTGTAAATGTTAATTTCACCATTCCATCAATAATCATTCAAATTTACAGATGAGCAAAATATGAAAAATGATGCTTGAGAACTAATTAGAGTGGGATTTAAGGATATTTTCACTGTATTTGGACATTATATTAGCAATTTCTATATAAAAGTTTAACTTTTTTAATCTTAACATATACTATCAAGAAATAATTATTGTCTGACCTGCTCAATGTCTGATTCCCTTGCATAATTTCCCACAACTGTGAAAATGTAAATCAATACAAACAAGCACAATAGTTAAAATTAATATTAGTAGTATAATTATAAAAACTACAAATCTAATTCTGCCAGCTCTAATTATGTTTGATCTATGCAAAAATACAGAGATGAACAAAATGCTCTTGCCACATTTCATTTTTGGTGTCCTTACAAGCACGAAACTCATTGTATATGTTTTTATTGATTCTTTATAGGTCACAAAACTTGGTGGTGAACTTGTGTCCAGTTTTTCTAGAAGACAAGGGAAATTTTCAGCTTTGCCCTGATATTATTTAATTATACAGTCAAAAATGGCTTTTACACACCCAGTTTACTCCAAAATGATTATTTTGACTTTGGCAGTTATTCCATATTTAAATGAGATCAGAATGTGGCCCTTAGCCTCAATAATAGTCAAGAAAGTGCCTAGTATGCTTTTGATGCCATATAAATATATAACTCAATACAATAATAACAGAATCATGGAATTACTGTAGTGTTTTCCAATCTGTTAATGAAACAAGGCTAAATGTGGAAATTACTTTTTCCTTTAAGCTGCAATAATTGAAATGAGGGTGTTGCATCTTGAAAACTAATGTGAAATCATACTATTCTTTACATTAATTTTACGGCTTTTTAAGCACCCAACACTGTAACTTCTGAACTCTCTGAGGGTATGTCTACACTACAGTGTTATTTTCAAATAGTTTATTTCAAAATAACGCGTCTACACACAAAATGCATTTCGAAATAGCATTTTGCTATTTCAAAATAGCGTGTCCACACTGAGTGGACTCTGAATCGCATTTAAAGCTGGCTGGAACCAGTTCCGGCAGGAACCAGTTACTGTGTGGGGCTGCTGTCTGAGGCTATCTGAGGTGTGTGCTTAAAGGGACCCCCCCAGACAGCCAGTTCTCAGGTTTCCCTGCTTGCTTGTCTACCTTGATGAGGGACAGCAAAGCATTTTGTCTCTGCATGCCCTGTTTGCCCTCACTCGGGACACCACAGCACTCTGCATCATGGAGCCAGAGCTGCCCCTGGGCACTCTGGTGCTTCTCTTGGACGCGATGCCACGAGCCTGGCTGCACTTTCTGCAGGCTGACATCCGGGAGGTCCATCGAGGGGCTGTCAGTATCCAGGAGGCCCTGCTGGAGAGCTTCCACCCTAAGGAGCACTAAGAGCCTCCCTGGTCTGCCTCGCTGTGGGCTTGTGCCTCATTCCTCCCTCACGTCCTTCCACTTACCCCTTCCTAACCCCCCTTCCTGATGTCAAATAAAATACACGTACTTTCATGAACACAAACTGTCTTTATTTAACAAAACTGGGGGAGGGGGAATGAAACCCTGGTGAGACTGGGGAAAGGAGGTGGGAGAGGGGAGAAGAGAGCGTGGGAGAGGGGAAGGGGAAACTTGGGAGGAGGGAGCTGGAAGGGGGGAGCAAGAGGAAGAAGGGGGACGGGAAGCTCAGGGTCTTGCCAACTTGATTTTCATGCAAACCTGCTCTTGGGTTCGCATGTGGCCTTTGGTGGCCAGGCTGGCAGCTATCCTACCATAGACGGCCGCGTTCCTCCATCTAGTGTGGAGATCATGGACGTCTCCCCCAAACCTGAATAAGGTCCATGATCTCCACCCTGGACCAGGAAGGCGTCCGCCTTCTTCGGGCTCTGGCAGGCTCCTGGGAGCTTGCAGACTGCTCCTGGGCAGTGGTGGAGGGCTGACTGCCAGTGGCTTACTGGCTCATGTTTTGGTGCCACTGGGTCAGGGGCAGTGATTGCTGGCTCTGGGCTGGCAGGCTTGGAGCTGGCACAGGCACTGTGGCCAGAGTCTACCTCTTTAAGGGTTCTGGGGAGGTGGGAAGGGAGAGAAGTGTTCTTGGTTGAGGCTGGAGTGGCCACCAGGGTACCCTGGGAAGGCTGGACGCCCCATATATTGAAATAAGTGTCTACATAGCACTTATTTCGAAATAGCTATTTCGAATTTGGCATTATTCCTCGTAGAATGAGATTTACCAAATTTGAAATAAGCTCTCTGCTATTTTGAATTAATTTCGAAATAGCGGTTTGGCTGTGTATATGCTAGGAAAGTTATTTCGAAATAAGGGTTGTTATTTTGAAATAACTTTGCTGTGTAAACATATCCTCACATAGATACATGATTTTCATAAAAGGATTACACTCAGTGGGAACATGGTTCTCTATCCTCTTTTTGGCCCTTCATCCACTTTTTTCTTTCCCCTTAGTACTGCATAGGCAAAGCTAGTGTGTATATATATATATATATATATATATATATATATACACACACACACACACACACACACACACACACACCACTAAAGCACTCACTACTGGACTGATCAGAACTACTCAGCTTTGTATCGTAATCTTGTACTGTTAATAGATAATGGAGAGTTTCTTTTTGTTCAAGTGGTGTTTTGAAGCAGGAGAGTCTGGGTTTTATGCCTTTGTGGCTCTGATCTTCTGAGTATCCCTGACATGCAGCATCACAACAACCAGGAAGCCCTAGGTGGCCATATTGCAACATTAACTACAACAACATTATCTAAGATGCACTTTCATTATTTAGAATGAATGGCGAAAAGAAAATCAATCTTTGTGACAATCTATTCTGAGCTAGTGCCTCAAGCGGGCAGCTTCTCCATTCCTTTTGGACCTTTTTTTGTTGCTATGCCTATACAGCTAATTTGGATTTTTTGAATGACTTCCAAATCCTCGTCTCACAGAAAAATTCAAGGGTGGGTATGAACCTGCACAGATCAAAATTAGTCACTCCAATCTCTGCAGCATAGAACTGTCAAGATTCCCACAGCCCTAAAAGTGGTGCCCCCTTTTCCTTACATGGCAGGAGAAGGCAAGTGACCCTATAGCGTAAAATGGACTTTGATGTTTAAACTCTCAGAATTAATGCCTGGCCTCTTCACTCAGTTTTGGCTCAGTCTTTATTTAGGCACAGAGATTAAATGGTTGATTCGAAGTGACATGCACCATCTTGAGCCCAAGGATCAGCCAATTTGAGTCGTGCCCTTTGGTAGCTTTCTAGAATGTGTGTTGTACAGATGAGAATTGTGCTCTCTGCCTTCTGCAGGCATCCTTTGGGAAGTTTGAAAGGAAGGATGGTCCACTGGTGAGGGCACTAACCTGGGACTTGGAAATCCTGTTTTAAATCCCTGCTCTACACCAGACTTCCTGCATGACTTTGGGCAAGTCACTTAGTCTCTCTTGGCTTTGAGTCCTTATTTGTAAAGTGGGGACAATAACACAAGCTCTGGTTGATGTCAATAAGACTTTTTTGATGAATAAGGGTTAGGTCAAATCTGAAGAAGTACTTCTGTGCACAACCAATTTCCTTAGAGACTAACCTATCCTGTAGGTCAAAGGGCTGCTCAGTGATTCCAAAGCAAGCCTCTTTTTCCGGAAAGACCCAATATTTTTCCCTTCTTCTTTGTCATACCTCCTCCATGTCTCCATGTACAGTACACTGTTGCCTTGGTAACAGCAATTAGCAAGGCCCTGGGGTACTAATGCATCCAGTGGCCTGTTGGCCAAAAACACTAACTGCATCACCTCCACATGCTTCAGTTTGTCCAGGACCCTTCTAGGACTCGGCACACATGAACTGCCCCGAATTTTAAGACCAGGACTATGGGTCTACAGATACTTTTACCATATGCTAAAGTGATGCTTACTGCTACCGCCTCCCCTGCACAAAAACCAAGAATGGGGTGGGGGGAGGGGAAACCAACCAAAATCTTTGAAATCAATTTGAACTATAACAAAATTAATCTCCCAAGCTCCAGAAACCACGAGCATAAATTTGGGTTTGGCTGGGATCTGGTTTTCTTTGGGCTCCACTGCATCACATCTGAAGCCCATTTTAAAGTGATTTGCTAAAGTTGTTCAGCATATTACAAGGGCTAACATATTAGTGGCTCTGTTCCTGCAGCCACCTTGAGAGATGGGAAGCAGGGATGTCCTCAAGCACAAGGAGAAGTACACAGTTACTTCGGCCCTCACATACATGCAAACGCTGTAGGACAGGAGTCAGCCTCGGGAACTGAAAAGTGGCACAAAACAGGGTAAGGGAGGCAGCGGGTGAAGAAAGGAAAGTAACAACACTTGCTTCCTAGAAAAAGGAGTGGAAGAGGAGGTGCTTTCACCAACATGGACTCCTGCAAATGGCAAGACCATCACTGAATGGATTTTCGCAATCTTGGATCTGATCAGGAAAGGGGCTGCTCTTGTAATTCTTAAGTCAACTCAGTTCTGCCTCTGAAAGGAGCAACAGTTACCTTACCTCTCTTTTCCATTGGCTGAGGGGGAAGAGTAGAGATGAGCCCACAGGGCAATGCTGGGATCCAAATCTCAGCATTCCAGGATTTCAGAGGAGTTTAGATGTGGGGGCTTCGTTTCGTCTGGGTTAAAGACCGGACTCGATGTGGATCCAAACTTCTCTAAAGTTCACAGAAGGAAGGAATGTGAGGCTGGGTTTTGGTTCAGGCCCATCTGTAATTTAAAAAAATATTTGAAGTTAAACCAGACAATATGGTTGGGTCAGGCATCTATATTTCAACTGACACAAAAGCATAAAGAAGGAGGGGAAGCCACAGTTTCCAGTATTTGTTTAAAAGATGAAGTTGTAAGGGACATGGGGAACATTAAGGTATGTTCTAAATGGTTTTCTTAGAAAAAAAAACAGAAAAATGACTCACTTAATAAATGTGGTATCTTGCCCTCTTTTCCCTCATGTGCATAGAAGCCCTGTCAACCATACAGCTCAATAAATGGTTAGGAGAAAAGAAAGGAAGAAGAAAAGAAAGACAGCAATTTACTCTGTGTCAACTTTCCAAATGATCCTTCACTCCTTTTTGTTTTGTTTGTTTTTATTTCAACTCCTCCGGCTCTTTCAGTTCATCCCCAGGGATTTCTTTCCTTCCCTTGAAGAGGTAGCAGGCTATCACTTTACAGTGAGAGAGGAAGCAGTAGAAGAGGAAAGAAAGCAGACAAATCACTGAAGGAGGAGGCAAATTAAACACCACAAATGAATGCTGCGCTGTCTCCATGGGTTTAAATTGCCTAGTGTGTGTGCGTTAGAGCTGAGGCACAGTTGGAATTACAGAGCTTCGGCTTTTGGTCATTTGTACTATTTCGTTGTTTGTTAAGTTTTTCCAGTTACAGACTAACTCGGCTACCCCTCTGAACCAAAAAGAGGGTCATTTTTAATGCGATGCTTCCCAAACATTTCTCCATTAAGCTGCAGTCCTCCAGGCTGAATTCCTTCCAAATCACAGGCAATGGCCCACACATTGGTATCACAACAGCAGAAGTGATGTGCCAAGAGCTGTCATCTACCAAAGCCTTTCAGGTTTCTGTTTAGAGAATACTTTACACTTACAGCTGCTTTTCACCCAGGGCATGTCTACACCGCAGCGTTGTTTTGAAATAACTCAAGTTAATGTGAAATAACAGAGTGTGCATCTAGACAGCAAGCCCGTTATTTCAAAATAATGGGCTTCTGACTCCAACTTCTGTAACCCTCATTTCACGAGGAGTAGGGAAAGTCGAAGGAAGAGTGTTCTTTCTTCGACTTCCTGCAGTGTAGACAGCACCAAAAGCTGAGTTAAGCTACTTCAACTTCAACTACGCAATTAAATTAGCTGAAGTTGTGTAAATTAATTTGACTTTAGCCCACAGTGTAGACGAATCCCCAGGGATCTCAAGGCACTTTGCATGAGTGAGTATGGTATTACCATCCCAATTCTATCTACGGGGAAACTAAGGCATGGCATTGGTCTTATTTGTTGAGGTTAAGAAATGTAAATAATAGAGGACGCATAATAGTTAAACATTTATAAAGGGGGCTGCAAAATGAAATGAACTTTATTCTTCTCTAGCAGCAAACTATTGTGGCAACAACCATGATAACAGCAAATTGTTTCAAATGTGATTGCTCAAATGGCAAAAGGTGAATCATATTGTACCCATCTATTAATTCCTATAGGAACATTTAAATAAATGTAATTTACTATCAGCTCCACTTCTGAAGCAATAGAACGATCTACAGGAAAAAAAAGACATGTTTCAGAGATGACACTGAGCTCTAGTGTATACTGACTTGGTCTGGGATGCATGTGCTTTCTTGAGATAAAACATGTACTCACTGAAGTCATCTTTGTGTATAACAATGTATGATTATGTTAATTTGAGTACAAACCTCGTCTCTCCACATCTCCCTATCCAAACACCCTGGTCTTTGGCATGCATTGGTTTCAGATACCACTAGAATAGAAATAAACATGGGCTGAGTTTCCCTTCCATCTATCTTAGTATAATATCAGATTTGCTGCTGAAATGTGCATTAAAATGTCCACCATCACCCACTGCCAAAATCCCCCTTCCTACATTATGTATCCAAGAGAAACTTATATTTAGATCTAGCAAATCAAGGGTTACGCAAGAGGGAGGAAATATCACATCAAACCACAATTGTTCCAGTAGTGTGAACAGTAGAATGAGAAAGCAAAATTCGGTATCTTCCATTCTTGTATGTAGTTTGTTGTAGTCATGTAGGTCCCAGGATACTAGAAACACAATGTGGTTGAAGTTTATTGGGCCCACTTCTGTTGGTGACAGAGACAAGCGTTCCAACTTACCAGTCACAGGTCCTGAAGAAGAGCTCTGTGGAAACTCAAAAGCTTGTCTCTGTCACCAAGAGAAGATGGACCAATAAGATACTGCCTCACCTACCCTGCAGCACCAGTGTCAGTTTGGCCCTAGATCATGACAAAGTTTCGATAGTGATGCTCGTTCACGGCCTTCCTCTGTGTAGCCCCAATAAGGAAAGACGGAACGGTTGAGCCTTATGACTCTCTAATGCTCCCCAGAGCTCCTCCTTTCCCCATAACCTTTCTAGGGTGCGCACCTGCATAGGCACGCACAAAGAATTTTAATCCCATCCACCTCCTCAGTAGAGCCACACAGCAGCACTCGCCTTCCTGGAAGGTAAACTAGTGGTGATGAGAGAATGGGGAACCAGGGCCACATGGTGGTTGCTCAGCTGTTCCCAGTGCAGGGCTGCAGGGCTGCCCAGTTGCTCGGGGGTCAGCTCCAACTCTAGAACACAGGGCAGCTGCCCATGACGTGGCCTGCCCCAGGAGCAGCTGGACAGCCACCACACAGGCCCTGACCCCTAGTTCAGTCCTTCCTCAGGGCTGAAGCTGCAGCCAGAGTAGGCTGCATGGCAGCTACCAGATGAAGCTGGGTCACATGGGGCAACCACCCGCCATGCAACCCCACCCTGGGAGCAATTGGACAGCCACCACATGGCCCTGGACCTAGCTCCAGCCCTTCCCCAGGTTGCCGGAGCTGGGTCTGTGTGTCTGGCATGGCACAGCTGCTGCTGGGGGTTGGGGACTGCCCTGCAGTGCAGCATGGCTGCTTTGGGAGCCAGAGCCCCCTGCACCGTTCTTCCCTCATCCTGCACCTCCCTCTGGCTCTCAAAGCCCCCTGCCCCCTTCAACTCCCTGCTGGTTCCTACACCCCTGGCTCCCCACATGTTGCTGCCCCACACCAAACACCCTACTCCCTGCAAACCCTGGGGGCTGGAAGCAGCTTCCCTCTACCCCAGCTGGGGACTCAGAGCCAACCCTGTGGGGAGCAGCCTAGGGCAGCCCCTGCCCTGCACACAGGCTGTCCTAGGAGCGGGGCTCCCTGGGGGGGGGCAGGTCTCACCTTCTCTCCATAAGGTGTGGGGAGATGCTGCCTGGGAGTAGGGTTTGGGGTCCCAGCAAGGGGGAAAGGGCTGGGCTGAGATCTCTGCGCTGAGAGAGTCTCTCAGGGAGCAGGGCCACTGGTGGGTGCCACCGTGCACACAACTGAACAAGCATACATGACCTCAATATTGGGGCACAAGACAAAACTCACTCTGCTCATGGATGGAAAATCTTGGAACACTGCCCATAACCCTCCCAATGGCCCCTGTGAACAAGATTCTAGTGCAGCACAGAGCTCATGACCTGGGGGACAGGGAGCTCAGGTGGATTTTAGCCACTTTTACACTCTGACAAATCTGTACTGGTTTTGGGTTCAATGTACCTCGGCACCACCACTCTGAAATTGTTCCAACACCACTGTCAATTGGCCCCTAGTCTGCCAGACACTCTCCAATATTACTCTAGATCCCTGTTAAAAGCCAACTCCATCCCCAGTGTTTCAGAATCCACCCAGAGTCCTCCACATCACCCTCTAATACACTACCAGCTCCTTGTCCCCCCTCAAAAACCCCTACCTTCTCCTCTTTCTCCTTCATTACACCTCCAGCCCCACTTGCCACCTCTCATCCCGCCTATAATCACACTGCTGCCTTTCCCTTCCCTGCACAGATCCAATCATTTTTCACTGTTGAAAATATTCTCCACTGTTTGACTGGATTTTATCCATCCCATTCTGTTACTAAACAAACCTGGAAGAGGATCTTACAAAATCCCACACCAGCCACGAAACATGCCTTGCAGAAATACTTCTCAGAATGCAAGACAAAACCAGGGTACACAGAGCAGCACGGAGGTTTCTGCAGATTCTAGCAATGTGGTTTCAGCTATGCTGACTTAAACAGGAGGGGAAATGAAGCATAAGGGAGCTCTCTCGGACAACTGTTAGAAAATTCCAAAGCTGTGCAGAAAAATAACCTCTTTACTGAAAGGTACATTATAGTGCAAGTCACGGCCTTCCTTAGCAAAGATAGATACTTTCAGCAATTGCATATTGTTACTGCATTAAAACCTACTCTTTGTCGGTTAAGACTAAGGTTAAGTCTCTCTCCATGTGCCCACACACAACTAGATGTTATGTGGCCAGGCATGATAAGAAGAGTAATATTATGCAAGATATGAATAAGTTTGATAATACTCGTTACAGATGGAGAAACTAAGGCACAGAGAGCATTTGTTCCAAGTGGAAGAGTTAGGAACAAAGTTGAGATTAGAATTTAGGTCAGGAATAGACCTCCACTTTCCTGCTCTCACCTAGGGATATAAGCCATTATTCAAGTAGTCAACTACCCAATAAGCCTAGGCTTATCAGGTAGTCAAGTTAATACTCGACTAGTCACTTCCCCCACCCTTGCTGCCTTTATTAGAGGCAGCAAGTGGGGGAGCAGGAGCCGGTACAACGGGGAGCCGGCTTAAAAGCACAGCGCCATCTCCATGGGGGGGAGGCAGGGGAGATAGAGGCACAGCGAGGGACTGGTTGTGAGCCAGGAATCAGCTCTTACTACATTTAAAAAGCAGAGACACAGCGGGGTTAGCTCCTGGGGCAGCTCGAGCAGGGACTGCTTAGTCCCCACTCGCGCTGCCCCGCAGAGCTAACCTCACTGCACCTCTGCAGTTTAAATGTAGTAGGAACTGGTGGCAGCCCAGCTCCTACTACATTTAAACTGCAGATCCACAGAGGTAGTGAGTGCTCCCCCCACTTATCAACTAATCGAGTAGTCGATGGAAATTCCATCAACTACTCAATTAGCTGATTATCTGCATTTTAACATCCTTATTCTCACCAACAGACTTTAATATCCTTCATCTGAGATTCTCAAACAGCTATCCAAAAACTTATAAATAAGCCCAAAACCAGCTGTATAAAGGAGATATGTATTATTACATCCATTTTACACTGGTGCAAAATATTTAGTAGGAGTAATGTCACTGTTACACAAAAATTCATGTATTCACTAGTGCTTCCCAAGAAAGACTCGTAACACTGTGAATCTTACACATACACATACAAGATTAATAAAATGCAGTCACATCTGGAGTGTAGTATGGGCTAGACAGACAACCAACATGCACAGTGTATCATCAAAGGAGAGGAAATTCTAGCCAATGACATGAGGAAACCAGTACTTTTATGACTTTTATACTTTTATGTTAAAGCTCCCAGATGTCCTGGCAGCTTTAATGTCCAAATGGACCTCAGAGGACATAAACTGTCATGGCAAAACAAACAAACAAACAAACAAACAAAACCCCAAGCACATAGAAAGTTTCATCCAAATACAAGGGATCTATCTTGACAGCTTCAGTTGACCTGTTGGTATTTCCAACTCGTGGACAGAGCTGTGAGAATATCACTTAGGAGAAAATAAAATACATATTTTATTCGATCCAAAATTAAATAGTTTCACCATTTCAAGTAATTTAAACATTTTTATTTTTTTCCAGTAAAACTGGAGAATATTTCAAATTTTAAAGTAATTTCAAATTGAATCATTTCATTTAGAATATGGCAAACCATTTTTTATTTTTCCCCCAAAAATGAACAATTTCGGAAAATCAACACAAATCTGCAAACTGTTTCAGTATCATCAAATCTGCGATTTTTTTCCGAAAAAAAGTTTCCTTCTGAAAAAAAATTAACCAGTTCTGCTTGTGGCTCCAGGGATTCTTGTATTTCAAAGCCAACACTTAGGGCATTCTGATAATCCAACCATCTTCAGAAAAATATAGAGTTGAACAAAGAAATTACAGCTTTGAGTTACAGCTAGAACCCTGTAAATTTTTGGAAATATGCTAGTATCCACATCCGCAGATATGGATGTAGCTATTCGCAGCTCATTTTTGCACATACCGATGCAGATATAGATACAAATTTTGTAGCTAGAACCCTGCACATTTGCAGATTTCTGCTTTATATCCACAGATATGGACGCAGATACCCACTGCGTTATGGCGCTATTTCGAAATAACAGACACTGTTAAGACACGGTTATTCCAAGAGAAAACCCTTCTCTTGAAATAACCCTTATTCCTCATACAATGAGGCTTACCAGTTATTTTGAGAGAAGGGTTTTCGAAATAGCGCCATAACGCAAATATGCAAATGAAGCATGGGATATTTAAATCCTGGCTTAATTTGCAATTTTGAATGTCTTCTTTTGCATCCCTCTCTCAAAAGAGAGTGCAAGTGTAGACATACTGTATGTAAATAGAGACATATGTACATTATATTGTATATGTACATTGTATGTATATGTATGTAGTACATCCAAACACTCTCATACTTGGAAGTTCAAGGCCCATGTTTCATACTTTCCAAAATGTAAGTTAGTGGAGCAGTGGGGACCAGATAGGCTAGAGACTTTGAAATCAGTTGGATCTGGATCTGAGGTTTGGGTTCACTGTTTTCATTGGGATCCATTTCTGTATAACAACACTACTGAGCCCTTTTAACTGCATTGTATACCTTCAAAGCACTATTCAAATGTTACAAGACTCCCACAGCTCCACCTTCATAAGGAAGATAATAATGCATCTATATATTGTGCTTATGCATGGTATACAGGCAAGTACTTCTTGTGATTCACTGTGGTCTTACCATCCTGGTCATCCTGAAGACTTATGTTTGTTCTTTCCTTGTTTAGTCAGTTTTCCTTACTCTGAAATAAAAATCACTCAGGACAAAAGCAAATTTCACACAGTGTGTGAGAAACAAAAAACTGTACAGTGTACCCCCAAAACATATGGCCCTGGCAAACCTGGAATCTAGATTGTGGTCATGGCTGATGCACTCAGTCCAGCTGTCCAGCAAAGAAATTGGCAAAGTTGCAAAATGTTATTTGGCCAAAGTCCATGAGAGCTGTTGGGTGATTGAGGCTTCTCCCTTCCTCACCATGGAACATTCATCCTAATTCACCATTCATTCTAATTCACCAAAGCCAAAAAATAACAGTGACAGGGACACATTCCCAAAAGCTATAGTTTTATGGCTGATGTTAAGCTAGCTTTGAGCTGGGGTAACTGTAACATATCCCTTTTAAGAAGGCCTGGCAAACAAGGCAGATCACCCAGGGCATGTCTATACTAGGAAATTATTTTGAAATAATAACGACCCAAATAACCATTTCGAAATAGAGTATCCACACTACAGGGAAGCCTCGAAATTAGTCTGAGGCAGGCTCCCTTAATGTGGATGTGCTGTCTCAACTTAGAGCCCCAGGAAGCACCAGGGAGTAATTATTCAGAATGACTCTGGGGAGTAGTTATTTCGAAATAGCAGCAGTGGAGCATCCACACTAATGCTATTTCAAAATAACTATTGTGAAATAAGCATTATTCCTCATGGAAAGCAGGAGTTATTATTTCAAAATAACCAGCCCCTTATTTAGAAATAACCGGGGTGTGTGGACGCGCCACTTGTTATTTCAAAATAACTCCCTAGTGTAGACCAGGGTCCAGTTCCTACAGAATTTGCACCCTTATGCACTTGAGTTCTGAAGGCTTGGCCACAGCTACAAGATTTATATCAAGCTTGCTGCAGAAAATGCAGGGCCTTCCATATACAGAATACTCAACTGTGTGGTGTGGTACAAAGGTATTATTTACACTTGTTTGCAATGACATGCACAATTCAGCCATGGCTTGACCTCTGATGAAGAAATATGACCATTCCAAACTCATGTCAACATTACCTTTATACCACATCACAGACTCCACAAGTATATATGACTTGTAGAGAATATGCAATATTGTGGTGTGGCAATAAAAGTTTAATTTTTAAATTTGGGTTGGCCTCACTATATTTATGGGTGGCAATAACCACGAGTTATTCACAGATGAGGACCAATAAAACCTTAATGTCACCCTAAAACAAGATGTATTTTGTATCTGCCACATGTTAGGGAGAAACTACTTTCAAAATGTATGAGAATTTATCTTTCTAACTGTAAAGCCAAGCAGTTGTCCTTGGCTAACATGAGTACATCTATACAGAACACATACAGAATCTTAAATACCTCTAAAAATAAACCAATTTAGCTCTTCTGTATACAAAGCAAGAACTTCCAGGACTAGAAATGACTAAGTCCCATTAAGACGTGTGTGTGATGATGGGGTATCTCCCATTTCCCACAGAACAAAGCTACCCATTTCTAGCCCTACACGGTCATGGCATATCAGACTTTAAAATCATGACACCCTTAAAAATAAAAAAACACATTTTGGATAACAGGTACAGAACTAAAATCTTTTCTCAGGTGGGTTAAATTTGGGAGTGATGGTCTCATTTTGGGGCCATAGAAGGAAATATTTCTAATAGCAGATGTTTGAAGTTGCTTAGGTATTTGGAAAAGGGTCCCATGGGAGATGGACCAGTGGGAGGAGAGCAGATGAAGTCAAAGCTGCATGATAAATTCATAACTTGGATATATGTATAATAGGGGAGCTGACAATCTCTGTGGGACTCAGGGCAAGGTGGAAGGGGGCCAGTCCACACTCCCAGAAGGGGCAGACCCTTAGACAGAAGGGCAGAGCCAGGATTGCATGGACCACAGAGCACCCCCATAACCTTTAGGGTCGCTCACTGCTCTGTGCGGTGCTCGGCTGGGAATCTTAGGCCCTTGAATTGCAGGGCCCTGGGGCAACTGTCCCTTTTACCCTCCCCTTTGGAGGGCCTGTTGTATATAAACACACACTCAAACTCTCTCTCTCTCTGCATCATCCACCCAGTCTTTATAAACAGAAGTCTGAGTTCTGTGGGCACCTGGGGCTAGAAATTTCAGGCTTTCACATTTACTGGGTTTCCTAAGTACCCACCCATAACTCTAATCTCATGCTGTCATAGTCCTCTGTGTCCTTGGATGGAAAGATACATGTAATGCAAATTCTCCATATATGAAATACTACCTCTGCTCTCTCCAGAGTAACAACAGATGTAAATGTTGTTCTGTTATTTCTGAGGAAGGGGCTCTGTTGGCCTTTCTGTACTCTTGGGTTCTGCTCTGGCTGCAGCTGTGGAGAAAGGAAACATTTGACACTAATGTAATCGTGTTCTCATTGCTGCTTTACCTCATCCCTGGCACTGAAGCAGCAGAGGGAAGGCAGTACTTTATTAGAATCCATGACTCTTTAGGGTACATTTCCCTGACCTCTGTCTTCTTTCCCAAATCAAACAAATTTCAGCATATTGCAAAAGGAGTTTATGGTGGCTAGCCTCATAGCACAGGTTCCTGTGTTACAACTGGTGCGCACAAATTAATGGCACAGTCATCAGGAGATAAAAGGGATGTAGTAAGCTACGCGTTCTCTGGAACATCATGAACACAGCTTGCTTTAAGACCCCAGCAGAAACTGCACAATATCTCATGGCACGTGTCCAAATCACATCAGTTTGTCCCTGTATTGTTGGTGCTAGAAAGTCAAAGCTATCATAAAAGGAGATGGGGACTTGGAGGCTTTCTAGAGATCCTTCAGAGCTTGTGATTTTATGATTCCATATTACAGCTTCCTAGATATGCTGTAGAGAAGCCAGGTTTTCAAACAATGGACTACTGTCTGTGTAAAAGTCATCCAATCAAAATCCTGACTCCTTCAATGCGATCGCCTTGCTCTTCATTCAATGAGGCCATCAGCCTCATCGCCTGATGCATCTTGATCTTTTAAAGAAGAGACTCTCAAACTGTAGTTTGCAAGCTCCATTCAAGTGGTTTCTGGATAGTTCCCTCTAAGGTGCATACCTGGACAACCACACTCAAGAGAATGAAGGGCTGTCCTCTTAATTAGTGGCTCTCAGGTATGGCTCCACTAATTAGGTTTCTGGACTCTGGACCCTCACATTGAAGGTGAGGCAGTGTCCTTGGGGTGAGTAGGAGGTAGGTGGGAGGGTGAATGGGTTGAGAAGGGTGAGGGGATTGGAACGTGCCAGGGTGCAGTGGCCAGAGAAAGAGGCAACTTTCTGGAGTTCCAGGGCTGCAGCTGCCAGGGAGAGACAGCCTCCTTCCCAGTCTCATCTCGGGTGTGGGGGAAGAGACCTCTACTGATACTAAAATATGAGTTGTGTGCTGTTATTTGTAGAACAAAAAAAATTAATTATGAAAACAATAATATAGTGCTTTTATCAAAAGCCCTTTACAATAATTAGCAAACGGTACAAACAACATTTGAAAAGTTCATTATGTGGTCCCTCAAGACCCTCAGCAATTTTCAAGTGGTCTGTGAAAAAAAAAAAGTTTGAAACCACCATTTTAAAGAAAGAGAAGAGGTGAACTATCAACTTCTTATGTGCCAAGAAGAGAGCTCTCCATTGCAGGTTACAGAGATACCAATGTTCTTTATCACTTGCCAATCCAGACTTTCTATCTCAGAGGAACTGAATTCTCTTCTCTTTGCTAAAAAATTGGAGTTTGCCACAAGAGGCTGCAGATGCATCTGAAGACATGGGTTGCGTCCAGAGCTAATAAGAAGCTTTCAAATTTTTATTTTCATGGATTTTTGTCAATATTCAATGTATCACTTTTTTTCCAGTTTTTTGGCCATCGCCAGAACTACCTGATTTTTAAAAACAAATTTAAAATAAAAACTGAAATAATATTGTGATCATTTAAATATTTGTGTTAAAGTTTTTAAAAATCTCTCTCTAGTCGTCTAGTCACAAACGTAGTTTGTGAGACAAGATGATTTTATCACTGTCTGTGAAGTGAAGTAGCAAATGAAATGGAACAGAAGAAACAGGTTACCTTGCAGTCAGAGCTACCCTTTTCTTAAGTCCTAAAATAAAACAGCAGCACATATTCATGCCAATGACTGTAAATATCAAGCTTTTTCTACAATGCTCTGTAGCAGCAGCCACTTGCTGCAAGTGAAATATTAACTCCCAACTGATTAATGAAAACAGGATTTAGAAAAGCAAAAAGTAAAAGTTGAATTTCTTTCATTGTGGCTGGAGAATTGGAAAAAAAATTGAGGAGGTAAAAAACACTCAAATACATGATAATCATCTGATCCCAAAATGACTTCTAGCACTACCACTTCAACCCTCTATCCATTGAACAAGAGACCCTAACAGTGTAATTAAACTAATATACTGGAGAGAAGTTTTATACAGCTAAAATACAAGTATTTTGTAATTGGTTAAAAAAAATAAAAAATGGACCATTTCTGTGAAGAATTTCAAACACATATGCAAATGTTTCAAAAAAAAAAGGGGGGGGGGAGGGCCAAAGGGACATATTCTTGAAAACAGGCCAGTTTTGATGCCAATATAATTTTGAGTCAAAGCCACAAGACAATATTTTCAATGTTAAAGCAGCCACTGAGCCAGAAATATTGCAAAAACATGCATGTTTAGTACAATTTTTACAACTGTGCAAAAAGGAGCTGAGTATGTTTGTTTATTCTACAAAACTAAACTTATGAATTTCACACATCTCTGCTTTATGAAAATCTGACACAATTCTTCAAATTGTGCAGTTCCAATTACTTCAAAAAGAAGTTGCTCAATATTTTCATACTGTAGGATCTTTTCTAGTATTGGCAGAAGCTGTGCATGGTTTTTGTTTGGTTAGGACTGTTCCATCAATTACTAGACTTAGAACCTTCTTGAACTGGCATTGTGCAAACCAAAGCCCTACCTGAGCTCTGACAGAGTTTCTTTAAAATGGTTTTAAAACTAAACAATCTTGTGTACAGTGGCCAGACATGTTGGAAACTTGTTTATCTGAAAGGATGTTTTAAACAGATTCAGCTCCATTTTCCAAAATGATTCAAATTAGGGATAGGGTTGCCAGATGGTTTAACAAAAAATACCGAACATCTCCCCCCCCCCAAAAAAGAGTGAGACCAAAGTTGTTGAGAAAAAAAGGGGGGGGGGTGCCCTTGAAATGGCCCCGCATTCTTCACTCCCCCAACCCCACCCAGACACAACAGGAGAAAATTGTCCCCGCCGGGCTTCCATCGAAGAGAAACAGGAAATACCAGACATTTCACATGGCCAGTATTTTCTGGTTTTTTTACTGAATGGGGAACCCGAATAATGGACAGCCCAGGCAAAAGCCGGACACCTGGCAACCCTAAATTAGGGATGTAAATATTAGTCAAAACAATTAACTGGTTACACAATTAAAATTTTATCATTTAACCAGTTAACCATTGGTGGGCCAGCGTAGGGGTGTCCGATTGGGGCTGCATTCCCACTGAGTCTGTGGGGCAAGTGTGGCAGAAGCTGCTCTATTCCAACCTGCCCACTGTGGAAGGGCTAGGGCCCCACCTGTCCACCAGGGCTGCCCCGGCACAGCTGAGGCCAGCATCCCGCCTGCCCACCACAAGGCCCTGCCTGCTACTCCAATATGGCCAGGGTCCTGCCGGCAGGCCCAATAAAGCTGCTCTGGCCTGGTGCAGTTGGCCATCCATCGGAGTTTGGGAAAAGTCCAGTTAACCGGTTACCCAGTAAGCATTCTGGTAAGTCTAATGATTACCAAATAACCGCATAAACGTTTACATCGCTAAAAAGTCTCACAGGGGGAGCCATCTTAGTCTGTAACTGTAAAAAACGAGCAGTCCTGTGGCACCTTAGAGACTAATACATTTATTAGGTCATGAGCTTTCGTGGGTTAAACCCACTTAGTCATATTCCTCTCCAATTCATCTAACTCATCTGAAAGCTCATGACACAATACATCTGTTAGCCTCTAAGTATTACAGGACTGATCATTGTTTTTACATCCCTATTCAAATTCTACTGTAAACAGGGCTTCTGCTCCCCCAGCCCTGCCTTTGCTCTGTCCTCTCTTCCCAAAACAGTCGTCTTGGTCCCAGATTCCCACCCACGATTCCACTCCTCCTCTTACTTCCCCCACATCCTCCCATGCACACACAGTTCCTGCCCTACCTCTCATTCCTGGCTCCTTCTGTAAACCCTCCAAGGTTCCTGACACCCCGCCCCACTACCACCATTTGCATTTTAGTCAAGGGGTTCCTCCTTTCCTACATGTTGCCTATGTGCCAGAAGGGGGAGCATTGAGAGTACAACAGAGACCATCAACTTGCTCTCGGCTCTCATGTCTGGCACCTCCGCCCCTCAGAACCTGAGAGGAGGAACTATTGGGACAGCCCTTTCAGCCCCTGTAGTCCTGGCCTGCAGCATGCTTAGTGAGGACGGAATCTTTGGAGGTATCAGACTCTGCTGAGCACATGTAGACTGAGATTTTTTCTGAGGCTTGGCCAAATCAGGGTGAATTTTAACAGGGATGGGAAAAGCAAATCCATGGCATTCAGTGAGCCTTCCTGCTGAATTTTAAATCCTTGCCCCAAAGCATGGAGATGCTACAGCTTCTCAATGAAATGACTGTAATTTTTGTAAACAGCAGATTCATTGCTTTTAAAAAGTTAGAAAAGAAGACCGAGGTTACTAAATTGACCATGACTACTCCAGAATGGATAATTTTGACCCAAATTATTTAAGTTTGATAAATTTATAAGCAACTGAAAACAAGATCTTATAATCAAACATGTCAGGCAACTTTCATGGTAGGGTGTAGTACCTATGATCAATTTTCCATGTTGGCTTGATATGGCTCTTTTACAAGTTATTTTATGAGTCCTATGGAAACTGTGCCTTGGTTAACATTCACAGTATGCCATGGAACTTTCAGAACATACAGCACACAGATATGTAATGAACAAACCAAAGGAATGTCCAATTTGGTCAGACCAATATTATATCTCACCCAGTATCTTGTCTTTCAACAGTGGCCAATGCTAGATGCTTGAAAGAACAGAACATGGTGATTATTGAGTTATCCATCCCATCATCCATGCCCAGCTTTTTGTCAGGGGTTAGGGACACTTAGAGCATGGACGTTGCAACCAGATCCTCTTAGCCTATAGCAATTAATGGACTTAAGCCTCCATGAATGTATCCAATTTTTTTAACCCATCTATATTTATAGCCATTGGAACATCCGCTGAAAATGAGTTCCACAGGTTGACTGTGCATTGTGCGAAGAAGTTCTTCGTTAGATTTGTTAACCTGCTGCCTATCAATTTCTTTGGGTGACCTTTGATTCTTGTGCTACGTGACGGGTAGATAACACTTCTCTATTCACTTTCTCAAATCTATTCATCATCTCTTTTCTAAGCTAAAGAGGCCCAACCTCATATGGAGGCTCTTCCATTTTCCTAGTCAAAACAGGCTGTATGTGGAGGGAAGGAAGAGAAAGAGTGTAGAGATGGAAAACAGTAGTCAGCATGAAGTGGCAGCATTGTGCTAACGATAGGGCACAAAAGCCTCCACATAGTGATAGCACGTGCCCTCAAGCCACAGGGAACAGGAGCCCACAGGAGCCTGTGACACTGACAGTAGGAGCCACCATAGTAGGAGAGGGTCAGGGGGCATGGAGGGAACACTCCTGGGGACTTGCAAACTCTGGGTCCACAAGTAAAAAGGCAGGATCCACATGGCTTGCTCATATTCACGCCTTACGTGCCGGGTGGAGAAGGAATATAAGCAGAAGTATCATTGTGCTTCCCCTGTGAGACCCTGGGACCTCCTCTCAGACCAGACCCAAAAAAGGTATGGCTTCTGGCCCCTAATCCAGTGTGTACATGCACAGGCAAGCTCTGTTTGGGAGCAGGGAACAGACTCCACTATTCACATTACACTTATTTAAACAGCGCAAGACATTTCAGGGGCAAAAACCGTGGCTTGAATTTTTCGTCCACATGTCACCTCAAAACAAAGAGCTAGCAACCATGGCCTATGGAAAACAAATTGATGGTCTCAGTCCAGTTGTCCTGGGTAGCCATCCACATCAACCCAGTAGGCATCAAATACTAGCAATGTTGTGGGTAGCCTCAGAGGAGGCCAAACACTGAATAATCAGGGAAATGGGGCTCTCAGCTCGCACCCCAAGTATTCACCAGTCAGGGCAAAGGGCGTAAGGAACACTGGCAAAGCAGAGAAGTAGAAGCTTGCATTTCCTTTCCCACCAAAGTGCAACTTTTAGGCAGCAGGGCCTAAGCCAAAATAAGCTACTCAACTTGAGCTACATCAATTGTGTAGAGTATCATAGAGGTAGCCATGTTAGTCTGAATCTGAAAAAGCAGCGAGGAATCCTGTGGCACCTTATAGACTAACTGAAGTGTTGGAGCATAAGCTTTCATGGGCAAAGACCCACTTCGTCAGATGCATGCATGGGTCTGCATGCATGCATCTGACGAAGTGGGTCTTTGCCCACGAAAGCTTATGCTCCAACACTTCAGTTAGTCTATAAGGTGCCACAGGACTCCTCGCCGCTTTCATCAATTGTGTAGTTTAAGTCAAAATAACCTATTTCGGCTTTTGGTGCTATCTACACAGCAGGAAGTTCGAGGAAGATGTAAAATGAGGGTTACAGGAGTCAGAGTAAGAATTCCTCCAGCTCAACAGTATTTTGACATTATGTCGAAATAGCTGCTTGTAGCATAAACGTCAGTTATTCCAAAATAACATTGCTATGTAGACGTACCCAGAGAGAGGACTTCATTTTTCAGGTTCAGGGCTCTCATTCCAGCATCTTTCACTGCAGTAGATTCACTTATAATTTAAATAGACAGAAAACCAAAAAGATTTAGTGACCAGAAACATAAATGCTAGGAAATGAGTATTAACTCAAGGAAATCAAGAGCTGAACAAGTTATATCTAGCCTGGAAATGAGCTGGCTTATGGACACACGTTTGCTGCAGTTCAGAGATTGCAGTTCAAATCCTTCAATATCCTGTTGTTCTTTGGTAAGAACTAGACCCAAGAGCAACTCAGTCAAGCCAGACCTTTACAAGGTGACAAATCTGAATTCAGAGGAACATGACGACAAGAATTTTAAAAAAGAAACCAAGAAAAAATAGGGCCCTTTAGAGGAAATAGGTTTCCTTCTCATTCTATCAGGGCTGAAAGCTTTTGTCTCGGAGAAACAAAACAGATATTCCCAGTGCCAGGCTACAGTCACTAGGACATGCCATTATTTGTATTTATTTTTATTATGGGCATTGCATGGGGAGCTACATAAGATATATGGTAAAAATTTCAAAAGCACCTAGAATCATAGGGCTGGAAGAGACCTCAGGAGGTCATCAAATCCAGCCTCATGCCCAAAGCATGACCAACCCTAACTAAATCATCCCAGCCATGGCTTTGTCAAGTGTAGACTTTCTCAAGCCTCATGGACATGGGAGCCTAAGTCCTATTTTCAAAAGTGTTACAGCTGGATAGCCGCCTTAGTTCCACGGGCGTTTAATGAAAGTTAGGGTCTTAAGTGTCAAGTCACTTTTGAAAAAAGGAATGTAGGTGTATTTGAAAATTTTGCCCATGGTCTCTGTCTCAGTTTTCAGTATGGATTGTGAGGAAAAAAAGGTTTAAAAAAAAAAAAAGTGTTCTCGTTGCATTTCCTCTCCTGTTTAGGTCCCATTCACTCAAACAGTCCTATTATTTGAAATTGGAATAATTTGAATTGCAAAAATTTCTAAGATTGGACCCTAATTTTCCTGGCAGTCTGAGGGTATGTCTACATTGCAGAGATTTTTCGGAAAAACGACAAACTACAATCACGTTCTTTTGGAGAAAAAAATTGGAAGAACAGAAGGGTTTTCCCCGACACTGGTAAACCTCTTTCTACAAGGAAGAAGCCTTTTTCCAAAAGAGCTCTTTCGGAAAAAGGTGTGTGTGGATGGGGAAGACGGAGCTCTTTCGAAAGAAGAGGAAAAAGCACAGGTGCCCTGGTGGCCACTCTGTCCATAGTAATCACAGCTTATATGTGAGATAGCGTCCATTCAGTGTGCTTTTGCTGTGTAGATGCTCTCTTCTGAAAAAACTTCTTCCGAAAGATCTCTTCCAGAAAAGCTTCTTCTGAAAAAAGCCTGGAGTCTAGACATAGCCGGAATGCGTACCAGTATAATCACATCACAAGGGATTCAAATTGAGCCCCAAAAGCTCAAATAGTTATCAGAAAGTGCTTTGATACTACAGAAATGGAAGCTCTAACCATACCTGTGAGAACTACATAGTTCAAATATAACAGAGAGTTAGAACCAATCCCTGGAACTCATGGGAGTATGAAGTATCTTCATGTTACTCTCTGGTGCCATCCTTCTGGCCAATGTAAAACATGGCATCAGGAGAAAGCTGGAAGAACCTACAATGTGGGGCCATTAAGTCCTCGTCTACACTAGGGAGTTATTTTGAAATAACCCCGTTATTTTGAAATAATAAGCAGAGCGTCCACATTGCCCAGGGCTCTAGGCACCAGCAAATCAAGCACGTGCTTGGGGCAGCACATT
>JANRFK010006688.1:21436283-21459925 GCA_030068395.1 Apalone spinifera
AAAGCAGATGATTTTCCGCAAAAACTGGCCAGTCTAGACGCAGCCAGCCTGTTTGTCAGAGGATGGGAATGGATGACAGGGGAGAGATTACTTGATGATTACCTGTTCTCTTCATGCCCTCTGAGGCATCTGTCATTCAAATACCCCTCTGGTATTTGAATTGGTGACTTCGAGGTGTAAAGCTCACTCTCTCTTACTACCAATCCCCTAACCCAGATGTTCCCAAATGTTTCCCATAGCATCTTAACACAGAAGGTACCTTGTGGTCATTTTCTCTCCCACTTGTGATCATACGGACCCCACCTTCTTATCTCTTCATCATCACAGTTGGAAGACAGGATACTGGGCTATATGGACCGTTGGTCTAACCCAGAATGGCCATTCTTATGAATTTAGTATCCTGAGAGGTGCTAGTTGTAGAGACTGAAGATCTGGATTTCATTGATAGCAGAGATACAACACAGGTAGCAATAATGCAAGCTTCCACTGCTTTCCTCATCAGCCAGCCTCAGATCTCTTGCAGGGGTACCTACTCTCTGAGGCTGTGTCCTTAAAAATCCCACTGCTTCGGGTGGCACTGACAACAACAGTGGAAAATTTTAGGAGGGGGTAAAATGTATCTGAGACAAGGAGTCTCAGTAGCTTATTCAAGCACTTCTCTCTCCGCAGCTACTGCCAACAAGGATACTAATTTATTCTAGTTGAGGAAGCTTCAAGATGTGCACATCTGCCTTTTTTGGGAGCTGCTTTGACTGTCAAACTCATTTCACAAAGACCAAGAGATAGCAAACAGCGTCCACTTTAGTCTCTGCTGACCAGGGTTACATTTGAACTTGTAAAACAACGAAGACTCCTATGGCATTGTAATAACTAACAATTTACTTTGGCATAAGCTTTCATGGGCAAACACCCACTTCATCAGATACATTGGATGGGTCTGGCCCATGAAAGTTTATGCCCAAATAAATCTGTTAGTATTTAGGGTACCACAGCACTCCTCGTTGTTTTTGCACTGTGTTGTTTTGTCTGGAAATGAGTGACGAAGCGGGATCACAGGAGGATTATCTGTTGTGTTCCCTCCCTCTGGGGCATCTGGTATTGTCCAGCAGACAGGATACTGGGCTAGCTGGACCATAGGTCTGACCCAGTATGGACGTTGTTAAGTATATCGAAACTAAGATGGCTACTCCTCTGGTATTTGAACTGGTGACTTCGAGGTGTAAAGCTCACTCTCTCTTACTACCAATCCCCTAACCCAGATGTTCCCAAATGTTTCCCATAGCATCTTAACACAGAAGGTACCTTGTGGTCATTTTCTCTCCCACTTGTGATCATACGGACCCCACCTCCTTTTCTCTTCATCATCACATGAAGTCAGGTGGAAGCTACAGTAGTGGCTTACATGAAAGTAGGAGAGTAGTTCATGTACGTTTAGCTGCCTTTTTAATGAAATTCAGCAGTTGGAAGCAGTTGGCATGCCAGGACTATGTGACAGTTCTCCACTGGACACATTTTGGGAACTGCTTCTCGGTCTTCCTTCATGCTATTTTGGTGCATAAATCTGAATTACTCGATAGCTGGCTACTAATTAACAGGGATGGAAGGATGAGAAGGAATGCAATTGAAAATGATTGTGTACCAGCCACCATATTGTGTACCAGCTGTGTTAAGCAACAAGAATGATTAAAGGTCTAGAGAACATGAGCTATGAAGGAAGGCTGAAAGAATTGGGTTTGTTTAGTTTAGAAAAGAGAAGATTGAGGGGGGACATGATAGCAGTTTTCAAGTATCTAAAAGGGTGTCATAAGGAGGAGGGAGAAAACTTTGTTCATCTTGGCCTTGGGGATAGAACAAGAAGCAATGGGCTTAAACTGCAGCAAGGGAGGTTTAGGTTGGACATTAGGAAAAAGTTCCTAACTGTCAGGGTAGTCAAACACTGGAATAAATTGCCCAGGGAAGTTGTGGAATCTCCATCTCTGGAGATATTTAAGAGTAGGTTAGATAAATGTCTATCAGGGATGGTCTAGACAGTTTTTGGTCCTGCCATGAGGGCAGGGGACTGGACTCGATGACCTCTCGAGGTCCCTTCCAGTCCTAGTATTCTATGATATTGCAAATATCCCAGATTAAAATTCGGCATATGCTACATTACCAAGAATATTATCTTTGTGCAATAGGGTGAGTGACCCTTACATTCACAAATGGCACAATGACAAGTAAATGAGTGCCTGTGATAGAGCAGATATGTCTTGGTTTGATGTGTGGTGATTGCATTCTTGATTTGAGCCCATCTCTAGTTTCCATAGAAACATTAGGGTTTGTTTTTGATTTTTAAGGGCCCATTCACCAAGGACATTCTGAGTGAGACAGAAGAGATAGAATCTCTTTCACATCTTGTATCTCACTATATGGAGACTGCATTATTGTTTGGTGTGGGGGTGGGGAGGTTCCACTTACTCCTGTGAGTCTAGATGTCTCAAAGCACGTGTCAGTGACTTATCCTTCTGTTAAAGCAACAAGGAATCCTGTAGCACTTTAGAGATTAGGGCTGTGTCTAGACTTCATCCCTTTTTTGGTAAAGGGGTGTAAATTAGGCACGTCGATATTGCAAATGAAGCTGGGATTTAAATATCCTGCGCTTCATTTGCATAATGGCAGCTGCCGCTTTTTTTCAAAGTGGGGCTTTTTGGAAAAAAAATCCACGGCAGTTTAGACGGGAATCTTTAGAAAATAAAACCCTTTTTCGAAAGATCCTGTAAACCTCATTTTTTGAGGAGTACAGGATCTTTTGAAAAAAGGGTTTTATTTTGAAAAACCCCCATCTAAACTGCTGGGTTTGATTTTTTTTTTTTCCGAAAAACTCTCTTTTAAAAAAAAAAAAGCGGCAGACGCCATTATGCAAATGAAGTGCAGGATATTTAAATCCTGGCTTCATTTGCACTTTCAAAGTGCTTCATTTACATCCCTCTTCCGACAGAGTGGTGTAGTCTAGACGTAGCCTTAGATTTATTAAGGCATAAGCTTTCATGACATAGGAATCCTCACAGTTTTTGCAGATATGGACTAACTTCGCCACTCATCCAAGATCTTTTTGCGGAAGTTATTCTCAGATGTACATTCTGCATGAATATATATATGTGTTTGAGCGACATTCTTGTACAGCATACAGAGAGCACATACAGTGATAGGTGCCTAGTACCAAAGACAACATGAATGTAAATACATTTTAAGCCTAATTATGGAAAGTACTTTGGCAGGAGGCAAACAGGAGTACAAAGAACTACTATTTAGATTCTTCAAGCTATGGCCTCCATTCAGTACACAATCAACAATATTTAGACAGTATGGTCTAGTTCCTTCCTTCACAAGGTAACTTCCTCAGTCTGGCAGGCCTCAAGCATGCAATAAAGTGACCTTATGTGTAAGGACAATGTCAAATTGAAGAAGTAGTTAAAGTGCAATCTCTCTTTGGTTCCATGTGTCTGCAAAAGTTGTTTTACTGGTTCCCTTCTGCTTTGTCTGCAGGGTAGAAGCAGCTTTCCTCTGTCTGAAAGGAAAAGTCACTGAAGCAAATCTTACAGTGCTGTCTTGGCAGGGCACCAAGTAGGCAACAGTTGGAGAGCGTTCCCCAATCCAGCCAGGCTATGCGACACACACATAAAATGTTACACAGAACAGGCTGACAAGAGGTGCGTGCACAACGCGCTAGAATAAAGCTGTAAAATTGAAGACACTAAAACTAGTGCATTTATATTTTTACATCTAAATCAGGCAGTGCACTTTAGTTTTGGTTCTCCCCAACCCCAAATCTTCCTCAGGAAAACACTTGGACATAAGATGATGCCCTGTTTACTGACATACTTGCATTTCAGCTGTTCCAGCTTAACTAGAGTGATTTTTTTCCCATTCAAAGTGTTCCCTGTTCTGATCTACTACCCATAACATTTGGTTCCAGACCACATGGCACACTGGCTTAGAAAAATCTGGCTCTACAGCCAAATAAAAAGCTTTTTCATTTACACTCAAGTTTATATGCAGCCGTTCCAGAGCTTTATTTTCATTCCTTACAGAGCCCCCACCAGAATAAAATCTTTTTAAGTGCCATTTTTCCATTTGTGGAGTATCAAATGTTGGCAGCTCTTATTGCCTCTGTGGCCTCAATAAAGGTTGCAACCGGGTACCTAAAGGTAATACATAATGTTATACATAATGTGAGCCAGTGAATACTACTCTTATACCTAATAATTGCCCTTTAGTGCTTTGCAGTGTTATATAATCAATCAGCCACTGACATCCTCTAATTTTGAAGAGGGGTGTTTTATAAAGCCCACAATGCCACTTACAACAATGGACCCTTTCTGTTGTGGACAGGTGAAAGGCAAGGTTAAAGGAGATTGGTCATTTATTAAAATATTGTGAAATTCCACCGAGCAGACTTTGCACTATGGAAAATAAAATAACTATAAAAAACATCCTGTCCTTCTCTTCCCTGCCCTCCTTCTTCCAGTTTCTGTTTGCATAGAAAAAAAGCAGAACAACTCCATTATAAGCTGACATTTGCTTGTCCAAGATCTGGAATTTGTACATTAAAATACACTGCAACTGTGTGGGACTTTCATTGTACTTAACTTCATTATTAGAAACAAGCAATGGGTCCAAGTCGCAGATCTGCAACCAGATTTAATCTCTCCTCAATGCAAAGATCAAGTTTCTGATTCGGGCCTTTCTCTGTTATAAAACAGAGTTCCGCTATATCCCAGTTTTTTAAATATATATTATGAGGTTGGATATGGACACACTATGCATATTGTACAAATACACACCGCATATACCATAAATCAGCTAACTAATCAGAGGAGATTGCTAAAAATTAGCAAATGCCTCCTTTGCTATTCAGCCAACACTAAAATCACTCAAACTTCCTGACTTGTAATTCAATGACCATATGTATATTACACCACCAATGATAAACTATGTTTAAATAATTAGTTCAACACAGTAAAACTGAGCCAGTCAGTTCTGAAGAATTTACAAACTCATAGCCAGAAAAGGAGAAGATGAGACTACCAGATGAACCCAGAGATAGGAGGGAAAAAACGACAGTATTCCATCATATTTCTCCAACTTTTAAATGGTCATTTGTTTCATGTCTCAAAGGCAATCACTGAGGGTATGTCTGCACAGCAGGGCTAAAGTCGAATTAAGCTATGCAACTTCCACTATGTCAATTGCATAGCTTAAGTCGAAATAGCTTAATTCAGCTTTTGGCACTGTCTACACAGCAGGAAGTTGAAAAAATAACACTCTTCTTTTGACTTCCCTTATTCCTCGAGAAATGAGGGTTACCATGAGCCAGAGTAAGAAGTTCTCCAGTTCGACATTATATCGAATAAAGGCTTGTAGTATAGACAAGCACGATGTTATTTCGGAATAACATCAGTTATTCCGAAATAGCGCTGCTGTGTAGACGTGCCCTGAATTTTTAGTGCAAGGCAGGTGATAGTCTGGCAAACTAGAATGGTAGAGAATATTCCACATCACTTGTGTGTCGATTGTGTTATGCAAAAAGGCATTGAAGTAACTACTAATACTACTTCAGGCTCAGGCAGAATATTGTGTGTCCAATTCTGGGCACCACACATTAGAATAGACATGGACAAATTGGAGCATGTCCAAAGGAGGGAAACAAAAATGATACAGGGTTAGAAAACCCGACCTGTGAGGAAAGATTATAAAACCTGGGCTTGTTTTATTTTGATGCCTACATTTGGAAGTAATTTCTGACAGATTTCTGACAGTGATTTCTTCCTTTCTGGTAAGCTTTCTCAAACGGATGCAAAAAACTCAAAACATTTTAGAATTTATGAAGACTGTTTTAGTTTTTCCAATATTTAAATAGATATAAAAGAACAGCATTAGGATTAGAATGTATCTATTCATCTAAATTTGTTATCTGATCCATCTGCAACAACAAAAAAAGGAAGTAGTCTCAATTTGCTTTGGGAACTTCCACTGCCACAAAAGTATTATCAATTTGCCATAAATATGGATAAGCTAAACTGTTTATTTGAACTAACAAAACATTAAATGAACTGAAATTGTCATTTTTAAGAAGACACAGAGTAAGCGACAAGAGTGCATCTGTATCATGCTTCTTTCACACAGCGTGTTTGTATGAAAAGCCAGAAAACAGTCTTTAAACAATTGAACATTTAAACAGTACCTCCCATATGAAATAGAGATGATTCATTATATGCATTCACTTAATCCTGTATTGATCTTATGCATTGCTAATCAAATTAAATTAGACAAAGGGAAAAGAAATAGATAATGCCCTAAAAATAAAAAGTTATGAGTGTCTTCAAACAGCTTGTGACTATCGCCTAGATCAGCCGTTCCTAACCGCCGAGCCACTGGCTGCTGGGCTGCGGTGACTGTCAGAGCTCAAGCCAGCTGTTCCCAGCGGCTCAGCTCCAGCAGCCATGGTAGCTCAGGTGGCGGCAGGAGGAGGAAGAGCAGGAGACGCCTCCCTCCTTCCTCCCCCATCCACTCTTGGGGAGATGCGCTTGGAGAGGGAGGGGGCGTGAAGAAGGAGGGAGGTACACATGCGTCTCCAGGGCTCCCCACCCTGCCCGTATGGCCATTTTTGCCAGCAGCGGTGCTGGGGCTGAGGTGGCAGCAGGAGGAGCTGCCTCCCACCTGCCTCCTTCCTTCCTTTTCACCATAATGGCAGCTGGTCAGGATTCTGCCTCTCCTCCACCCATGGGGGAGCAAAACGTGTTTGGAGAGGGAGGAGGCGCAAAGGAGGAGAGCCACTCTGGCTGCCCAGATGGCAGTAATGGCCACTCTCCCTAGAGGGAGCAGCCCTGCTCTGGAGAGTGCGGGGGTGGGGTGGGGGCAAAGAGGTGATGGGTGAGGTGTGGTGGGGTCATGGGACAAGAGGGAGTTGGCATGGGCTGTAGGGGGTCAGAGGTTAAAAGGTCAAAGGGTATGGGGCATAGAAGTGAAGGGTAAAAGCGTGTTAGGCACTGGGGAGCAAGGGGCTGGGTTGGGACTAGATGGACTGATACCATGATATTAGCATATTTGTGTATTCATCATGCAAATGATGAATATGCAATTATGCAAATAAAATGTTACCAGTCTGCCAAGCATTTGTGAATGGACTTGCCGGTTCCTGGCATAAAAAAGGTTGGGAACCACTGACCTAGATCTCAGTAACTCTGGGTTCAGGTTTTGTTCTCAATGCAAAATTGAGCTCTTATGTGCCCTTTTATGAAGCTTAGGTGAATTATAAGTGAGCCCGGGCCAACTCCTGGGTTGAGGTAGAGATGGATCTAAAGTGCAATGCTGGCATCTGAATCTAAACTTACAGTTTGGGGGCATTTGGCTCTGCCCCTAAAAAAACAGGGATCAGTTGCAAAGTTTGCTTTAAGTTCCCAACTCTCCCAAGTTTTGGAGATATTCAGATCTGGGCTTTCATTTCAGGCCTGTCTCTAGCAATGGCCATGTTACAGATGTTCATCCACTGAGACACAACAGGTCTCCATCCAAACCCAGTTTGTTTAGCAAATACTAGGCCTTGCAACCAGAAATATTAAGAAGAATGTTTACAGCAAATTCCCCATGTACTGAGAGAAGCAATGATGTGAGGAGTTTATGGATTGTACAGGGAGCAGCTGCAGCTGAGTTGAGAAGAAAAATATGAGAAGGAAAGAAGCTGCCTGTCATATCAGGCCTACTGTTAAAAGACAGATCATGTCTTACACTGATGCAGCACATCTGCATCCAGGGTCTGCAATAATGTAATTACATTGAGAACATCATTCCAGTGCAACTTCCTTGATATAGGTAAGGCCTCCAGCCCTGATTCCTGTAAAGTAGAAAGGCTTTGGTGACTTCCTCAAAGTTACATAGAAACGTTGTAGCAGGGTCAGAAATAGAATCCAGAATGCCAGATTCGTAGGACAGTACTTTCCTTAGACAGAAGACGACTCTAACTCACTTATTAATGTTAAGAATTTTGTGTTATTTTTCTTCAAATCTGGGGCCTAAGATCTTGCTAGGAGAAACAGACCAAGTTGCTGCTTATTTGGTGCAGAGAGTGCAACAGATACCAACACAGAAGGTACTGAAAGCACACACAAATCCAAATTGCAGGGTGAGGAAAGGGAAAAAAAGCAATTTGTGAATCATTACAATAAATTCCACTAAAGCAGCAATCCCAGTCACAGACAAGAAATCATTTTCTTATTTCAGGGGGGAAGCCGTGTTAGTCTCTGTGCAAAAATGAGGAGTCCTATGGCATTTGAGCCTTGAAAGCTTATGCCCAAATAAATGTTAGTCTTTAAGGTGCCACAGGACTCCTAGTTTTTACATTTTCTTATTTTGTTTTGCTATCAAAACTTTTTTTCCTGTGTTCATTATTGAAGTTAAATGAAAACAGTACTTTCTGGCAGGTGCTGAGTTCAATTTTTAGATCTATTCAAACCTGTTTCCCCCCACCCCGCTCCCCTCCTCCCCCTGAATTCCTGCTAATTTAAATTGCAGTTGTGGGTGCCTGGTCCCTGCACATGGCTCTGCTGGGCGAGAACTTAGCAAAAAGGAAACTCAAAAATGTCAACAGATAATCAACATTTTATTTTAGCCTGTGGTCATATGGTTTGTTGGGTTTTTAAAAAAATGTGGCCCTGGTAACGTTTCTACATAAAGGAAAAGCAAATAGCTGAAAAGCCCTCCTTGTCCTTTGATCCTCCCTGTGGAGAGTAAACCATGAAGTGTTTGTTAAAATGCTAATCCTATTTAAAGCTGCTTTTGAATGGGTTAGAAGAGGAAGTGCCAGCTACTGATCTCCTGTCCAGCAGTGTTTTTAAAGCCATGTCACTCTGGTTTTCAAAGCCAGGTATTCTATTCACACATGGTCATTGCTTAGACCAAAGAACAATCATCCCAGAGGTAAAGCTTATTCAAAACGGACAGTCAACACATTTTTTTCCAGGGTCTTTTTCCTGATGAGGAAGGCATCATTTTACCAAAGAAGATAACAATGAACCCCGTAGTACCAAATGTACAAGCTGATCCCGCCTCTCCCCTTCCCCCCCGTAGGGTTACCCAGACTAACTTGGCTACCCCTGTGAAGCTTATCTACTCACTGTCTCTCTTTTTTCTTCTTCCCCTCCTTTTTCTTCTCCTTTTCTATCTTTTTTCCCTTCTCCCTCCCACCTCCCTCCCCCTTCCGTTATTTATTCTTGGATCTGGACTTCTAAAACTCCAGTCATCTGAAGAAGTGGGCTGTGCCCACAAAAGCTCATGATACCATCTACACAATTTGTTAGTCTTTACGGTGCTACTAGCTTATTTGTTGTTTTTTAAGTTTTTCCTGTTACAGATTAACTCAGCTACTCCTCTGAAGCTGAGTAGGGATGTTAGATATCGTGTAACTGAATAGTTGTGTAACAGTATGAAATCGTAATGGTTACTATCCCTGGGGGTGGGGTGGCAGCCAGTGCACTCCTGATCCCATTCCTGGGGAGCCCCCTGCCATCCCGCACTGCTGTTTCTGTATCAGCTCCCCATGCAGACCAGCTGCCTGCCGCACCGCACTGCTGCCTCTGATACAGAAGCAGCAGTGTGGGGTGGCAGCAGCCCGCCCAAGGGGGGTCTAAGCTCCCCAAGGACAGAGGCTTCTCCATGGCATGTGGAGCATCCTCTGTCCTTGGGGAGCTAGGGCTACTGTGGACAAAGGCTGCTCCATGGCAGCCTCCTCTGCCCCCCAACCATGCTGCTGCCTTGCAGGGGGAGGGCAGGTGGCACCACTGAGCCAGTGCTGGGGGAAACTGACTTTTAAGCCAGCTCCTCCCAGCACTGGCTCCTTCCTGTCCCGCCCCCCACCCTGCTGCCTCTGTAGGAGGCAGCAAGGTGGGGCAAGCAGGTCCACAGGAGCTACTATACACAGGGAGCTGGCTTGAAAGCCAGCTCCCCACACATATTGGCTCCAAATTACCACCCTCACCCTCCGCGCTGCTGCCTCTCTATCAGACGCAGCAGTTTGGGAGTTAGGGGGCAGGTGGATCTGGTGCTCATGGGGATCCAGCTTTTAAGCCAGCTCCTCTCAGGCACCAGCTCCTGCTCCCCACCCCCCTTGCTGCCTGTGATACATAGGCCGCAGGGAGCGGGGGTAATATATGTAGTCGACAAGATTAGCTGATAAACCCAGGCTTATCGGTGAATCATGTAGTCATCTACATGATGACATCCCTAGCTCTGAGCAAGAGATTTAGCTTGACCCTGACAGCCTCCCTGATAATGGAACTGTTGTGAATAGACAGACTCTTGGGTGCCGTGGCCCAATAACTCTGGGCATCTAACTGACCGCTTCACCTCACTGCATTTTAATTCTCTTAAGTCATCCAGACACTGACCAAGAAAACTGCATTATCCCTTGCATTGCAAGGTGACAACAAGGTCAACAGCTCCTTAGAACCGCCATATGTGAATGCAAAATCAAGGCACATTCTCAGGAATCCTGTTTCTTAATTCTTGCAGCTTTTGGAGAAAGACAACATATTATTTGCATTGCTAAATATCTAGTCCATTAGTATAACCACTGATAAACTATCTTTTAGATTAAAAAAATACCAAATAGTCTTTAAGGTGCTACTAGACTAACAGAACACATAGATGGTATCATGAGTTTTCGTGGGCAAAACTCACTTCGTCAGATGACCGGAGTATAATAAGTCCAGATACAAGAATGAATAAGAGAAGGAGGGAGGGGGGAAGAAGGGGAAAAAAAGAAAGAAAAGGAGGGAAAAAAAAGGAGGGGAGGAAGAAAAAAGAGACACAGTCTTGGATCTGGACTTATTATACTCCAGTCATCTGATGAAGTGGGTTTTGCCCACGAAAGCTCCTGATACCATCTACATGTTTTGTTTGTCTTTCAGGTGCTATTAGATTATTCGTTGTTTTTTAAGTTTTTTCTGTTACAGACTATCTCGGCTACCTCTCTGTAGCTTTCAGGTGGCAGTTCCAGGTCCAAAAACCCAAATTCTCATCTGCAATAAACTAGTAAGGAAAGATGTAACAGTGGGCAAGATATGTAAAGATTTGCAAAATGAGGTAGCCAGCCACCAGTCAGAAATGGACAATAACATAAACATGGCAAAGGTGTATAAAATTCAGCTATTCCTTTACTACTGTCAGCAAGACAGGGGGACCTTGGTGCATGAATTTACCTACACATGTGTATTACATCGTGCCAATATTTGTGTGGACAAGACTGAAATCTTTAAGGAATATATTTCCCAGTGTAGCTATGGCAGATTATATGTAAAAATAAACACAAATGTACCTTGCAAAGTATAATGCCTTAGAAAACCTAAAAATATACTTGTAATTTTCTTTTTAAATTCAAGGTGTGTCCCCCCACCCCCCACAAACACTTTGTGCAACCTTCATTTAAGGAGTCCAGGTGTTAACAGAAGGGGGTGATGCTTCAAAGTAACACTCCATGGCAGGAAGGACTGAAATTAGCCAATTCACACCTACGGTCCCAGAAGCTTTACTTCCTCAGGAGCCCACTGCTAGAAACAGCTGTGACCAAATTATAGTTTGCAGATCTTCTTTTCCTAGTTGGTGAAGGAAACAAATGTGATCTTAAGAAAACAAGGTAGCACAACCCACTTTCCTAAATGACAACTCTGCATTGTATCTTTCCTAATGCATTCCTTTAAAGGATGTTTGGAAATACGACAACTGAGAATTCAACAGTTTCTATGCACTGTGCTCTTTTCAAATGAAAGGGTAACTGAGGATTCTGAGGCACATGGAAAGGAAAACAAACAATTAATATAGTAACATCTCTCACGGGAAAATGGTCCCAGTACGAATTTATCTTACCTAGCAAGCAAAGTTCTCCGGGTATTGGCAGTTCGTCACTGAAGACATTAAAACTTGTGATTTTAGAACTTCTGGCTCATGAGACGATCTTGGTTTTCAGAGACAGTGTAGTTTACTGGTTAGGGTATGTGAAGGAAAGTCAACAGTCATGCATTTTATTCCTGGCTCTGCCACAGACCTTCTAAGCAAAGTTGTAGAACCTCTCTGTGCCTCGCTTTCACCATCTGAAAACTGTTGCCCACCAAGTGGCTAGATGGATTAGATCGGGCATTCTACAATTTTTCAGACTCAGAATGATGCAACCATATTCAATGTTTGTATTGCAAAGCAGTGAAATTATTGAATGAAAAGTGCCAGAGGCACATGGTACGGCTATGCTTTACAAAAAGGGAAATCCTCTAACATAGGATTGCCAATTTTTGTTGGATGTATTCCTGGAGGTTTCATCACATGACAATCTTCAATTTAAGGATTAATCTTTAATTCCCGGGGACTCCAGGATAATCCTGGAGCGGTTGGCAAACAAATCTATGCACACATGAAGCATGTGCTTCCTCCCATAACACGTGTGCCCAAATATTCACTAGCTTATTGTTAAAATGACAAAATCACACATCTATATACAGGGTAGATAAATTATAAATTATTATTAAGATTAAATATTACATTTGAAGAAGAAATGCAAGGTAAAGACACCACTATTAAAACAGGAAAATTTAGGGTCAGAATAATTTTGCGATCCCTTTAATTTTGTATTTGATTTTGATTTGGACTTTTTGAGAACTAAGTGAGAAGGAATGAAATCTGTGTAAACTTTTTATCATCCAACATATGCAACACAATATATATTCGCATCTGAACTAGATTTGCTGCTGCACAGTATAATGTGTATACTGGGACTCAACTCATAATAAAGCTTTCTTTGATAGCGCCACCTAAAGCTTTTGGCATTTGGAATCCAAACCTCACATTAATCCCTCTCAATACCACAGTTCTTTACAACACTAACAATACTCTGCATCCTCAGGATGGGGGAATGTTATGTGAGAGTACCTAGGGATAGGATGGGATACAATGTATTAGTTCAAGGAATAGCACCAGCATCTGAATTTGGAATTTAGGAATGACATGGACATTTGCCAGGCAGTCTCATGGTGATCAAAAAGTCTAAAGACTACTTATCTAAATCACCTGTCTTTTTAATATAATCCCTCACTGTTTCTGTCAACTCAGTACTGCCATCTATATAATTCAGCTATGAGATTTAACAGTGTGGAGCTATAGGATTAAATGCACCACTTGAAAATGTCCACATTAATTTGTTATTGGAAGCTATTTTTTAAAACTTAATAAAACTGGGTGTTTTGTGTACACACACAAATATCCAGATTAAAAAATTACACGCTGGCAAAGTATCAGGAAACTTCAACGTCAAATTGCATTACCTTACATTTATACCATATATCAGGGGAGGGGAACCTTTTTTGGGTCAGGGGCCACTGACCCACAGAAAAATCAGTCGGGGCCCCACACACCACACAAAAAAAAACCCCACCTAACCCTCACTGACATGGTCCCTGACTGAGAAGCAGAAAGACACTCCTCACATTCTCCTCACACACCAGAACCTAGAGGGGCCCAGGCTAAACGATTTTGTGTGTTCCAACCCTGGGGGGGGGAGCAGCTGGAACACCAGGCTCCCCAATGCTGGGGATGTCCTGAGCCCCAGGGGCTGGATCCAGGCAAGCTGGGGGCCACATCTGTGCCCTAGTCCTGAGGTTCCCCACCCCTGTCTGAGCCCTGTTTAATGAGCTAGTTTATTTCAGTACTTCATTATTGTCTTCGGCTCAGAATCCCTGTTTTAGGATCAACCAGGAGTGTCAGCTGCACATGCATTTGTACAATTAGCGCTCTCGTTTCTGAGCAATTGTTTAAAAATGCAAATTAACTAGTTGGTGTAAAAATGGTCCCAATTCCAAAATGTTGGATTAATAATAATTTGGATTATGATAGTATCTAGAGGCCCAGATTTAGGCTCCGGCCTCCAATGTGCTAGAAACTGTACATATCCAAAATTACATAGCTGTATATAAAGATGATCTTGGTCTTTAAGTGCATACAAAGGAATCCGAACAAGAGCTTTCAGGTGTTCAGACCTGAACTTCACATGTGATTCCTACCTCTGCAAAAGGAGAAACCAAAAGGCTAATCCAGATTCATATGCATATTTGGCAAGTTTGAATGAGGGCTGAATTTTGAGTTCAGACATCTGTTGTTTTGTGTAATTATTTCTTGGCTATACACTTTATAAAAGGAGTCCTGCAGGCATCATTTTACATAATGAAAACCAAAGGCCCTATGCACATTGGGATTAAAAACATTCTAGGATTCTAGAACTGTGTCCTTGGCTAGAATGGATAAGCATTCCTTTTGTCTTAAATCTGTGTTAATAATCCGTGCTACAGAGTAGCTAAAGGGGATTAGGGCCTGATCTAGCAAACATAAAGTCAGTGTGAATACTCATGTGAATAAAGCTACCAAGTGTTCACTGGGGGTGTGTGCTCATTTGTAGCACAGTTCTGGGGAGAAGATTTCTTCAAAGAATCATGTTATCAGAAACAGAAGAAAAAAAGTCCTTGTTCATAATGACCACAGAAGCTAAGATGCGTGTTTAATCATGTAGCCACCACATTAATGATCCCAATGTGAACAAAGTCTAGAAATGTGTTATAGCCAGACATAGTCACTTGTATTTTAAAGTAATGAATTCAGGGGAGGAAACAATGAGAAGAAAACAAACACTCTTCTTATATGTGCAATTTGCTTTAATAAAAAAAAAAAGCAAAATGACTTTTCTTTAGCTAGATAGTGCACATGTAAGAAATAATGTCTTTTAAAAAAAGCAAATCCTTTTCAAACAAAAATTTCAACACACATGCATCCCTATACAAGTGAAAAAGCTCTGCTTTCCATCACACACATTGTTTTTAAATTAGATCTCCTTTTTCCAAAATGGAAAAATCACAGTCAGCATTTGTATATAAATATTATTACACAGCTTGAATTTACAAGCTAGAAAATAGAGTGTGCTGCATGATATGCTAAAAATTCCTTGCTGCAAATTTTTAAAAATATTAAAATAAGAATCTCTGTTAATACAGTAATTCCACTGTCACATAAAATGTTCTGTTCACAGCGATTTGGGGTTCAAGCAGCACAGAATCCACATTTGATTCTAAAATAATGGTGCAAAGACACAGAAAGAAATCATTTCTGCCATAGCTGCTGCTTGCACTCTTCAGTACTGTATTAAAACGGAACGCAACACAATACTAATATTCAGTCCAGACCATAGGGGATGGGAGGAGGTGGGATTTTTTCCTTATTGGGACAGAATGCTCTAGTCTATGACTACCTGCACATCTGTGAATGGTAACATTTTTAAATCAGACATGTCAATCATTTCAGTGCATCTTTCACAAAGAAATAGAAGAAGAATCCATGTCTAGCTGAGCTTGTTCTACCCCCGACCGTATTTTTCATTATTTGTCCCCCGGAATTAGTTGATCCGTAGGTCCAGCCGTCCCTCCTGCAAGGCTGGGGAAGGGCTTTTAGAAGTGGGCAGGCGTTCCTCTAGGGTTTCAAATAGAACCAATCCATCTTTCTAAATAATAGAAGTACATCTTAATTCATCCACCACCAAGTCCATGGAAACTCTGCAGATTTAATGCCCAGAACTACAAACCTGTTTTTAACCTTTTACTAAGATCAAATATAGGCTTTATGTAGGATAGTCTGATCCTCCAAATACATATTCCTGAAATGTGTACTTAACTACTTTAAAGTAGTCAGTGGTGCACAATTTCAAGTGTTTGGGGGGGGAGGGGAATAAAAAAGAAGTGGGCTGTGCCCACGAAAGCTCATGATGCCATCTACATGTTTTGTTAGTCTTTAAAATGCTACCAGACTATTTGTTGTTTTTGAAGTTTATCCTGTCCAGACTAACTCGGCTACCCCCTGAAACCAAATTCTTTATTGGGAAACTTCATCCTGCTCTTGCAGGAAGATGAAGTTGACATTCTAATACTGTAAGTCTTTTCTATTGCTAAGCTATCGTACGGCCTGAAGCTGCAAATTCCTATTCCTTATCATCTCATGCTAACCCTCCTGTGTCAGAGAGTAAGTATTGTTAGCTAGGCCTCAGAGCACAGGTCTGGTCTGAGGCCTAGCTAACAATAGTAAGGTTTCTGCAACTCTACTAGAAATTAACTAAGGCCAAGTCTACACTGGCAAGTTCCTGAGCAGCAAATCAGCCCCCAGCACTATAACTCTCCAGGTGTCCACTCTGGCAAGGCAATTAGTACACACGAGCTCCACTGTTGCTGCACTCTGGGTAAACCACCTCAACAAAAGGCACAGAGCTTGCTTGCTGGGATGCTAGTGTGAACCCTGTGATATACTACAGCATTGTGACAGGCCTCCAGGACCTGTCCCACAATGCCTATTCTTGCCTCTGTGGTCATTAGTTTGAACTCTACTGCTCCCTTGAGGTCACCAACCCTCAGATCCACCCTTTACATTCCTCTGGTATTTTGAAAGTCCTGTTTGCTTGGTATTTTTTCCACACATCTTTCCAGGTGATCATGCCTGCTCCATGCACCAGGAGATCCCTTACTTGAAGCCATGGCGAGGTGCTGGACCTTTCCAGTATTTGGAGAAAGGAGGCTTGTTCCGTCCCAGCTGTGCGCCAGCCATAGGAATTGTGATACCTACAGACCGATATCGAGATGCATGACTGGGCCAGAGCTGGGATGCACTGCAGTACAGGGTCACAGTGAAGGAGCTGCTGCAACACACTTACCACAATGCACAAGAGGCAAACTGCTACTCTGGTGCTGCATCCATAACCTGGAGGTACTATGATGAACTGGATGAAATACAATCCCACCTTTGTTCCAAAGAACCTCATCGATACTTCGGTGCCCCAGATGCCATCCTAGAGTGGACTGAACCAGGAGGAAATCCTGGAGGAGGGTGCCATGGGGGAGAGGCACCCAGAGTCAGAGGACAACTCGGCATCCACAGATGCCTTCACTCAGGAGCTATTTCCTACCTGGAATAGACTAACCACTGCAGAAGTCAGAGATCAGAGATTGGGAAGCACAAACAGTAGAGCCTGGTAAGTGGCTTTGATTTCTGGAAGAGCTGAAGCAACTTGTTGGCGGTGATAGGGTTGCAGCAGAAAGCAGGCTTGGGCCTGTACAGTGCTAGTACCAACACTGGGCTAGTCAGAGGCAGAACAGAGTGTCAATGGACTCGCTCACTTCATGGTAATCAGTCTCACAGATTACACTGAAAGTGTCATGGAGATGCTGGGCTATTCACTTCCACAGGTTCTGTGGCAGAGCTGCTGGGTTCACTGTCCCATGAAGAGTGACATGTCCATACCACTGTTGTTAAGGAGCGAGGGGGGAACCACTGCTGCACTCAGACAAGCCACATAAGGGCCAGGACAGAAGCTGCAGTTACACAAAGACTCTCCCTTGCATCCCTTCTCACCCTCAGCAACAAAATATCTTCCAGGACTACCACAGTCTGTGGAAAATGCATGGACATTAGTGACTATAGGACCTTCCTGCAGTATTGGCAGTCTCGGAAGACATACCTGCCCAGACTACTATAAGGCCCTTCACCAATGAATTTCCCTTTCCCAGTGGTTAACTCACCATTTTGGAGGTCTTATGTGCACTTGCCCTAGGACAGCCAGTGATAGGGATGTGAGCAGTGCTTGTGTTTAACCTGGACAGTGTCCATTCTCGGTCTAGGATGTTCCCCTTCTGCAAAATGTAGCATTTTGGCTTCACAGATTTAACCTTGGGATCCCAGCATTCCTTGATATTGCCTGCTGGATTCCTGCACAAGGCAAGAACGCATCCTCAGAGAATTAAAGATGACTTGATACATAAGGTTAGGCTACAGGCTGCTGCTGAAAAGAAAGAATTGAAGGACTGGAGGGACAGTGAGACAAGGGAGAGGAAAGAAAACACTGAGCACTGGAACAAAGCCACAGAGCAGCTCTTAAACATTATGGAGCGCCAAGCTGATGCACCAGGCCAAACCTGGCCAAAATGTCCTCCGCAGGACAGACCCGGCCCACCAAGCCACCAGATCCGTCCTGTTGATGAGCGAGGAGCCTCAGGCAAATTCCCTGCCTGCCCTCCCCCCCCACACACTGCTGTTGCGGGGCTCTGTTTGAACAGCTGTGAGCCCAGAGAAGGGGGCGGAAGCTTCATGTGCTGCTCCCGCCCCCTGCACAATCCCATTGGCCAGTTTCCCATTGCCCCACTGGTGTGACATTCACCCGAACCCCAGAAAAGTTCTTTTTATTATAAACATATATTCAGAGGACTAAGCCCCATTGACTTTAGTGACAGGGGCTTTAATACCTTTGGTCCTGAGGCCACCAGCCTAAATCAGGCCCCAACTGGTTCCTGACCAGATACTGTTACATCTGACAGCAGTAAAGAGCCCTGTGCCCAATGTGTTCGGTTGGAGGAAGGGGAGGGAATTGTCAGTCCAGTTCACAGTAAGCACATATCCCATTCACAAAAGACACTCTGAATGGGACCCTTATGGACAAGACATGGGATATAAGGAATGAATCTCCACCTCAGCCCAGATCACTTTTTTCCGGGATGCTGATAGGCAGCCTGGAGGAAGCTTATAGCATTAGCAGCCTGAGAGCATCTTCTCATGGGAGAGGATGCTGTCTGCAAGGCCAGCAAGACATCACCTTCCACTGTGGTTTTTTAAAGATGTTCTTTCTGGAAGATGTTGAGGGTGATTTGTTGTATTGAAACCAGTCTGACTTGAGCAGATTTAGAGAGCTCTGTACTGCAAAGAAACCTATTCTCCCAAGTTCAAAAGAAGGTCTACTACCACTGCCCTCTTGTTAATTTCTGCAGCAAACAACATTCCTTAAAGCTGGTACAAAATGCTTCCTGTACTCTCTCCTCCAAGGGGTGATGTTGCCTATATTGTGACTGGGAATATATTCAATTATATATCACCATAAGACTTGGGAAGAAGGGATGGAGATGTATTGTTGCCATACAGCATTAGAAACCATCAGCTTAAGAGAGACATGCACAAGTGACCTTTTCTGCAGTAATAAATGTTACTAAAAGGTTAGGAAATGTGTGTGAAAGGATTTCATAATGACAGGTTGAATCATTTATTTCAGTGTCAAGTCCACAACTGCGTGTGGGGAGGGAGAGAATTAGGATAACAGATTTAACTCAGTTTCTACATCCCCACATCATTCCCCAGAAATCATTCCAGGAAGAGCAATGTCAATGCCTTCCCATTGATCATTCAGATCCCTGATCCCAAACTTCCATTACCATAACGGGTGATAGTAGAAAAACTTGCAGCCGAACATGTAACCCTCTGACGCTGAAAGCACATGATCACGACCTCCAGCACAGAAAGGATTTAGTCATTTTCTTTTGAAAAGCCCACACTGTGATATTAAACCAGAGGCTCCAAATAGGAGCAGGGCTCCATTGTGCTAGGGCAAAGGTGGGCAACAAACTGCCCGTTGGGCAGATGCTCTTTGCCAGGATCACCACTGGCAGGCCACCAGATGCTTTATTTGCCTGTGCATTCACAGGTATGGCTGCTCGCAGATCCCGTTGGCCATGGATTACCATTTCTAGCCAATGGGATCTGTCAGAAGCAGAGCAGACCAGAACACCACTTCCCGCAACTCTCATTGGTTGGGGAGAGTGAATCATGGTCAATGGGTGTTACGAGTGGCTGCACCTTTGTATACATGTAACCCCCTTTTTCCTCCCCGAGTTACTCGGGAGCAGGTCACACTCACAGGTGTGCCTGGGCGCCTGATGGTTTTAACCCAAAAGGAGATCCTGAGCATCCCAGTGGTGATAGTGTTTAGTTGGGGAAAACCCTATCCACCCCCTTGTTGCAGTCCCTTGCTTGTAATGAATGTACAATGGCGGTGCCTCCACCAGGCTGGCCTTGTACACACTTACTGGTGTGCCTTGTGAGCCTCCAGGAATATACTCATTCCAGCTACAATATGGATCTAATTCTAAAACAACAACTACAAATCATATACAAGTAATAGATTACTTTAAAATAAACAATCTTTACTTAACTTAAATAAACAGGGGTTAACAGATTAACAATGAATAGCATTAACAAAGTGCACAACAATAATTGGAGCTTATATATCTAGCCTTTTGTACTGCCAATATTGATCCCACCCCAGAGTGTGCACACCCCTGGACTCACAGTCCCAGACTCTTGCTTGTGTGGGCGCGCTTGAAGAACTGCAGCTGTAGTGGAGATTCAGTGCAAGCTAGACAGCAGCTCTGTCCCAGGCAGCACTTTCCCAACAAGGCCCAATTACTTTCTGTGCCTATCAGAAGCAGCCTGCTAGATCCCAGCTCCAAAGGCCTCTAGTCCCAGTCTATAGCTGCACTCCAACAGCCCCTGGACTGGATCAAACTCCTCCACAGCAGCCTGACTCCCCTTCAGTTCCAAACTCCAAGGGCAGAGTCCCAGACTGCTAGGTCTCTCTTTTCATGCACATGGAGAGCCTCTGATCTCCCACACAAGAGTCACTTCCTTCCTGTTTTTCCCAACGGCCCATGGGAATTGTAGTCTGGATTGCAGCACACAGGGTCTTTCCAGAAAAAAACCAGAGGCCCCTTTAGTAGAGGGGCTACATACACAAAGAAATATAGTGTCTGGCAGTCTGCCAGTGGCAAACCACATCCGGCCCGCAGGCCAGTTATTGCCCAACCCTGTGCTGGCACTGTCCAACATACAAATATTAGACAAACAGGATTCATTCTTAAGCTATATAATTGAAAATAATACAAACACAACACCCGTCTAGAGAAGCCTCTCTCACGAAAATACATTGCCAGGAAGCTACAATGCCATACAGAGATGTAGAGATACAAGGTTTGTCTTTGCCTGGCAAAAATTCAACAGGGTGTCACATAAGTACCACGGGAGGAGTGATGAGATGGAATGCTGCATTTCAGGACACATTTTGCAAACAAGAAAACTCCTGCCCCATTCACAGAATAGGAGAATGTTAATTAAAAATGAGTTTCTGGGCTGAATGTCTGCCACAGCCAGATTAGGGAATACTGTATCCAATTACAGCTGTTGGGAAAGCTCTAAGCAAACAGAATTTCATTAGTCACAACCAGTGTTCCCTCTAAGATTTCCCATCTGTGAGCGGAGTGAGTTTTGTCTTGTGCACCAATATTGAGGTCATGTGCACTTGTTACTAACAATAAATAAATTGTTATGGAAGAAAAAATACTAAAACGGGATAATCAACAAGGTGCGTGACCCTGAACCCACCCACCCTGAAAACCAGCCAGTTTGGCACCCAGTCCCACCCAGCCTTGCTCTCACTGTTCCTGCATCCATAGGCTCCCCAAACCCTACACCCCTATCCTGTGCAGTGCCCCTTTTGCCCCCTACCTTCTGCACAGTGCTCCCTTCATCCCAACCTGTGCACTTTCCTCCTAGCTGCACCCGCAAGTCCCACCTGGCACTTCCAGAGTTCTGCTCACTCCAAGAGTTCCCTGGTATGCAGGGGGTAGGCAGTGGGATCGTGGGAGAAAGCATGAAATACACAGGCAGCACTTTTCAGTGCTGCATTACTGTGGGTGGAATTTTAAAGTGAGGAAACTGGAAGCCGTAAGTAGTAAAAGCCCCCCTCCACTTCAATATATTTAGAACAGTCTGATGCCTCTCACTGCTGACTTTAGCAGGGCAATTTCTGAAGGGGAAAGAATAGAGAGTCTAAATGGGAATACAATGAAATAATGAGAAAGTTAAGTCTCAGTTAACAGCAAAGCAGAGGCAGGTAGATCTACTTGATCACTGATGGCTCTATATTGCTGACAGGACTGGCACAAAAATATTACTTTCTCTCTAAACTGTGGCTTTGCCACAAGCCTCTTGCATGGGACAGTGCACAGTTCTGTACCCTCAGAGCAGCGCAGGAAGAAGAATCTGAGTCAGTCAAAATGTGCCTCCAAGTTTTCTCCAGTTGTGGGGATAAGTGCCTGTACCAGCCCCATGCCTGATACAGTGTCTCTCCCTCAGTATGCACTGGCACAGCTGAACTGGCTAATGCCCTGGGGATGATGGTAGAGGTAAGGATTTGCCCACATTCTTCCCATCTATGGGAAGGCAAGCAGAAGCTACCTTCCCCCACCTTATACTAGTATCTGCAAAGCAGGAAAATGGCACAGAGGTATTAAAGGGACACTATATACCTCTTATGCAGGAACAAAAAATGGGATGTAAAATATTCGTGATTTCAAAACTAATTCTCAATAAAATAAACAAACACAAACCATTGACAACTTGACAGAGACATTTTAAAATGTGGATCTCAGAGTTTAGTAGCAGGAATTGGATAGCACTTCTGTGAGGTAGATATATTACAACAGGGGGTGGGAAACAGTTGAAGGGGATGGGAAGTCACCAGAGAAGGAATTCTCTATATTATCTATTACAATCTTTCAAGGACAAAAGGAGGGAAAAAAGACCCTATAATACCCCCAAAGTCCAGAGTAGTATTCATCAATGACAGAAAGAGAAACTGCTTTTATTAATCAAAATTGAAATAAAAGAGGAAAGAGTGAATCAAATTTCAATTTGCAAAACCTCTCTCTTAAGAAAGGAGGTTATGCCTTTTCCCCATTTTTTTACCAAGTCTAGAATTTCACAAAGTCCTCTTCTACACCACCTGTGTGAACACTGATTTCTACCACAGATTTATAATCCTACAATTTAAAAATAGACTAACTACAAGCAGAATCTAGAATATCAGAGAATTAACTTCTGAAAGAGCTCTTCAGTGCAATACTACATGGTATTCCCCCCATACTTGGTCCAGGAATAATTACTTGGTCCAGTCCCAGGCTGCAGTAGCCACCCGTCAGCCCTCCAGGTGACCCAAATCCCCACCAGCAGCAGCCGCCTGCCAACCTGCCATGTGGCCCCAATTGCCAGAGGTAGCAGCCACCTGCCAACCCGACAGTGGCCCAAGTCCCCAGCAGCAGCAGCCACCAGCCAACCCACTATATGGCTCCAGTCTCCAGGGGCAGCAGCCACCCGCCAGCCAGCCTACCATGCAGCCCCAATCCCCAGGGGCAGCAGCCACACAACCAGCCAGCCCTCCATGCGGCCTCAATCCCCAGCGGCAGCAGCCTCCTGCCAACCTGCCACATGGACCCAGTGACAGCCACCCTCCAACACAGGCCTGGCCCCAGCCCAGCCTGTGGGAGCAGCCACACCACTCACCTTCCATGACCAGCAGGAAGGTGAGTGCTGCTGTGCAGCTCTGCGAAGGAGGTGGGAGGGCTTAGATGTTGTTTTGTGCAGCCACACAGGTGCACACCTTAGAGGGAATATTATCCACAACAGAATTTAACCAGAACACAGAAGTTAGCAACAACACTCCTATGAAAAGAATCACGAGATCTTTCATGAGCATAGACCACAGTTTTCAATTTCACCTGAAAAATTGTCCCGTTAGCTACACTGTGTAAGCCCTTGTCTCCTTCCCTGGTTTGTGCTGTACCCCATCTTAATAGAGCTCCAATCCCAGCTGGGGCCTTGTGTGCTATCAGATAGAAATATTTACTACTCTTACTGTACACAAGCAACATAAGAACATAAGA
>JANRFK010006688.1:21460025-21540725 GCA_030068395.1 Apalone spinifera
GCATCTCCGCACCAATCAGCTTTCCCCCATCTCTTAGTTTAAAAATTGCTCTACAGCAGTTAGATTACAGATTAATGAACGAGAGAAATCAAAGTCAATGAAAAGATATACTCCAATCAGACAAATTGGCACAGACACCCTTCTTATAGAAGCCCAAATACCAATGAGCTTCATTTCTGCTATTTAATCCTACAAACTACATATACTGCTTCGAGAATGAACACACAGTCACACAAAGTTAGATCCAGAAAGTTAGTGGGTCAGTGGGAGATGAATTACTGATCCAGATAGCCAAGAATAAGCTTGATTGTCCTTGTCTGATCTATAAACACAAAATAGTATTACACTGTTACAAAGATATTCAGTCCTCAAATTCAATTGCATAATCTCTGTAGCCATGGATTCCTCAGACTAACTGTAGTTAGGACACCGTGTTTGTCATGGAAGTAATGGATTCCATAACTTTCTGCCACCTCTGTGACTTCTGTAGCAGCCAGTGTGACTGATTCTGGGCAGCTGGCCCTAGGGGGTATGTCTACACAGCAGGGCAAAAGTCGAATTAAGATACGCAACTTCAGCTATGTCAATTGCGTAGCTGAAGTCGAAATAGCTTAATTTGGTTTTTGGTGCTGTCTACACAGCAGGAAGTCGAAGGAAGAACATTCTTCCTCCGACTTCCCTTACTCCTCACGAAATGAGGGTTACAGGAGTCAGAGTAAAAAGTCCTCCAGCTCAACATTATTTTGAAATAATGGCTTGCTGTGTAGATGCTCATTTTGTTATTTTGAAATAACGTGTTATTCCGAAATAATGCTCCTGTGTAGATGTACCCAGAGACTGCTCCAGCATGGGCTGGTGAGGCTAGCCCCAGAAACCTCCAGCAAGATGCTCCCTGGGCAGCCAAAGGAGCAGCTGCTCAGATGGCCTTGCCCTCCTCCTACCCCCGCAGCTGCAGCCCCCTGCCCAAGGTTTAGTTAGGGGTATTTATAGTAAATGTCATGGTCAGGTCACAGGCTGAATTTCTGTTTATTGCCCATGACTTGTCCATGACTTTTACTAAATACAAGGCCGAAATCACAGCCTTAGCTATATACTGTATGAAGCTGTATTCTTTTCTGGGTGCTCTACATTTGCCAATCACTACTTTAATCAAACAACTCTCTTTTGTAGTATTTAAATCAAACAACTCATTTTCTTATAAACACACACACATAGATCACAGCAAGTTACAATGCTGTAAAGTGCCAATGTAAATTGGGCTACAGTGCTGTTTTACTGTTACTCTGTTTACTACTTCCCTGGTGGAGGTGGCTGTACATAGAGCACTGTACTTTAATTTTTAGAAGTGTAGACAAAGCCCATATACCACTATAGTCTCTGTTGTTACTTGTTATACATAAATTTTTCCACACCTCAACACCTTTGTTGACCTTCTTTGTACCTTTTCCATCTCAGAAACTAATTTACTATAGGTAACCAAATCTGATGATTTGTTTCATTATTAACAGGCACTGATTTAAATAAACAACCTTACGATTCAAGGAAAGTACAGATTAAACCTCTCTAATCCAGAACTCTGATCCAGCAACATCCGTGGTCCATAATGATTTTAGTTAGTGGATGTCCACTTTTCATGGATGTGGCCAAATGTCCTGCAGTCCCATAAAGTTTGTTCACAACCACCAGTCCTGGCTGTCAGTGTTCTGTGCTGTTATTTAGTTCTAATTTACCCCTAAATGTCCTCTAATAGCCCAGTAAGTAGTGGAAGCATTGGTAATGCTGCTAGACAATATTGACACTCCTCCCCCCGTAGTCCAGAAAATTCTCTGGTTACGAACCAGTCAAGTCCCAAGGGTGCCAGACTAGAGATGTTCAACCTCTAGTGATTTTCTATATGGAATAGGGTTACAGGAGAGCAGGGAGGGCCTCATGGAACAAGGGAGCCAGGTTGGGAAATAAAAATCTTCAGCATCACTAGGAAGCTACAGACAGTGGCTGCCATAAAGTTCTCTCCAGCACCCACTGCCAACCTCTATGCTTATTACCTCATTATCTTTGCCTAGCTCTTTTCACTCCATTTCTCTTTGCAATGCTGCCCTTCCCCACCCAAAATAAACTGCTGCACCCCAGTAGTTAAGCTCTGATTGAGAGACATTGGAGGATGGAAACATTTGGCAACTCATTTCCACCAGTTTTCTACTCCAAAACTGGTTATGAGAAGCTAGACCGGTAACTCCTACACTTTAAGAGCCTGACTGTGGATATGTTCAAGAGACAGTAAAGATGAGTTACTAGGTGAAATTCGAAGCCTTTTGGAACATTCAAGTTTTTAAGCAAGAGGAAACCAAAGAAACATGAGACAAACAGGGCAAACTTTTAAAAGGAAGCGTTTCTAACTGTTTCCCCTTCTAAAACTTGCACTTGCTTTTAGTTACATGAAAATTAAGTTCTCCCAAGACGAGTTATTGTGCCTAATGGAGAGGCTGAATTCAAGCTTTAAAAGGGGGAAAATGGGATGTCAGACCTGCTTGGAGTACAAGTCTCAGCATCACCTTAACTATGGGGCTGCTCCCCATGTCTGCATGACATACCATTCCAGTATTATCTGTGCTATTATTTATTACTTGTATTCAGGGCTGGAGGAGCACTATTTAAAAGCAGACACAGATGTGCCCTCCTCCACACCACTGACCTTCTCTTCCCCTTTCGGGCACCTCCTCTACCCACTAGCAGCCTGATGTTCCTATACTGCTCCTCCCTCCTCCAACTCCCACTCCAAACATTATCCTTTACATTTGTTCACTCCTAAAGTGAGACAGGGACAGTGTTATCTATTTTTGTAGACATCACAGCCTATTAGATCCTCTGTTTTGTTCAATTCATCCAAACCTTCACTTTTGTTTTTTCTAACTTAGGCTGCATGTTAGAAAGTCTGGCACGGCATAATGGGTAATACCTCCACAAGGTGTGCACAGTGACTTCAAAAGTCTGTTTTTGGAGTAATTGGCAAGTCAGAGCCCACAAAATTTGAATTTTAGACTATTTATTTGGATGTGTATTACTCTGTATTTGTCTACATTGCATTTCATCTCCTGCCCTGCCCATCCTCTCTAAAGGGCATTTAAATCCATCAGGAGTTTCTTGCAATCCTAACAAAAAATAACCAACACAAATAATCCAAAGTACAATCGGCAAATTTCATCAGCTCACTCTTCACTTGCTCGTGCAAAGCATTAATATAGTGAACAACTGCTGGACCAATAATCGGACACTTCACTACTAGCTTCTTTCCATTCTGATGAACAATTGGTCATCACATTCTCTGTTTCTGGAGACTAAATGAAAAAGAAGGATACCCACCAAAACACTAGCCACCAAATTCCTGAATTTTAGAGGAGGGTCTGGAATTCTGGATCCTAACATCAGGGTGTCTATCAGTCCTTCCCAATGTACAAAAGAAAATATTGTTATTTATTTTTCTTAAGAGTTATTTATATCCAGAGGACAGCACAGCATTTAAGTACATGCTAATTTTTAAGCATATTAACAGTGCATTGAAGTCGATGGGACAGCTCACAATATTTAAATGCCTCACTGAATCAGAAGTTGCATGAAGCAGTTTTATCAAAAGCTTTGTTTGAAAATTAACTGGGTCACATTTTTTGTCTATTCTTTCATTAACTTTCCATTAAAAAATCAATTTGGAGAGTCCCCAATTTCCTTGAAGAAACCTCTCTGGGTTCACCCCAGAATATCTAGTTTATCCAGGGGGGATTACTGTACCCTCAATTAGACTCCCAATCATTTTGAGAAAATAAAGCTTATGAGTAAAGTTTCAGGGAACTAGATATTTTCTGTCTAGAGAACAGAAAAATGCGGAGAAGCAGGGCCATCTACAAAGGGATGCTATCAGTGGAACAAGACTCAATTATTCTAACTAGTCAGCAAGGACAGTACAGAAATGAGTTAACCCTGAGCAGGAAAAACAGACTTTGAAGAAAGCACAGATCGGCAAGGAAACTGGGTGCCAAGGGAAGTTATGGAATCACTGAGGACATTCAAGGCTAGCTTCCATTAATGATGGTTTCGAAATGATTAAATGAGTTCAGCCACAATACCGAGTTTTGGCTTGATCCCCTGTAAAGAACAAATCATGTCAAACCAATTTGATAGCTTTCTTTGATAGGATAACAAGTCTTGTGGATAAGGGAGAAGTGGTGGACCTGGAATACCTAGACTTTAGTAAAGCATTTGATACAGTCTCGCATGACCTTCTGTGACGGACCAGGCCGGGTCTGGGCACAGCTGAGGGCATCCGCTCAGGGCGAATTGCTCAAACTCAGGGCTCCTTACAGCGCCTGACCGGAGACCTTTCCAAACAGGTCACAAACCAGTCATACCGAGCAAAACCCCTCTGACACCCCAACTGTTCCTTTGCCACAATCAGCCCCGGGCCTAACACACAAGTGAGATGTTATAGAACCCAATCTCACCTACCCTGAACGGGTTCTTCTGGTCCCAAGAAACCAGCCACAGTTCCCCATCAATTTAGACTCTGGATCTTACCCACAAGATCACGCTGGGCCAATCCTTTAGAATCTAAAATCTAAAGGTTTATTAATAAAAGAAAGAAAAGCATGAGAATAAGGTTATTAAGGAGAATACATTACATGCATCGAATCACCAAGTTCTTGATGCGGGCTCTTAGCAGAGATGTTATAAACTGCTATCTTAAAAGTCTCTGGTGTACATCCTATGTCAGGATGGGCCAAGGATTCTTCCCGGCTCACTGTTCCTCACAAGGCTGCATCTGGAATCAGTAGCAGAATTGAAGGCAAGATGGAGTCTGTCTCATGGCATTTTAAATCCATCCTTGATATCTTCCAAGCTGGAGCAAGTCACATGGCCCAGTGACCTCTCTCTGTGTCGCATGTCAGCAGTCATGATATTGGCTGGTTTGCAGGTCCCAAACACATTCCTCAGGTGTGTATTGGCCTCTCTGAGAGTCTTGTCCCTGGAGCCTTGCTAATTAGAATAGTCACTGACTGAACATTCCTGGCCCATTGCTCTATCTTAGACAGAGAATCTTCCAGCATCAACACAGATTACATATTTATAACTCCACATACAGATATTACCCAAGTACATGTATAACATACATAAAATCAGTAGAACATAAGGTTTCATTTGACATCTCACATGGCCTCCTTTGTACAGACTTTGGGGCAACTCCCCGCCCTTGGGTGCAGCAGTGACCTGTCTGATCCCCTTAAAAGTCAGTAACATGACACCTTCTTATCAAAAAAATAGGGAAATACTACTTAAATGGGGCTACTATAAGATGGGTGCGTAACTGGCTGGATAACTGTTCTCAGAGAGTAGTTATTAACAGTTCACAAACATGTTGAAGGGGCATAACTAGTGGGTTTCCACAGGGGTCTGTTTTGGGACCAGTTCTGTTCAATATCTTCATCAACGATTTAGATCAGCCGTGGCTTACCCATGGCTCTTCCCCCCCCCCCCCCCAGGGTGCGGCTCGTGAACCACCACCCCCATTGGCTTGTAAAGCCACTGCCATGCCCCCCCAAATGGCCCTCTCCTCCCAGCTCCCTGTGCTGACCTGGGCAGGGGAGCCATCCAGCGTGACCATTAAAGATGGAGAATTAAAGATGGCGTCAACCGGCGGGAGCCTGATGTGGCCAGAAAGCCTCTAAACATGGTTTTTTGTTTGTTTGTTTTTTTGCTCAACAACTTTGCCCCGGCTCTTCGCACTGGATCCACTGATATCTTGGCTCTTTGTCCAGAATGGGTTGGTCACCCCTGATTTAGATGATGGCATAGAGAGTAAGATTATTAAGTTTGCAGATGATACCAGGCTGGGAGGGGTTGCAAGTGCTTTGGAGGATAGAGTCGTAATTCAAACCTAGAGAAATGGTCCGAGATAAATAGAATGACATTTAATAAGGACAAATGCAAAGTACTCCTCTTAGGAAGGAATACAGAATAGGAAGTGATTGTCTAGGAGGGAATACTGCAGAAAAGGATTTAGGGGGTCATAGTGGAGCACAAGCTAAATATGAGTCAACAGTGTGACACTTGCAAAAAAAACCAAACATGATTCTGGGATGCATTAACAGGAATGTTGTCAGCAAGACACGAGAAGTCATTCTTCCATTCTGTTCTGTGCTGATTAGGCTTCAGTTGGAGTATTTTGTCCAGTTCTGGGCACCACATTTCACGAAAAATGTAGAAAAATTGGAAAAGGTCCAGAGAAGAGCAACAAAAATTATTAAAGGCCTCAATAGAATACATGAGCTCTGAGGGAAGACTGAAAAAGTTGGGTTTGTTTAGTTTAGAAAAGAGAAGACTGAGAGGGGACATGATAGATATTTAAGAGCAATGGGATAGACATCTATCAGGGATGATCTAGATGGTGTTTATTCCTGCCATGAGGGCAGGGGACTGGACTTGATGATCTCTCAATGTTTCTTCCAGTTCTAGTATTCTATGATACTAGAGTCACCTTCCAACCTAAATAATTCTGAAATTCTATGTATATTTCATTGTTTCCTTAGCTTCATTGACAGGGTGATGGTTTCACTTTATTCACTTTTCCTTTTAAAGTTAATGTCAGTGTTGCATCCTATTATCTAGCAGTTTTAACTGGAGATGAGAATGACCTGCAGGTCTTCTATCCTCCAAAAGGAGAGACTACATCTTAGTAATTGGAATTCAGGTTTCTTTAAATACAAAGGGTAGGAATTGACTTCTAGGTTCCTAGACAGAAGTCAGACAGGGATACAACACACATGCTGTTCCCCTTTTCTCCAAGTTAGAAAAACATTTTTTATAACAATAAAATTAAAATTGTCAATGGGGTCTTAATCGCTGTGGTGATGTGACAACCACGCATCATATTTTTCTGATCATTATTATGGGACAGCCTCAGTGTCAGATATTTTTTAGCCATCTGGGTCAGCTTTCTTAAACTATGATAAGGTTTTGTGTGTCAGTAATCAATACCACCCCTTTAAGTGTCACCATATCATTCACTACTATACTGCACAAATGTCCTCTTTCCTATAGTCTGCATCTTATTATTATCAGTAAGTCCCCTGACTGCCAGCAAAAAACTACAACAAAAAATCTAGTAGGTTTAGCAGGAGATTTGTGCTTAGAGACCTCAACTAAGAACTCAGAGTAATATCTGATATTGGACCAACTTCCCTTGGTAAGACAAGCTTTGAAGGTTACAGGCTCTTCTCAGGTATTTTCCAGCAATAGCAACTAAGATCTTGCCCATTTAAATAATTGTTAATAAAAATATTGATTAAAGGCAAAATAAACGAAACTTTACTTTTCTCCCTTTTCCTGCTGTAAGTTTCCACACCATTCTCCCACTCCTGTTATCCTTTCTCAAGCAAATCTCCTACTTAAGTCAACAGGAATTTTTCCACAATAAAACCTGCTGAATTGGGGCCATGAATGCTTGAATTAAATATTGATCGACAGCTGGTTTAAAGCAAAAGTAAATCCTGTTACTGGAAGAGATTCCTTTGAAATCTGACAGTTCCCTGGCCGTTTTCTGATTTTTATGTGTATGTTGTCTGGGTGTTTGAAGGAGGGGATGAGAAGGAAATCAAAACGGAAGGTGCTAAGACGTGGTAATTGTATCAAGCTAGGCAGGGCGGTAGCAGTCGAAGGGGCTGAGTTACACATTTATTCTCCTGTAGCATCCTGAATAGTAAACGAATTAGGATACGCAGAGATAATGCAACTCGTACTGCGAAGGGAGACAGACACCCGCTCTATCCAGACGCCTCGCTGCCTTCTCCCCCTTCGACCTGCTGAACGGCCTTTGCAGTGTTCCCCGCCCACGCCCAAAAGGTGTCAGTCATGTGCTAAATAAAATCAGATTAAGGCAAGGGGGGGAGGGGAGCTGCAAAACGAGATGGGATCCATTTGCCCAGCAGAAAATCCCCTTTGGAAACTGCAAGCCGCAGCAGCTCCGCTAACGCGGGGGAGGCGGAGGCGGAGGCGGAGGCGGGAGGGAGGCAGACAGTGGGGATGTTTAGAGGAAATTTACAATCATTTCCTCTCTGTGGTTTGGTTACAAATCAACAACATCCTGTTCTTTTGTGAGGCGCGGGGGCGCCTGCCAGGCTGATCGCTGGAGTCCTTAAAGCCACAGAGCAGCCCACCCCCCACGCCCGCCTCGTTCTCTGCTGTAGGGTCAAGTTAAAAATAATGTGGCTGGAACGGCCACACTTTGCAAAGAAAGGACCGTCCCCAGCTTTCGAGCGCCAACACGGCCCTTGACCCTCCAGCTGGGCAGCGCAGACGGGGCCAGAGGGAAGCACTGCCTTCAGGGTTTGGATTAGTCCGTGACAGCGAGCAGCACGGAGAGGAGTTTGCACTCACACAAGCACCCCGTCCCCACCCGGTTCCAGCTGCTTGCAGGGGGGCAGGGAAAGGAAACAGGGCAATTGGCTCTGCTGAGCGAGGAGGTGCTGGGGTTTATTGTGTTGCCTGATGCTTTCCATCACCGGGTGTGATATTGCGCCTCCAATCTAAAATTGATCGTCACCCCCTCCCCCGATAACCAGGAGTATAAACGTCTCTCGATCTGTTTGGCTCGTCTTCCCTGTGGATGTGAATTCAGAACGCACCGAAAGGAAAAGCATTTTCTCTAGACTATGTTAGCCCTTCCTTTACAGCCGCAGAAGTAAATGATTCTCTCATCACCAAGTGTCCTCGTCTTTTGTCTTACAATTCTCTCTTACCCACCCTCGCACCCACCTCTTTTTACATTTTCATTGCAACAGTTAAACCCTGAAGACAATATTTAAAGTCACATTATTACAGCCCAGAGTGGAGGTTGGATTAAAACATTCACCACAACCCTTTGAGAAGATCACCCATCTATCTCAAAATTAATTTACAATTGGAAAAAAAATCAGTAGTTTTACAAGAGTACAGACACTTGGCTAACTGCAAAGCAATAGAAGCTTATTCTCAGTAAAATGCCGGCATTTTAAACCTTAACCTCAAGTATAGGAGCTGCCACCACTACTGCTTTTGTAACTAATTATAGATCCTTCGGATTCTATTTGGACAAATATTTAATTGTGTATTTAATTCAACAGGAAAGGTGCTTTGGTAGTCATCAAATGGTTGCAAGCTAACATGAGCTGTACATATGCTTAATTAAAAAAAAACACAACAGCCCTAATATTTTACCTAAAAGCTCCAAGATGATTTTCCAAAACCAAGTATTTCTATAGTAAGGAAACATATATTTTTAATTGAAGGAATTTAAAAAAGAGGCAGCAGAAAATAATTTTTGGGATTAAGCCCAAATCTAATGAAAAAAATCTAATAAAGGAACTGAAATTGAATCACTTATGTTTGAGTTTTATATGGTGCTCTTTCATTTACTGTAGATGTTGATCAATAGATAGTCAGATCATCTGTACTTCAATTGCTTAATTATGCTGTAATAAACATGTATTGTCCTCTGCTCTGATTTCAGCATCCATTGCACAAACATGAAAACTTTTGATTTCTCTCTTGTTACCTTCTATCAGCAGTATACTACAGAAATGTAATCTGCCTGACTTTTTTTTTTCAGTGTCTGCTTCACTGTGAACTAACTAGATCATTGCTAAACCAGCTTTGCAGTGAAAAATTCTATTTCCCATTTATAAAAAAGTTAAGTCACTTCTATTTAAAATTTAATAGAATATTGCTGTTAATGGAGGATACATTATTTTTCCAGATTATTGTTACTAGTTTGCAGTTATCTTTATGAATGAATGCAGGGAGGGCTAAGAAAAGCAATCAAGACCAGCACTTGTACTTCTCAAGAACACACAGGCCTGTAATTTATTTATTGCTGCAGTAATATATTACACAGAGGCTAGTAAAATGCTGCTTTCCGCTAGTTCTGACATTTCATAATAATATTTTACCATACTGGGCTGTGATTGTCAGAGAAGAGGCTTTCTCCATCTGGAAATTCAGGATGTTTTCTTTCCTATTTCACAACTATAAAGTACCGTATATACATTTAAGCAATGGGTGATAGTGAACACTACTTTAAAGTATCATATTCTGCTTTTGCATTTACTCTCATTGCATTTTAAAAGGAAGATATAACTATCATAAAGAAGTTCTTGAGAACCCATAAAAACAACCAATTTGTTCCAGATGTGACTAGCTTAAACAGAAAAAGAGCAAGACAACTATACTATATATTTCATTATGTAGCATGTAAATTCTGGGATAGGAACTTATTTTTTGTTCTGTGTTTGTAAAACACCTAGCACAAAGAGTCCTGGGTCGAGGACCAGGGAGCCTAGATGCTATGCTAATACAAATTTTAAAATTACTGTTTTCAACTCCTCCTAACCATGTATTTGCACTTGTTCATTTAGTTGCTAGAAATGTCTAAGCCACCTGGGAATGCCTGGGAATCCAGCCCAATAATTACGTTTATAAGCAGAATTGTGTTTCTGGAGATTATTGACTTGAGCAGCAAATAAATATTCAGAAAAAAAAAAAGGTAATTGAGTTGATGTAATCAATTTCAGAAACAAAAATCTATTTCTCATAGGCCACTGGTTGTTCTACTGTGCAACAGCTGACATCAAGTTGTCAAGGAATCCTCTATGGATGCTGAGTGGGTTTAATGTCATGTTTGCGGGGTATATGGTTGCAATGTTCATATTAGGAGGGAGACTGTCTGAAAACAGGATGCTGCCAGCCTGTAAATAAAAAAGTACCACAGATCTTGTCTATGTCCAGCAGCCTCCAAAAAGAATCCCCTTAAATCTTTATAACTGAGGGCACGTCTTCACTTGCTGCGTCGAAGATTGACAATCTGGCATTTGATTTAGTGGGTCTAGTTTAGACCCATAAATTAAATGCTGAGGGCAGCTCCAGTCAGCATCTGTACTCCTCACAGTTGCAAGGAGTAAGGGAAGCCAATGGGAGCTATGCTCCCATCGGCCTCTTGCAGTAGGGACAGTGGCAAGCTCAGCTTGAGGTAAGTTGACTCCAGCTATGTAGAATACGTAGCTGAGTCGGCTTACCTCAGGCTGAGCTTGGTGCCTTCCCCACTGTGTGTGTGTGGGGGGGGGTCTATATTAGACCCACTAAATCAAATGCCAGACCATCAATCTCTGGTGTGGTGAGTGAAGATGTGCCCTAAAGTCCTTATGCTGGGTGCCCGCTGCAGAACTTCTGCTCAACTCTAAGGATTTTTGCCCTAAGTCAGTGCAAAATATTTTGACAATATTTTTGTTTACCTCAGATTATCATATTGAGACACAAACAAAACACAGCATCTGCACAGCAACTTGTTACCCTTGGAAAATGGAAACAAAAATATTTCACAGGCGTGCTGAACCTTAGTGGTTATCCTAACACTAGCAGCATTTTGAAAAGCAAAAATCAGGAAGTGAGTATGTACATCTAGAATTACCAAGTCTCCCCAAAAGCCAAATATTGTATCCACTATAATCTACAATTATACAGCCCACATTCATAAACACACACGAATAATTTTACACATATGAAGAATCCTATTGGTGTCAGTGGGACTCCTCAGATATAGAAAATGACTCATGCTTAAGTGCCTGCAGTCAGGTACATGGGACTGAAAAGGAATAGGGCTGGCTTACACAGTTTATCGTCAAAGACTGCATTTGGGGGATATTAGCATGTGCCTGTGATAGGAATCACAGGGAGCTGAGCAACCTGCTCTGGAAAACAGCATTTCCCATTGTAAGCACCTCTCATCTCAACAGAGCTGAGCTTATTCAGAGATGCTGCTTTGTAGAGGACCAGTTTGTGCCTGCAAAATGTAAGCCCTTTAAGCAGGGGTGAAAGTAACTAAATAGTACCAGTAGCTCATTCTGTTCCAATAGCCCATTCTGCACCAGGGACAGAGATGCCATGTTCCCCTCCTCCATACCCGAAGCCATTCCCAGTCAGCCAGACTCCTGTTTGCTTTTTGATTCAGATTCAAGAATGAAATTACGTGTCTATAGCCAGGTAATGCAACAGAACAAAACTGCAAGGGAAGGAAGGAAGTGAAGCAGTTGGTGTTAATTATGCAAAGCTGATGTGACTTGTCGGATGTGAGTAATTCCAGGATACGAGCAACAGGTGCCTGATGAGGCAAGAGGAAAACCCAGAGCTCTTCTCTGCACAGCGGAGGTAGACACATGTCATTTCTCCATCTGTAAAACGGGGATAATGGAGTGCAGTCACCTCACTTGGGGCTGCCAGGGTTCAATGCAGAAATGTTCATCAAGGCTTTTGAGAACCATGGTTGGGAGAAAGATGGGCTAGCACTGTTTAGTATTACTGTACTCTGGCAATAGGGGCCAGACCCTACCAATTCTGCCCTGCATGCTGGGATGTTTCAGATCCCATAGGGTGATAAGACTTGTGGAGGCTTTCAGGTGCTACTGTTGCAGAACTGAGAGAGCCAGCATCTTACCATCTCTAGGATCATACATAGAGGATGCTGTTTCCACCTTCATCTCCTCTCTAAAGTGAGAGCTGATGGAGGTTTGCCTCCCAGAATTGAAAGACTGAGCAATGAGGGTCTAGATCAGGGCTGGGCAAATACCGACCCATGGGCCAGCTCCGGTCCGTCAGGGTTAGCACCTGGTGGGCCCCCACACCGCAGTATTTACCTGTGCCTCCACAGTTACGGGGGAATCACAGCTTCTGTTAGCTGCGAGCCGCCATTCCCAGCCAGTGGGAGCTGTGATCACCCTAAATATGGAGGTGCAGGTAGGTACAGCGGCAGTGGCCCACCATGGGCTAATCCCAGTGAACCGCCACCATTTTGTCACCCGACCCGTTCTAGATCGCTAAACTCTCTGGTCTAAGGAGGATGGCGCAAGATGCAGTAGAAAAGGGAAGTGGTATCTATATTATGATATTGGGAGAGGCTAGTTGAGGAGGGAGAGAGAAATTCCATTAGCTGTCCCAACCCTCCGGGACTCATGCAAAATTAATGAAATGGTTGTGTGTGCCTTTAGGTATTTAATCCAGCTCTTATCTCATCTCTATTGCCAAGGCAGCAATAATTCTACCACAGCTGGCGTTTTGACTAGCATCCATATGTTAGTCTGGATCTGGCTGTGGCTAAAGATTGCAGATCTATACTTTTGCCAGACTGGGGCCAGGGTATTGCCTGCATCTCTGCCACTACATTGCCAATTCAAACAGGCTTCCTGCTCATTTATTTCCCAGCCATAACAGACCGATAAACTACATACTGTTAACAAAACATAAAAGAACAGAGGAAGATGAAATAGTCCAATATTTTGACTTTCCCAGTCTGTCTCTAATGTACATATGTCCAATACATTTGATACTATACACAGATTAGCACTCCAATTTCACCTACCTCATTTATTAATAGAATCACAAATGCGCCCAGCACAGAAACATCTTATGCTTCAGCAACATAGACTACAATATTTTGCAGCAGGGTTAAAGCTATTTCCAAACACGTAGCATGGATGCAAGAGGTGTAAGAGAAAGAGATTGCATATTACAGGCTAAAAGCCAGGATATGAGATACCTCTAAGAGTCAGGCCATAAAACACTGCAATCCCCTCTCTTCACACTCCCCGTTTTTAACAGGAGGTTTCCATTTTGCAGTTTCCCGTTATGCACTGTGTTTGGAAATAGTTAGCAAATAATAAAAAAAGAAAAATGTTCTCAGCATGACATCGGCCACAGATGGCAAAACTGCCTATATGGGCATTCTTTGATTTCCAGAATGAAGACCAAATTTTAAGTTGCTCCTCTCATTCAGAGTTGTGTGAGTTCACACTCACTACAGTATGCATATAAATAAAACATTGCATGTGCATTTTGCTACTTTGAAGCTGAACTGGCCATTCCTGCACACAAGTATCCCATGTGCATGCTAAATCTTGATAATGCTATAAACATGCCAGGAAGGGAACCCAAAGCTTCATGGAGGACCCCAAAGGGTTAAATTCTGTGTACATGTCTTAGAGTTAACATAAACATGATAAAACATAAGTAGCTAAAGAGAATCCCACTGGCTACACATCTGAAATATCTCAACAGCATAAATTATACCAGGGTGGTCAATTATATTTTGTCAGGGTATAGTCAAGGTCTAGAATCCAGAGAAAATAATGATAAAAATAATGATAATAAGTAAATATAAATTTCAGGGTCCATTCTAAAACTCTGGTGGTCCAGATTTGACCCATAGTCTGTCTGTTGACTATCCCAGAATGAGGGAGGAATACAAATGTAGACATCCGAAATTGCAAATGAAGTGGGGATTTAAATATCCCATACTTCATTTGCATAATTGCGAACTGCCATTTTTCTGCAATAGCGCTATTTCGGGTCATCAAACTTGGTCCCCGGGGGTTATTTTGAGAGAAAACCCTTCCCTCGAAATAACCCTTAAACCGAGGAGGGTCCTCTCCCAGTCCAGTCAGATGGAGCTGGTGATATTACATTACAGCATACGCATCTGTCCTCTGACCTGAGATCACTAAACTCATTTCATATACAGAAGAGTAGGAACTGCCCATACTAGAGAAATCTAATTCAGTAGCCTGTCACTGACAATGACCACTATCAGCTAAAGAATTTCATGCGAAGGTGCAAGAAACCTCCGAGTAAGCAGCTATACTCATAGAAAATTTCCTCCTAAACCCCACACAGCAGTGGTTGGCTTTTGTCCTGATGTAAAATGTTTGTACCTCTTCCAAAATTCTTTCATATGTATTATAACAACTCTAGCTACTCTTGCTAGCCATATGAATGGATAATCCCATTTTCAACTCTGCTGTAGCCAGCAGTAATTGAGCTCCATGTTGAGGATCTACTACAGACTCAACATGATGACTAGTCTGCATCAGTAAAAGAATGGAAGTCTAAATTAGTCAAAATAGAAAGAGAGGCATCTGGGGGCCAATATTAGAGCTGCTTTGGAAGGGTGGCTCGGGTTTGGTCTAACATAAACGAAGCTGTAGGTCAGGCAGTGCCTCGAGCACAAACACACTTGCAAATTGTTTTTTTAAAGGAACTAACTCAAATTAAATAAAATAATAAATCCCGACACAACTTGTCATTCCCAGCAGCAAAGATGATTGTTTATAAAATTAGCCATATTGTGGTAAACTGGAATGTAACCTTTACAAAATGACGGAGAAGAAAGCTCCGTGCACAGAGCTTTAACATTGGAGAACACATGTCCTTTTTAAATAGAAACACCTTAAAAAAAACAGTTGTTCTTACCAGTATATTTGATAAAGCAGGGTACATGGGCTAATTATTATATTCCCTGAAGCCTTCTGCAGTTATCAAGTTATTATTGCTCATTTAGAGTAGTGCTTTATTCAAAGACTTCTACTGTAATCTCCATTTAAACGATTTATGGAGAGTCCTGTTTGATTTTCCATCACTGGCAATTTTTAAATCATGATGGGGGAGTTCTATAAGAATTCCTCTTGGAATTTGGGGGAGGGATTAGGAGGAAGGTCTCTGGCCTGTGTTATAAAGAAGATCAGACTAATTGATCATGGGACCCCTTCTAGTTATTGAACGTATGAATCTATGTAATTGGGCAGAAAGGCTACGCTCTAATATTAGCGATCATAAAACATTGGTTAACCCAGGTTTGTGAAAATGCACTAGCTAGGGCCTCCTACTCTACTCCTTTTGGAAATTTGCACCTGTAACTTGAATTACTCTGCCTAGGTCCATTCAGCTCGGGCGGGGGGAGGAGGGAGATGAATTCTGACCTTCCAACAGCTAACATGTTCCAACATGCAACTCAAAGAAAGGGTTTCACCACGTGGGCATATGACATTTGAAAACACACTTCACTTGCTAACATAAACAGAATCAAATGGCAGCAAATAATAAGCAGCAAAGTTGCCAGAAATGTGCTTCCTCGTTATCCCTCGCTCATTTGATCACCATTGTCCGTAGCACTCCCCTGAAGACAGTGGGAAGTTTGTGCTTTCACACAGGTGTCATTCATGAAGTTATTCAAGTAAAAAAGGCCAGAAGAACTTTAAAACTGGATAATAAGAGACTGTGAATCCCAGTGATGACTGAACCAGGGGATATTCTAAACAAAAAGAGCTGTCAGGCATGCTGGTCACTTTATACCACTTGATGCTACAGTCACCAGCCATTCTAAGCTTCAGAGTGATGTTTGAGGTTATTGTGTATGATGATTGTGTTGTTGATTTGCTGATGACTGTGCTATGCAAGGAGAATTGTGTGGATTTGCATGAGCGGTGAATGAAGAGTTGTGCTGCAGTAAGAGGCTGTGTATGTTTAGGGTTGCTGTATGTGCTGGTTATAGTGTTGTGAGTTGTGTTGTGCTGGGAGAGTTGTGTGGATTAGCATGGGAGATTTGTACAGGAGTTGTGTTTTATTGGGAGATTTGTGTTGATCTATGTAAGGGGCAGTTGGACAAGTAATGCACCATCTGTGCAGTCTCCCTTCATATAACAAATTAAACTGTGGCATGCAAATTAGCTGCAGAATGAAAGGGAGGTGATGGATTGAGTTACTTCTGCTATCACAATGGGCGAGGACTCTCAGCGTAACAGAGAAGCTTACCTTACTGTAGCAGCATATACACCAAAATTGGAATGATACAGAGAGTAACACGGACCCTGCACAAGGATGACATGCAAATTCGTGTAGCTGTACACTGGATGGCTGTAATTCAGAAAATCAAAATGGTTGAGACTTAAAAAATGGATAATAAGACCGTGAAACCCACTGATGAGTCAACCTGAATTTTAAAAAGCCCTCAACCATATATGAATGTAGCTTTTCCATCACCTCACAGTCACTCAACAGATATAATACTCTACAGTGTATCATGGGGTATAATTATATAGACCACTGGTTGCCACATAAACAAAGTAAATAGGAACTTAGAGCACAACATGTCCATTTCAAAGTCATTTGTAATCTACTGACAAATTAATCTGATGCACAATATTAAAACTAGGGCTGGCAACAGACTTCACTGGGCCCTGTGAAGAGGTGGGGCTTCAGCAAGAAGGCATGGAGCTAGGGCCAGCCAGCCCTCAGCACCACCTAAACTAAACTACCCGTCCCTCAGCCAGTCCTCAATGCCGCCCAGACCAGGCCATGTGTAATGTAAATGGCCTGGAGCCTTGAGCACTTTTAAATTGCCAGGCCCTGGGGCAATTGCCCCCTTTGCCCACTCTTCCTCCCACCCTGTCAGCAGCCCCAACCAAAGCCTGAAACTTTATTGCCATCTAGAGTACAAGCAGGATTAATCCAAGTACAGAATGAAGGGAGTAGAGCAGGAACAGGGTCATATGTTTGCCATTCATCAGGATTTCCTCTTTTACATCCTGAGCAGCTCTGGGTATCTGCTGAAGTCAATGGGAGATGCAGATCTCAGCATCTCTCAGGATTTGACCCCAAAATGGTCACGTTTACATTTCTAATCTCTGTTCTGAGCAGACAGCCAGTTGGCTGTGGGTGAAAGTGTTTTATTGGCCCAAACACTTTAGACTGCAAAACAGCAGGCAGCTTAGCCAACCACCAAACTGTACAGAACTGCTGCAGTAGCTTCTATCTTAATGAAGCTGCAGATGTTGTCAGTGTCAAGTTTTGCCCTGAATATTTTGTAATTCATTCTCTCTCTTTCTCTCTCTCTCTCTCTCTCAGTTTGATTTTGAAGTCACTCGCCCCAAATTCTGTCCTACCTCACTCATTTTTCTTCTCCACGTAACAAGGTTTCCCAAGCTGGAAGCAAGTTTATATCACACTTCAAGTTCCATTCCTTCTACTACAGAGGAACAATGGGTTCCTAAGGAAGTCACCTTCCAGGCATGCACAGGCCCATGAAAGCAAAGTGTGGGAGAATCACTGGGCCCTGCACCCCCCATCCGCAGTGAGGTATGACTCTGAGATAGCAGGTAGAAGAGAAAGTTTATTAGTCGAGACAGGAACACAGTGTAGAATAGACTTGTCAGCACAGTAACCAGAAGCAGTCAGTATAATCCATCTTTGGCAGAAGGCCCCCCCGAGAGCCTGGCTCTGGTCCTCCACCCCAACCTAAACTGCTCCTCTCCCAGCTCCTGGTCCCAGCCACGTCCCACCTCCTGGTTTTTGTCCTGCTTCCCCAGCAAAAGGTGTCACCTGGACTGACCACTTATAAATACTCTATTCATCTGAAGAAGTGGGTTGTGCCCATGAAAGCTCATGACACTATCTACATTTTTTGTTAGTCTCTAAAGTGCTGCAGGCCTATTAGTTGTTTTTTAAATTTTTTTCAATTATAAATCAGTTAGTCTCTAAGGTGTCACAGGGTTCCTCATTGTTTATGCAACATAAAGTGAGATTTGGGGAGGGGAGCAGAAACAAAGGAGGAAATAGATTTCCTTGATAGATAACTTCTTGTTTGTCTAAAATTATGCTTAAAAAAAAAGCTTATTCCTGATGCAATTTCACCATTTCTAGCTGTTGGTGCCCTAGCACTTGGGGACTAATCTTTTGTTTCCTTTTTCAAGTGCAGTGGGTCATCCCTAGTGGGTTCCCCTCTGCCATATTCCATTAGTAGTTCTTATATCAAAGATTATAGACCCTTACTGTGCTATGCCTATCATTATACTGTTTAATTATAGCATCAGGCTTCTTTCATATAACATAATACAGGTTGAACCTCTCTAGTCCACAGTCTCTGCTCTGCCAACATCCATGGTCCAGCATGATTTTAGTTGGTTGGTTGGATGTCCTCTTATTGTGGGTGTGGCCAAGTTTCCTGCAGTCCCGTAAAATGTATTTACAGTCACCAGTTCTGCTGTTATTTTATTTTAAATTACCCCTACATGTCTTCTGAGAGAGCAGCAAGCAGAAAGAGGCAGCAAGTGTGTGTGTGTGGGGGGGGGGGGGGAACAAGGGTGTAGTTCAAAGCAGCAGTGCTGTATGGTGTTTGGGGCCAGACTCCAGGCTCCTTGGGGTGCTGCTGCTTTCAAACGCCACTTCAGGAGCCCGGCGTCAGGCTCCTCCCGGCATTTCAAAGTGGCACGCCACACAGAGCCCAGGATCAGAATCCTCAGCTGACCCCAGGCTCCACTTTGAAACACCGAGAGGAGTCTGACGCTGGACTCCTGTGGCAGCATTTCAAAGCAGCAGTGCCCCACGGAGCCTGGGATCAGCTGGGGAGCCACCAACTGACCCTGGGCTTCGTGTGGCACTTTCGCCTTTAAAGTGTAGCAACAGCCCTAGGGCTGTTGCTATACTTCAAAGGCGGAGACGGCCTATCAACTAGTTGAATAGTCGATGCAAAATGAATCGACTAATCGACTAGTCAATTACCTGCAATTTAACATCCCTAGCAAGCAAAGGAAGTGCTGGTAATACTGGTAAATGGAAGCACGTTTTTCATGCTTTATCTACTTATTTTCTTACGCCAATACAGTAAAATGGTGTAACGACACTAACACTTATTAGGAAGAGAGCTGATAAGCCTTGGCTAGGCATAGGCTTATATAGGGTGTATCTGTACAGTCACACATTACTAAGCAGCATTGCAAGCGGCTGTTCCATTTATTCACTTCGGTGAAATAAAAATAACAAGACACACTCACTACAATATTGACCTCCCGTGTTTCAGCAAATTCTCTCATTTGGCACTAGTGTAGTCCAACACCCTGAGGTCCTTAAAGGTTCAACCTGTAGTTTACCAGTTGCTCCATAGGCAGGTGAGGATTTATGGAGTAAAATGTATTGCATAGGAGCAAAGAACTTCCATTACGTTTGCTATGCAGATGCACTTGGTCACAACCTAGTTTTGAACATCTCTAATTTTTGGGAGAGGGTACATTTGAATCTCATGTTATCCAGTTACAGAAGACAAGGCAGGTGAGGAAATACCTTGTATTGTACCAACTTTGGTAGGTGAAAAAGTCAAAGCCGGAGAAGAGTGTTGTGTACCCTTGACAGCTTGTGTCCTTCACTAACAGAGGGTGTTCCGATAAAAGATATTGCCTCGCCCATTTTGCCTTTCTAATATCCTAGAACCAGCACAGCTGCACCATGGCAAACTACAGCATAAAGATACAGCACTTTAGCAAAATTTAAATGAAGGCTCAGAATTGCTGCCTCAGAGTGATCTGATCCAGAGCTCTTTGTGCATTTGAACCTCTCAACTTCAGCAATAACATTTACAATGGGGTAGCCCTATAGCATTTCCTTCTTCAGAAAAGTTACATTTATATTTTCTTCTGATAGCCATAAATTTACTAATCTACTGAACAGGGAAATGCAGAAAAAAAACCCTTTTTTCTGCCTTTTTATATAATTATTTAACTATAATGTTATATGTGAGCAATGGCAGCAAAGAAAAACACTTTGGGCAACCATTTTCCATTTTTTTTTGGTATTTGTTTAAAAAAAGGTTGTCAATCTTGCATGTTTAAGATCTAGTAATAATATTTTAAGTAACACCATTATCCAGAAGATTTCACAGTACTTTACAAATCACTGAACTACAATTATACCTACTATTGGGGTGGAGCCAACAGTCAGCTGGTAGCTGCTAATGTTATCCAAGTCCAGGGATAATAGATCTTTCAATGCATACATTAGAAGATAAAAGGATACCTCAGGTCAGTTTTGTCTTAAGTGCCCCTGATTGTTAAATGTCTTATTATTAAGCATTTTCATGAGAACATAAATAACTTGCTTGTCTCTGTTTCCCTCTCTTGCTGGCCTCCTTGCATTTGTGGATGGTCCAATAACAGCCCCTGTTCATAACTGGAAAGATTTCCTGTCCTCCAAACATACAAAATACATGACTGTACTACACACCAACTGCAATCTACAAGGTTTGTCTTCTTCGAAACAAATAATTTTATGTGGGTGACATATTTAACCCAGTGTACAGCACTGCACTCTTCATTATCAATAGTGGAAAAAGTAAAAAAAAAAAAAAATCTGTTCAGCACTTGGAACAAGTCCACTTCAATGACAACAATGCATTAAACAACAAATTAATATTTATAATAATTTCTACTTTGATAGCACTGTCTGTGCAAGGATCCTGAAGAACATTGCAAACAGTGAACAGTTTTCTATTGGTTGGAAAATGTCTCTGATTACCCATGGGAATGGGAAGCACATAAGGAGATTTTCAGAATACTCAGTGTCCACAGTTAGGCCAAGATTTTCAAGGGAAATGAGGCAGGACATAAGCAGTTCTTGGGGTGATCAGCACCTGAAAAATGGATCCTATGGTCCAGTCTCCCTATGTCTTCAAGAACTTTGAATGATTGGGTCAGGCCATATATGATTTGCACAAAGCTACACAGGAGCACAACAGCTGAGCTGAGATCAGAACCCAAATCATCTAATTCACAGGCCTACTTTCAGCCACAAGACCATCCATATCCTCAGGATGGTGTCATTAAAATTTTGGGGGTGTGGCAAGACTAAATCAGTGAAGAATGTGACCCCGATGCATTATACTGAAGTTAAATCAACATACATTGCCTATCAGATATATTGTCCCCTACAGAGTTTGCATGTGGAAACTACCACTGAATATCAGTGTTGATGATAAGATATTATTATATAGCTGTGCTGCAGTAGAAGGACTGAACTAGAAACCTAACTTCTGGTAAATGACCTACAATACAAGGCAAACTATTTTCAGCACTAAGATGTTTCACCTTATATGTCACTCTCCCACCCACATCGAATACCAGATTCTGGTCACTAACATCAACTCCAGAATATTTCCCCTCTTTCTCTCTAGTCACATTCATGTGCAAATTCATTGGATAAACAAGCAAGTACACCATGTCTGCGTGCCAAAATGATCAGATTTCCTCTTAAATAAAGGCTTTCCTAAGAGCTGTTTTCCCTTTGCTTTGTTTTTCCTTCTCCCTCGCCATAGCATGATGCATGTTCTCATTGTTCGTCAGTAAGACAGGGAGCAGCTTCTTTCTTGTCTGGGAAGTCCCATGCACTCCAGTGGGATTAAACCAGGGATGAATGCCATTTAATGAAAGCCATTACATAATATAAAGATTGCGTTATTTCGAAAAATCCAGTCTTGGCTGACCTCAAGGGGTAAAAGATCAACCTACAGATTTCAACGGAAAAGGCAAGATAACATTTGTGCTAGTACATCATGTGAGTTCCCTTTTCCTTGAGTTAATCCCTGTTTTCCTTGGGGTGGGAGAAAGGGGGTGGAGAAGAAAATAATCGCAGTAGAAATATCTGACTCATGGTGGTCCAACGCTTCCCTGCGCTTTGCAGGTCACAAACATTGCCCGCTGCAGATCAGCACAACTCCCCTAGTCGCATTGGAAATGGCAAAGACAGGACGGAACTAGCCCGGAGATGGTCCTGCCGGGAGGAAGGCTGCATAGGAGGAAGGGGAAATGTCATGCTGTCGTTACAGCACTCGGAGTTAGGGTGCGGAGAAACGGGGACCTCTGCAGTTTTACATCTGAGCAGCAGCAAAATCGAGAGCAACTACCAGAAATGTAGCAAGAACAACGCTCCCAGCCGCTGCTCGGCTTCACCAGGCGCCTTGAACATTGGAGGGACTCACCAGAAGGCTCCTGCGTGGGGATCAAACCCGAACAACATGCACTCTTCCACACCCCCCAATAACCCCATCGCCCCCCTTATTTTGCCTCATTGCATATGCACCCCGCGCCTGCTGCAGTTTGCTTTACCTTCAGCCCAAGACTGGGGGGTGTGGTGCATGCGCAGCTGCTGCCTGCCCTCCATTCATAAAAAAAACCCAACCCACATCTAGCCTTTGGAACTTGCAACAAGTTCCCTTCCGGCCCCCCATTCATAAAAGAGAGCAGAGCATGCGCCTTGGGACCTCAGTGCCCACCCATTCATAGAGTTGGGAGGACAGGCATGCGCAGAGGGGGTCCCTTTCCTCCCATTCATAAAATAGCCATTTTCCCAGGCAGCAGTTGTTGCAACATCGAGGGCCGAGGCGAGCAGGGGGAAGCTACTGCTGCTGACAGCACAGCACTTGCAGGTCTTTCCCTGAGATTCATGGTGTTTCGTGCCAGGGATTTTGCAGGTCCAGCCTTTTGAGCTGCCTCGGCTTTAGGATTAACTCGCCTGTTGAGAGATGATCTTGTCTGAACTGTTTAAAGTAAGTGGGAGACTCATATTTGTGGATAACTATATAAATAAATCCCCTTCCCTGCCAAGAAAAAATTTTGCTCCCTTTTTAGGTGCATTTATCTATTTCCTTTGCATGGCTATTTATCACAAACATAAATGTGTATATTACGATTTTCCTAGCAGTTATAAATCTACACCTATGTTGTATGTGCAGCTGTCTGGTGTCTCCTGACCTAAAGGGAAATTTGCATTCTTTCAAGAAAAGAAATATCCTGGTCCCTACACAATTCGCATGTGTTCCCGTGATTCGTGTTGAAGCTTCTCTTCCTGCACTCCTATTAACATCTGTATTGGTGTATGGACACAACAGGCGGCTTTTACCAGACGTGGGTTGGGATTATTTTCGTGGCTGTTGGGTTGGCTTTGGGGTTTTTGTTTTGTTTGTTTGTTTAAGAATCGCATTGGGCTTCTCTTCTGTTGATGGAGACTCCTTTCCTTCCTCCCCATCCCCTTCCCATAACGGGCATACATACATGACCCCTTAGATGGACAAATAAAACCTGTACCTGGGCTTTCTGCGGAGTATGAAAACTGATTTTATGTATTTCTCTCCTCCAAGCCCTCTGCCTTGCTAGGATCAAGTGGCTCCGCAGCTGTTTCCATAATAGGGCACTTTAGCGCTCAGCCACTGGAGTGTCAGATCTTTACTGGATGACCTTTGGTCTTTAGCATTTTATTTCATGCAACTGTCCTGCAATTCCGTTTTTTTCTTTATTTCTTACTCCATCTTTGATCTAGTCCCCCACAGTCTTCTCTGTATTGCTATGCGATTTTGTGGCTTAGTTACAACTTTGCATTGGAGCTGTAGTGACATGTTTTAAATTGTACCTAATTGTAGACGTAGGTTTGTGCATATAATCCTTTATATTTGCACATATATTTTCTCCATAAATAGATTTAAAAAACATGGAGAAAAACGTCTTGAGAGCCCTTCTTCACCAAGTGCGTAGCTGAGACGACGAGCTAGGTTATTTTCTGGTACTAGTCCTGGCGTCATAGTGGAAAGACAAGACTAGAAACGATATAGTCTGGAAATTCATTATCAGAAAGGAAATGGGAAAACCAGAGAGACATATGCAAGGCACAGAAGTCCAAGAGGAGAGCAGGATTGGAAATGCAGACCTTGGAAATGGCAGTGCAAACAGGAATCAGCATTAATCACAAGGGGAATGGACTTCATTCCTTCTTGCTCCTCAAGTGATGAGAAGTAATGTATTACAGGGGTTGATTTTTCTGCAATAGAATCTTTCCAAAAGGATCTGAGTTCTCAATTTAAAAATATTGAATTGCACACTTTTTTAAAAGCAGGTACAAGGGCGAAACCTTATGGAATTCCCAGAATAGAGAATAATTTGTCTTTTATTCTTTAAAACTTCTCAAACTTCCCTTGTTTCAAATCATTTTAAAGACATGGTATGCTAACAGTCAATTTACAGAAATCTCAGTTCAGCTTTAAAGAGAAAATTGAAACCCTGCATGTTCAGTATTAAGTCAGTCCTCTCTGACTTTGGCTGCTAAAGGATAAAGCTGTCATTTGTGCACTGAATCACAATTATTTTCATGACTAGCTCCTCCTCCTTAATATAAAAATGAATGACCAAGGAAGGAGTGGTTGCTTTCAGTTATTGGAACCCTGTGGGGGATATCTCATTGATAAATGCGCCATATTCCACAGGCAATCTTCTTCTGTTGATAGAAAGGACTCTATTGCTATTGCACAATTAAGGAAACATTTCTAAATCTTGCATGCTTTTGAAATCCCCTGTGAGATATGTAAAGAGGGAAACAACTTGTTTGTCTCCTAAAAGAGCAAAAGAAAAGTTGTTTTTATCTTTCCCTGAGCATGGTGTGAAAATGCTCCTTAAAAAAAGGAGTCTTAAATAAAATGGCCCTAACAATCTTTTTCTCGCACTGCAGCAATGGTTAGTTCATACTAGCTACCCCACATCTCAATATAAGTAGAAAGCTCATCAAACAGGTTGACTATACAGCTGTCCAAATCCAGGTCTGGTGTCTAAAGCTGTATCTCTTTTTACAAAAATAACTGGCCAAATATTATGACTGGGTGGGTGGTTGTTTTTTCTTAAATGTAAGAGCTAATGTAGTATAATTTCCTTCACTTACTAGAAAATCCTCTGATAGCATTCAGCAGTTAGTATTGTTAACTTCTATAATTCTATAAGTGTTCTTTAACTTCTGTGGCTTTTATTTTTGTATGTCAACATTTTGTTTTAGCTAAACAATAAGAGAATCTATTGCCTTCAGAGAACTGAAAATTTCTCAGCCCAAATCTCAAGCTGTAAGAAAGAGACTGGACAGGGTGGTACTTGAAAAGTTTACAAGCCTGTATTTTCAGCTTCTCCTATATCAGAGCCATTGGCCTAATCTTAAATCAATGCCTCATTTTTAAAAAATCAGATTTTTTTCCCCCACTAAGCTTTATTTCCCCTCTACCCTCTCCTGCTCCTTATTCTTCTCAGAGGAAAAACTAACTATCCTCACACGGGTACGGCCATTAGGCAGGAAGGGAACTCAAACCTCTTATGTATTTGTATGCATGAAAAGGTGCTCAACACTACAGAAATTTCACCCAAGAGCTTACAGTTTAAATCAGATCTGACTTATTGAAGCTATAGACATTCTACCCATATCCACATATCTTATCTCTCTCACACACACATGCATACTTTCTACAACATCTTTTTGGTAGGGAGTGTCATGTCTTTTAGGCTGTGTCTAGACTACATCCCTCTTTCAACAGAGGGATGTAAATTAGACACTTCGAAATTGCAAATGAAGCGTGGGATTTAAATATCCTGCGCTTCATTTGCATAATCGCATCATGGCGCTCTTTCGAAAAAGTGCCATTTTGAAAGTAAAACCATGGTCTAGACGCGGTTGTGTTGAAAACAGCAGATACTCAAGGAGTACCGGATCTTTTGAAAAAGTCTGCCATTTTCGACAGAATCGCGTCTATACCGCCTTAGTGTCTATTTCTAGCCTTTTATGACACTAAGCTTTTTCTTTGTAAAAGATTTTCTGTACCAATAATCAAATTTTTCTTCCACCTATAACTCCTCCAACTAAATCTTCAGAAGACTTCATAGGATCTTTAGATTCCTGCTGGTCATAGCACATCATTTACTACTCTTGACGTGTCCAGTTAAGAGGTTCTAACCAAAGGCAAGGTTAGAATTTCTTTAGATATCGTTCAGCTTTTCATCTCTGTGATTCAGAATGAATTAGGGTTTTGATGGTAGTTACACAGTGAACCTGATTCACCATTCTGAATCCTTCCTGTGCTGTAAAATGTCTTTTAGAGTATCAACAAGGCTTTGCCACTCCTGTTTACACTGGGCTGCTCTTTGCATGTCTCCCATGTTGTTAAATCCATACATTTTTCCCTAACTACTGTACTATGGAAGGATTATTTCAGTTAGCCCTTTTGGCGTGTTCCTCCAGCTGGCCAATGACATGCCTTTTATAGCATGTCTTCGCTTCATTCTTAACACGTGCCCCAGATATTTCAGTCTTCATCTCTGGATAATTTTGTACAGAAGGAGTTGCTGAGATTGTCTGAGTTCAGCATTGCCTTGCCCAAATCAAAATTCACTCTATCTGGGTTGAAATTCTGAAAGTATATCTGAGTGGTGTTCAAAAGATCTGGATTCTATTCCGAGTTCTGTCACTGATCCACTGTATGATTTTTGGCAAGTTGCTTAAGGTGAAATCCGGGACCCACGGAAGTCAAGGGCAAAACTCCCATTGACTTCAAAGAGTTCAGGATTTTGCCCTTAATGTCTCTGCCTGTTTCCACATACATGTCTCATGCAGGGTTGTGATGTTTTATTAATCCTTATGAAACTATGCAATCTTTGGAAGGCTGATAGAGCAAATCAAAATTAGTATTTGTTATGCTAGAAATGTTTGCGTAGGCTATGTTATGGGGCTCGGGGAGAAACGTGGGTTGTAGTGTTTCCTATCCCATCCGGTTACCTTCATGTAGTGAAAGGTATCTGAACCAGAGCAAAGTTCAACAAGGTGTGATTTTTTGATTGATTTATTGCTAGTTCAAAAGGTACCCTCTGATGAGGTTTAGTAACTCTCCAGTGTTGCAGAAGTTAGTTCCAGGTATTTGATATAAACTGCAGGCAGTTCTTTGAGGCAGTGAGGGTGGAGCAAATCATGAGAGCGCCACATTCTAGTGCCATAGAATAGCCTCTGTTTTTTTTAGAAAATAATCAATTTGCCTGAGAGGCACCAACCGAACTCTCCAGGTGACAAGGTGAGGACCGTGAGGCTGTTGAAAGGCATGAGGCTGAAGGGCAACTGTTGTCCCTGAAAAATTGCCTTTTTGAAGCAGAATGTTAATTTAAAGGGGTAATATGACCCATGAGTCAATACTTGAGATGAACAATCATAGAGCTCTAACTCTAGCTCTATATTGCATTATTACTTTGCTTCAGCTAGAAATGCATTTATGATGGAATAAGTTTAAATCAATGTTTGGGGGGCTTATTTTTAGATGGTATTAGGTCCAATGTTTGCATCTTTTAATTGCACCTTGCAAAAGCTGCTTGGGCAAAAGAAAGGATATCTTGGACCTGGTCCTAGGTGGGTGAAAGATGAGTGCTGAGTAGCTGCAAGTTCTATTGATGAATAGGAATAACATCTGTCAGAATCAAGACAGTTATGTCTCTTAAATACATTGGAGGCCTCTTCTTTAAGGCCTGATCTTGCAGCCCTTCCTCAGGTGACATCAGTGGGACTGCTTCCCCCATAAGAGGTGCAGAATCCGACCCTCATTTTCATTATCTTGCTATTATAACATGGTTACAAGGTGTGTGTTTGAAAAAATATCAGTATTAAACAATATTAAAATAGCAATATTAAACTAAAACAACAAATAGTCTAGCAGCACCTTAAAGACTAACAAAACATGTAGATGGTATCAAAACCCACTTCTTCAGATGAATGGAGTTATTAAAGGTCCAGTTCCAAAATAAATAGGGGATGAGGGGGGCACTATTCGTTATTTAAGTCCAGTTTCACACTAACAAGGCTACCCCTCTGAAGCAAAGTTAAATAAGTCATTCAAAGTCCGTTCTGTTTTTCAGGAACTAGAAGTTGCCCAACCATTATGAAAATCCAAAAGAATTTAAGAGAAACTAGTGGGATCCTATAGCAATTACTTTAAAACTTGCAGAATTTAATAATGAGCTTTTCTGTAGGATTATATAAACCATTCCACACAGTTCTATAGTAAGTACTGTATATATTTTCTATTGCATTCAGTAAGATAGTCCAAAAACTATATACAATTTTATAGGAAAAAATTATAGCATTTTTAATAAATTCTACATCTACAAAACTTCCAGATTTGAAATGGTACCATAACAACAACTTTTTACCTTTTTCTTTTTAAAATATTTGCAAATCCTAAAGTTTTAGGAGACTGTTATGCACAAAAATAGTAGTCTGGATACTGAGAAGAGGAAGTGATGAAAAGGGATCACAGAAACTGCAGCCAATTTAGTGAAATTAGCCACAAAGTTAATTCCAATAAATGGTTGTATATTGTTTTTGATATCAAACAATCAGATGTGTTATGTGGACACTCCTAGTTTTGAATGGGGGTAGAAAAAAGACAAATCTTCTCTAAATGGATGTTTATTCTTGACTTCTCTGTTTCAAAGTAATTTCAGTCGACTTATTGGAATTAACTTTAAAATTTAAACATACAATCAATTTGAAAACACCTAGTTCATGAGTTGCCTTCTGTTTGGTTTCAGAAAACTGCCTATATTGTCAGACTTGGTGAATTTGTGCCTGGCTTAATATTAACAGTATGTCTGAATTTACTAATGATTGAACTATTTTATTTGCATGTTGTTGGTATATTATTCTTTAATCTAAATTAAAACAGAATTTGTATCCAGAATTATACTGGTGCTTTGAAATATGGTATTTTTTGCATGCATCCATACAATAGTGTGAACTGGGAGTATTTGTGTGCTTAAATTTGTATACGTGTTTTTACTTATCTTGCATGAATCAGGGCCAAAAGGCAGCCCCATTAATTTAAAGAATATCAGTAGGACCTTAAAGGTACCACTCTGTCTGGGAGCTGACTGTACAGTAGATAGTCTACACAATAAGTTTTAATACTGTAAATTTGTAATTAAATTATTTGATTGCTACTTGATAGCATGAATTCTTAGCAGTTAGTCAACTATTTTATAGTCCCCACTCCGGCTCCACTCCCAGTGCACTCTGACCCCACTCCCAGGGATCCCCCTGACATCCAACGCTGCTGCCTCTGGTACAGCAGAGGCAGCAGCGTGGGGTCCGAGACGGGAGCCAGTCTGTGAGGGAAGCCAGTTTAAAAAACAGCTCCCCTCATGGACAGCTGGCTGCCTACCGCCTTGCGCTGCTGCCTCTAATAGAGGATGGAGGCAACAGCACGACGGGGAGGAGGGCGCGCCAGAGGGGTAACCAAGTGGCACCGTGAATCTGGTGCTGGGGAAAACAGGCTATTAAACCAGCTCCCCCCAGCATCAGCTCCTGCTTCCCCCCACACACACCCTTGCTACCTCTGATACAGGCCTAGCCTTACTGGTTAATCGTCTAGTCGACTACTCATTGACAACCCTGGTTGATAGCGGTTCTTCACTAAGCATCTTGCTATTTGATGGGCTTTGCCTCACAGTTCTTAAATTCAAGTTTGTAACTTTCGATGGATTTTATTTTCTGGCTTACTTATTTATGTAAGAAGTTGAAAGAAAATTGGCATCTAAAATCTATGGCAATTCTGGTTTTGGTTTTGGTTTGGTTTGTTTTTTACTAATTCTCTTATAAAGAGCAATTAACCTTGATTATACATTCTTGCCTGAATATTGGCTCAAACGTTATCTGTGAGGGACCTATGAGAGCTGCATGTTTTTTCATTCTTTTAAACAACTAAAAGCAGCGGCTCCTTCTGTCCATCTCCTTTTTATGACACCATTAATTCTTTCCTTGCAGATGAAATGCAGGTCACCTATTAAACTGCCTATATCATTCCCTGCAGTGGCGCCTCAAACAACACATTGCACATCTGTATGAGCAGAATGAAGGCATTTAGGTGAATCTGGTATTTGGAGTATCTGTGAGTGATGCTCACATCACTAGACACCTGAAATCTCTGTTCACAATCCAGTGGTAGCACAAACATCTTGTCTGTTCCTTTCCACCGTGCTTCAGCTGGCCAACCCTAACCAGCAGAAGAGTTCTATTTCTCATCAGAAAATCATTTTTGGATGAATTCTAGCAATTTCTTTAACCAGGACTGCTTTGGCAGCCAGAACCAGATATATCCGTTCAGAAAAGCACAGACTAAGCTGTCCAGTTTAGCCCCTCTTACATCCAGGGCTTTTTCAGTCACAGTGATCGGTTTCATGCGTAGCGGAACTTGGGTTCACAACCCAGTGCTGATTTGCTGTGCTAGGGCATTGCTACTACTTTACAGGCAATTTAATATTTCATCCAAAGTAAGATCCTTCTTCCCCTCTCCTGTGGCTGTCAGGGTCCAGTCATTAAATACGTAATAGAACTTGAGTGTCCAGTGCATCTGCCCATTTTCTAAACATTCAGCCTCCAAGAAGCTTGCCGACAATTCTGAGCTCTCGTTCTATCCTGGGACCCAGGTACTAAAGTAAAAGGGGATGAAGCTTGGTGGGGAGTATGTCAGTTCCCAGTGCTCAGACCAGCTGCTCAGGGTGTTTGCTGCAGAGAGGTTGAGTGAGCAATCACAGAAAAGACAAGTTATTGCATCATACAAGGTACTTATGCTTCAGGGAATTTTTGTAGAAGTCTTAGCCATACTGGGGTCTTACATGGCTACTAAACCTTGGTATGGAATAGGGAGAGGAAATTTAACAGCAAAAATGATAGGATGTTTATATCGTTTTAAGGGATACTCTAAGGAGACAGTGTGTCTGAAGTGTGGTATCTAGGAAATCTGGGTTTTTCACATCTCCGTGTCTGTTTCCCCATCAGTGAAATAGGAGTAATGAGACTTCCTTACCTTTGGCCAAGTGATTGAGACATTTTCAACTGTAACTGTCTTAAAATCCCTTTGGGCAGCTTTTTATTGGGGAGATGGGGGAGTTAAATTCAGGAAATAAAACTGCTGTTCTCACTAACATTAATTATCCCAATTAAACCACCTGCTCATGTCGGTCTGCATGTGACCTATCACAGAGTATAACAGTTGCTGAACATGGCTACAGTCTCTGTATGATGGAGGTCTGACTCAGTGGAATATTTTGAATTTGCAAGTGATTCCTGCTCATTCCATGTAACTAGCTCTGTATTTTCATGGTCCTTTAGATGTAGTACTGTCTTAAGGTCCCTTGTAAACATTGTGGTGTTTGCCGGACAGCTGCCTTTTTTATCACTAAGATGGTTCCTGTTCCTTGATGCGGGATGCACCCATTTGCATTGAATTCAGTGGTGCAGGATCAGACCCATAGTTTGTAAAGTTAAGCTAAATGCTGAGAGCTCAAGCAGTTACATTAGACACTGCCCTATTGTACAAATGTTCTCTCCAGCATAACATGCCTTAAATCATGATTTTTCAGTCCACTTTAGACCTGCTGTGAATGAGCACAACTCCACTGATTTCAATCAAGTACAGCTGGGATTCCGTTAGAACCCAACGGATATTTGGAAGCTGCAAGTGCATATGCTCTATTTTTATTTTTAAAAAGATCTGTCATGAGAGAGCCATTGGTACAGAGATAAAGGGCATGAAACAGGACTGCTTTAATATGGTGCAGTATTCCTCCATTTTATACAGTTCCAGCTACATTCATACCAACATCAGCCAGGCTGTGCGCACACCTTTCCAGCTGAAATAGCTGCATCTTGAGTGTCTTAGCTTTAAAAAACTAGGTTCTTGTGAGAGCCAACTGTCTTCCTTTAAATGCATAATCTCTGGCTGACAAATTTCAGTGATTAACATGTTATATAATACTGAACTCTGAGCTTTAGTAAATATTTCCTGTACTATGACACTGAATTAGATGAAATGTACAGCTTATTGGAAATCATTGTCTTTTTTTTTTAAAAGAAAATTAAGCAATATTTCATCACAGCAGCTCATGCAGTTAAGAAATTAGTGCTTTCAGAACCTTTCTACTTGCAACAACTGTGAATATTTCTGTTTTGGTTTTGTTTAGGAACAAATTCTCAATGAATAAACTAAGGTTTTTTTATGAATGACTGAGGAGGAAGAGTAACTAGTGAATTGTTAAATGGCAAAGGACACTGGCTTAAAGACTAAGATAGCATAAATAGCTTCACTATTCCTTCAAGATATAAAACATTTTGTCCCATTTTTTTGTCGTGTGGCAGACTCTCTTTAAGTCCAGGGACCAAGTATGCTAATACAGCAGAAAAGGCATGTGCTGTACTGACCACAGATTGATGTTCCATAGTCCATTTTTAGTGCATGAGCCCTATCTTGCAAGATGCTGAGTGCCTTTTGTGAGGTGCTAAGCTACTTTACCTCCTTTTGGTTTTACTGTATTTGAGGGTGCTCTGCACCTCTTAGGATCAGATCCCAAATGTCAATAAAGGAGAATGTTATTTTAATAATGGGCTCTGGACATCATTTTAAAGCAGATACTTAATCCCCACCCCCCCAAAAAAAGTTCTCTGGTTGTCTGCTGTGGGAGGGAGGTTCTTGGTACAGTATTTTTCATCCAATTAATTTAACTTGTGGGAAATGATTTAACAGCCACGCTGTACAGGATGCTCTGTGTATGTTGCATAAACACACAAAGTTCTAGGCCAGGAGATTGAGTGGCTCTTAAAGAGTAATGAGCTCTTTCCATATGTACAACACTTATGAATAAATCAGTCCACACTGCCTAACCTCTTGGTGTAAAATCCACATTTTTCACACATTTCTAAGACTTTAACAAAAAAACCAATCCTGATCAGCTCACTACATTTGAATTTCAAAAAGCCCCCTTTAACTTAATCTATCGTTTTACTTGCTGCTGCTTTAAACTGATCCTGAACATAATTCATAAATATAAAGGTCACTCCGCGAGGAAATGGCCCATCACATTGAAAACAATGTGCATTTTCTAAATTTGAACCAAGTAGTTTCCGTTCTTTGATTTAAGTTTAGATACTTCCTGTGGTTTCGTGTCCTACGCTGCAGTTGAATCCTTGGATTGGCTCCAGTATAAATTGCACTCTTTCAATGAAATTAGAAACTATAGCAATAGATGGTTGAGCTGCTCTGGCTAGTAAACTGCATTTAGACTATATGTTTTTCTGCTTCATGTTTGATGCAGATAACCAAATTATTTGTGTGATATGATCTCTGATCACATTTTCTGTGGTCTCCATTGAAGTGAGCTTTGCCTGTAATTTGCACCTATCTATTGTTGTTGCTATCTTAAATGACTGGGCTGCTAAATAAAGCCTATATCTTCCTTTTTATTCTGGTGCCCACAATGGGGATGAAAGAAGTAGAAAACCTGTGCTTTTTAAAGCCAAGATTTGTCTGATGGAGGGCAGTTGGCTGAGGCTATCTGTTGAGACAGAAATTGGACCAGTGCTCCCTGAAAGCTGTGAGCTTGGGTGGCCCTCAGGAGAGATTCAAATGCCGCCCAGCTGATTAGCAGAGTGCCCACAGCTCGGTTTTGTTTCTAATGGTGGTGCACATTAACACATGCCTTGGTGCACATAAAAATTATTCCACACATGGATGCAAAAATCTGCACATAGATGGAAAAGATTAAAGGAAACGTTGTTGGGGACCTTTGCAAAGCAAACCCAAACTGCAGAATCGAAACATATGGGCCCCACGTTGTCTGCTCCAAACTCCTCTGCCATTCTAGCTCCCCAAGAGGGTGAGGGAGGGTTCAATAGGGGAGGAAGATAGATTAATCTGTTCAGTACAGCTGTGGGTGTTTTGAGAAGGTGGTCTGGATATGTCCTGTTAAACTGGGGAATTGTAAGATGCCCCAACTGAAGTCAGGGTAAAGGGGGATGGGAGGAATAACTTGAATCCTGTAGGGCATCAGGATCTCTGGGAGGGCTTTCAACCAGGAAGCAGCTGTTCATACTCCATGGCACAGGCCTACGAGTAGTAAAGAGTACTCTGGCATCTTTTTTTGCACTTAGTGAGGTGTAGTCCCAGGGGCCTGTGTCATATCTCAGGCTATGTCTACACTGCCGGATTTTGCAGGCAGAGAGTATGCTAATCTGTTTTGTGCAAAAAAAAAACCCTTTTTCGCAAAATCTGTATACCTCCTTTTTTGAAGCATAAGGATCTTGTGCAAAAGGGGGTTTTGCACAAAACGGATCCGTCTATGTTGCTAGTTTTTGTGCAAAAAGCCTCGGGCAGAGATTATGCAAATGAAGTGCAAGAAGTTGCTAATGAGCGCTTCATTAGCATACTCTCCGCCACTGCTGGCAAAAGCCAGAAGTGTAGACATAGCCTCAGTGTCTTCTAGTTTTGCAGGGTTGTTGGTACTGGCAGGAGTATTATCCTTCAAGTCTGTGGAAGGCCTGCCAAATGAACTTTGCACAGTTGACTTCCATGGGTCTGAGGTGTGGGGCAGAGATGGGGAGGATGGGGGGTGGGGGAGATGAGAGAGGCTTTCAGCAAAATTATCCCTGGAAAAACCTAGAGTGACTTTCCATGAGAAGACTGGCCTGCCACTGTCATTGGTAACTTGAATGGACTTCTGCTCTGTGCACAGAGGAGGGGAAGAGGAATTAGACCAGGCATGGCCCGAGAAAGGCAGGAGTCTCCAAATCAGGATCTGGGACTCTGTGCACACAAGTGAGAAGCCAAAAAAATGGCCCCGAGTGAGAAGGAGAAAGACATTCCCATATTTCCCTTGCACACAAGACCCTCGGGAGGCCTAGCCTAGTACTGTAGATTTTGTGTGCTCCAGCTCTGTGGCGTGGCATCACGGGGGCTGGAGTGCCAGCATGGGCTCCCCATATCTGGCTCCCAGGCCTGAGGTTCCCCACCCCTGCCATAGAGGCTTAATTCAGGCCTGACTCTTTGTGCTGCTGGGAGTGAGTCTATTAAACCAGCACCTCCCAAACTGGTTGGACTACCCTTTTGCTAGGGTGAGCTCCCTGCTGTTCCAGTCATTGCTCATAGTCATGCTTGGTGGAGATCCAGGGAGGTGACAAGATCACATGATAAGTAGATAAAGAATATTTTAACAGATTGATAACTCTAAGCCAGCAAGCTCCACATCTTTCCTTGCCTCCCCAGCAGTCACTGAGAGAGAGAAGGCTACTAAACCTAAAATCCTATTTAGCAATGAGTGGGAGCACCATGCTAGGCCTGGATCAGTGAGAGCCAAACAGTCCTAGTATGAATCCCAGCTTTGGACAAAAGCAGATGTTTCATGTCCACTTGCTGAGTGTGTTGCTCATAATCGCTTCAGTGCAATAGCAGCTAGAGCAAGGAGCCCTCCTTGGACTGGGCATAGTGGCAATGTGAGTTAATTTGGGAACCATTCCCATTTTCCCTTCTCTTTTCCAGGACACCTAAAGCAGTTCCCCCCCACCTGTGGCGAAGGACAGTCTGACCAATGGAACCCCGGATTCCCCACAACATAACTGTGGTCCCAAACTCCGTCATGGTGCAGCCGTTACTGGACAGTCGAATCCCCTATGGGAGGCTGCAGCATCCACTCACCATCCTGCCTATTGACCAAATGAAGACAACTCACATTGAGAACGACTACACCGACAATCCCAGCCTGGCCCAGATGGCTGCCCAGAAGCGCCCCCGAGGCCACCACGAACCCGCGCTGATGAACCAGCATCTGCAGAGATGTGAGCAGGATGTCACCCACCCCTGGATCTCTTTCAGTGGGCGGCCCAGCTCCATCAGCAGCAGCAGCAGCACCTCTTCTGACCAACGGCTCTTGGATCACATGGCACCACCCCCTGTGGTGGATCAGTCCTCCCCAAGACCAGTTCAGATACAGCCCAAGGCGATTAACTGCAAACCCGTGGATCTGAAGGGACCCATGTCTCAGGAGCCTGACAAGCACTTTTTATTGTGTGAAGCCTGTGGGAAATGCAAGTGCAAGGAGTGTGCCTTGCCAAGGAGTTTGCCTTCTTGCTGGGTCTGCAACGAGGAGTGCCTCTGCTCCGCACAGAACCTGGTCAACTACTCCACCTGCATGTGTCTGGTGAAAGGAGTCTTCTACCACTGCACTAACGAGGATGATGAGGGCTCCTGTGCAGACCACCCCTGCTCCTGCTCCCATTCAAACTGCTGTGCCCGCTGGTCTTTCATGAGTGCCCTCTCTCTGGTCCTGCCTTGCTTGCTGTGCTACCTGCCAGCCACTGGTTGTGTGAAACTATCCCAGAGATGCTATGACCAAGTGAGTCGGCCTGGATGTAGATGTAAAAACACAAACAGTGTCATTTGCAAGGTGGCACTGGATGGCAAAGTGAGCAGGCCAGAAAAGCCTTTCTGATCCGTGGGGGAGGATATGGGAAAGATGGAAGAGACATTAGAGGGGAGGTTATAACCTGTGTTCTGAAGATCTTGTGTGTTAACCTTTTGCCATCAACAGAGAAAGCCGAAGTAACTATTTCCATAAACTGAAGCACTTTCGGTTATTCAGGGTTTTGGAATTGATTATCTAAAGTTAAACAGAGGGGGGCCAGTAGAGGAAGATTCTTAATACTTTAAGAGCCCAGGCCAAAAACCAACATAGACCACAGAGTACAGCTGCTTAAAAAGTCTTTTCACCATCTGGCTCGTTGTGCTGGCTTCTCGCTGTGCCTACACCCAGCAAGAATAATTAACTATTAGCTTGGCAGGCACATCTGCAGTAGCAATATTCATTTTCATTCACAAAATGAAGAGTGGGCTTAGAATGTAGGGTGGGTTTTCTTCCGTTTTCAACTTGATGATTTGTTACCAGCAGCCTGTTGAAGGTAAAGGGTTAACCATTTTTCTTTCCACTTGACCATTAAAAGGGCCAGTTTAGTACAAAGTAAATGTTTTCCCAAAGCTTTTTTCCTTCCCTCTTTCACAACAGACTTTGAAGCAGAAATAACTTTTTCAAATCATTTTCTATAACTGTCATTACCATTTAGGTATATGTCTATTCCTGCCTGACCCATCACATTCCCTTTTTGATGCAGATTTTATTTTCTGACAGAGAGTGTCATATGGAATCTTTGCCCCTCACCCCCTCCCTCCCACAGTAAGAGAGCTATGGGCGTAATGTGTTCTTCCCTCCCCTCACTCCTTTATGTCAACTTCTTTTGAAATTTTACATTGTCATTTTGCTAGTGAGCCTAAGTCTATAGTCTCATATTTTAAAAGTTTACTAAATGAGACATCTATTATTTATTACATTAGCAGTAAAACTTTTTTCCAGAGGGGCTTTGAATTAATTCAGCTTCTGCAGTGTGGGTTTTGTTGTTGTTGTTGTTTTTTCAGCAAATGCTGACACAGATATCCTATTAAGCTGAGAAGTTTGATTTCTCTCTTTCTCCCTTCCCTCCTTCTCCTCCTCCCGCCCCCCACCTTCTCAAGCTGTAGCAAGAGCAAGGTCAAGAAAAACTGGGCACAATACACATGTACAGTTATTTTTTTTTTGTTTGTTTTTTAATGAACATCAATCCAATACTAGTTCTCACAGAACAAACTCTTCAGGCTTACTTTACTGATAATATTAAGGACACTTTTTTTTTTTTTTTTTTTTTTTTTTTTGGCAGAATGACATTTGCTTGAAGTATTTTTTTTCCTTGATTTCTATTGCTGCTGCTCAACTTCTGACTCTTCTGTATAATATAGAGTGTCTTTGAAAAGTGTAAATAGAGAAATTAAAAAGTGTCTATTTTAGTGTGAATGAGTATTGGGGAAAGCCAAGGGTGCATATTTATGGAACCTGGCCCTTGTTTTTCTGTAGCTGATGATCATAATCCTTGTCTGTGCACTTGTACAAGGGCCAGCTCTTCCCTCCCTTACACTGCAGTAACCCCTTTCTCTTAACAACTGCAAGGTGCTATTCAAAAACCTTAGTCTTAACATGCAACAAATCAGATAGATAGGTACTTGTTGCATGCTGAAAGCTGATCTAAAGTGTGTGTGTGTGTGTGTGTGTGTGTGTGTGTGTGTTAGAGGAAATGTACTACGTAAATGCAGAGCAATGACAGAGAAATGTCATCTTAATTAGATAAGCAATAGGCAAAGCCCATGTAGCATTTTCCAGAAATCACATTTGCTTGGTTGTGATACAATTGCTGTTTTGTTTTTCCAAATGTACTGATGGGAGGTTGTTTTTTTTTTTAATTTTTACTTAAGAAATCATTTATGAGCGGGTGACTTTTTTTTCTTAAGTTTAATTGTAGATATTTATTAAGTGGGGAATTGTTGTTTTTTTTTTAAATTTCCTTTTTTTGTATTTATAGCATTAGCTGGCTTATGATAAATCATAGAAAAGGGATACTACATCTATGTTATCAGATATTGATTCCTGTATCTTTTCCTCACCTGGAAGATACTGTGTGGAAGATACTGTACTGTGTGTGCCATGAAGAGGTTTGTATGTTTAGTCATGCAAAACTCAGAGGGAACTTTGCAAAGGGAAAAAAAAGGAAAAGCCTCAGACTGGCTGAACTGCTGGTTGAATGTATAAGGCATTGCTATTTAATGGAATTATGTAATTTTCTTTAAGTGCAAATGGATTAAAAGATGTGGTAACAAGCACAGAGATCTACATCAGCAATCTTCCACCCTGAACATATGCAATGTCCAAGTGGCCTCCAGCTATACATTTTCTAATGACCCCAGGCCATAGGTTAGTGCAGCAGGATAGCCTAGTACAGATTTTCAGTTGAAATCGTGCTGGCCGGATGCATGTTACTGCAAACAAACAGAATATCAGAATGATCTCTGGCTTTCTGTTGTGCCACACCACACTCACGTGAACGAACACATACACACTCTCACACACACACACACACAGAGTGACTCCATATTCTTACATTCTCTTCTAATGAAAATGGCCGCCAGCAACTTTTACTTTCGTTGTATATAGTTGTAAACATCTATCTCCGTTGATTTCTTTTAATATATAAACCCTGCTATAATGTAAGCTGATCCTAGGCTGAAAGACTGTAAAGCATTAGTGGATGTGTTAGTGCAGTGGTAAATGTAGCAGAATGAAACTCCTTGTATTCTTCAAGCCCCTTTTGGTGTAGCAATCAGTCAGCATGTTTCACCAGCTCTTCGCCTGAGGCATAGCAACAAAGTTGCTGAGCTTCTTGCACAGCATTCAAAAGATTCTGGGTTAGACCAGGCCAGAGGAGCCTTGACAATATGATGCTATGCCTTTAGATGCCTTTGGCTGCTGTGCTGATGGAGAGTATTTTTCCAGCCAACTACTAAGTTTCCCCTTTTTGCCTCCACTCTTCCCCCTTCATTTATAAGGGACATACTTCCACTGTGACCTCATGCCACTCCTGAGTCAAAGAATACAGGGACAGTGTAATATGCCATGTAAATCTATCTAGGCTAGAGCCACACCTAGTTTGCATGAAATAAGATGCTTTCCTCTCCTGCAGAGACAACAGATCCTGACATGCAAAGTGGTCTGTGATCCCTGCAAGCTACCCCTGTCTCTTAGGCCATGTCTATGCTACAAGGACGCCAGCAGCACAGCTACAGTGCCGTAGCTAGGCAAGCATAACCCCCTAGGCAGGTGCAGCCTGTAGCAATGGAAGGGATTCCCCGCCTCCCCCCCAAGTGATTTAGGAAAAAACACCTCCCCAAATGATGGTAGTTAGGCTGAAAGAAGCATTCTTCCCCCCACCTACCTGTATATAGTGGGGGAGGGGTGGGAATTAGGTCAGGATAGTTACAGCTTTTGGGATTGGCTTTTTTACACACCCTGAGCACCAAAGCTACATCAACCTACATATAGGCCGAGACTTATCAGGAGAATGGGCTACTCTCTGGTCATGTTGGCACAGGGCTTGCCCCCATCATCATGAGCACAAGTGGGAGGAAGGCAGCTGAGAGGAATTGCCCATTTTGTGCATCCTGTGATGTCTCTGTTTTTAATTTGCATCTTCTGTATATCTGGTGCAGGGGAAGCAAAGGTTTTCCCTCCGAGGTATAGAATCATAGAATACTAGAACTGGAAGGGACCTCGAGAGGTCATCGAGTCCAGTCCCCTGCCCTCATGGCAGGACATGCACAGTATGCTATGCTGTAAAGGAAGTTGGGACGGACTTTGGCACAACACTTACGTTTTACTGCCTTTCAGAAGCAGTTTCTCATTGCTTTTGGTAAACTAACCTCTCGAGCTTATTTCTTCCATTTCTGTCTCTTTTGCAGCACTGGGGTTTGGGTTTTTTTTCCTTTCATGTTATGAAAAGCTGTTCAAGGATTCCCTCCCCTACCAGTCACCTCCATACACACATATCCTGAAAGTTACTACGGAAGGTTTCCTTTGTATAGAATATTTATTTTGAAGCTCTATTTTAATAGTATTTATTTTAGAAAGTCTACTATTGTAAGAGTTCTTCTGTTTGTGAAGAAAAACAAGTTAAAACTGAATGTTCTGATTTAGAAATATATATATAAATATATAAAATATATATTGTTAAATATACAAGTGACTGTTTGTGGTTTCTTTAAAAAAAGGGGGGTAGCACTTTTTTCCCCAAGTAGTTCTAGAACCTGAATTGAATCTATTCTAACAGCTTTCATCTCCCCCCGAACACCAGTTCATGGAATCAGCAAGGTCTTTATGAGAGAACGAACATTTAGATCAGAAGCTATTACAGCTGATCTTGCTTTCTGGCTGGGGCCTGAAACTTTGACAATGCAAAGCTCAAGTAAAGTCCACCTGACCTGCAAGTATCCAGAGGCTGAGATAAGTGAAAGTTGCCAACCCTTCTTCTCGCCAACCCCCGCCCCAAAATGCAGCCACGTGAATGAACACACATACACACACACCCCTATATTTGATCACTCTGTCAATGCAAAGATCTTGGAAGAGAATTCTGAAAGCTTAAACCAGTTCCGAGGTGAGAGCGAGTGGACAATCCAGAATTTTTTGGTCTCCCCTTTTGTTTATTTGGCTAAGCTGATGACTTGTTCAACCCTGGCTTGCTCTTACACAATTTATGATAAGACAATCCTCTGTCCCAATTACAATTTAGTATTGAAATTGCTTTCTATGTCTAAGCTGAGCAGCCAAGGCCCACTGAGAGAGGGAGGACAAAGGAGGCCACTACCCCAGGCCCTGGTAATATCAATGGTGATATTACTGCGGTGGCCAGAGCCCTGGGCCCTTCACATTGCTGCGGGGGTGCCATGCTGTGTGCTCCAGGAGGTGTGGCACTCTGGCTGGTGCTGAGGGCTGCCTAGCCCTAGTCCATCTCTTTTCCCCAAAAACCTGCCGAGCAGGCCCTATCCCGTACCTTGCCCAGGGTCCTGCAAAGCTGTAAGTTGTGTTCAACTGACATTTCCATCTCCTCCTGAAATGTGCCCACTCCCTAATCTTCCTCTACTAAACGAAATAGGTCCCACTACACCAACTGTTTGGTTCATTATGATAGGTTATGAGACCGTCCAGCATTTTGACGAAGGAACGGAGACAGTCCATCAGTTATGCTTAGCAAGAGTCTGGGAAAAGAGCCTGACGCAGGAGTAGCAAACCTTCCCATGATGACTATAGCTCCAGTCTCTTGGTGGAAGTTGAAGCATCCTCTACTTTCTGGTTTGCCTGCAGGCCTCAACCTGGGCACAATTCAAGGGCAAATAGGAATCCTACTCCATGTTTCCTCTGTTCTCTATACCCATCTTTAGCTGTCAAACCATATCCCATCTTCAGCGCTGCTCCCCAGTAGCTTTGCTATACTGTGTGCCCTAACACCTGTTATTGGAAAGGCAACCACTGCCCCCATGGCATGGGATGCCATGAGAGGAATAAAAAACCACAGGGCTCGTACGGTGATTAGACCCAGTTGTCCACCCCCAAGAACTCTGTGCTCTGGAGACAGACAGCAAGGACAGTCCAGATGCGTATCACTATTTCCAAGAGACACAGGAAGCCTCAAAGGCACCTACAGGTGACCCCCGCACTTACAGCTTAATTGGTTCCTGGAGAATCATCATAAATTGGGCTGTCATAAGTTGAACCCTTATTGTGCATAGGCACAATGTTATAAATGGGGGGTTCTGTTCCAGGCCTGCTTTGCCTCCTGGGAGTTGTAGTCTCCTGAAGCCAGCGGTGCGGCACAAGCTGCACCCAGAGCTGGCCAAGGGCTGTGCCAGGCGGTAAAGCGACTCCACATCTCCCGGAGCCAGTGGCGTGGCACGAGCTGTGCCTAAAGCCAGCTGGGGGCTGTGCCAGGCGGTAGGCAGCTCCGTGGTTCCCAGAGCCAGCGTCATGGCATGAGCTGCACCCAGAGCCAGCCAAGGGCTCTGCCGGGCAGCAGGCTGCTCCCGGAGCTAGCGGCGTGGTGTGAACTGTGCCCAGAGCCAGTCAGGAGCTGGGCCGGGCAAGAGGCTACACTGTGCTGGAGCAGGGAGGTTGTAAATGTGAGGGGTTGTTGGTCGTAAGTCAGGGTCGCCTGTACAGTGATCCAGCAGCATTGATGCTTCTTAACTTCTGGTTTTTTTGTTTCAGTGACGTTACAGATCCACTGAGCACATCAAAAGGTGCATTTGAGGAAGGGACATAAGTTGAGTGCAACCAGATGAGGTTATGACTCTTTGGTTTAGTTAATTCTTGCTCATGTGCACATTTTAAAATGTAGTTGATTTAGGATATTTGCAGTGAAGAGACATTAAATTCATAGGTGCTGGGCCCTGTCCTGCTCTATCAGTAGTAAAAGGCTTTTGCCCAGTACTGGAGTAGTGAGAGTGTTATGCACCCAGGGGCAAAGGCAAAATTTGTGCCCTCCCCCCCCCCCAATCATTAGTTACTATGTATATGTTATTTATTTCTAAGTCAGCAAAAATAAGACTGTAAATTTAAAAAAGGAACAGACCCCAGCCAGATCCCCACCCCTTGCCTGTCCCGCAGCCACATGGGGGTGCCCTCTGGAGCACAGGGCTGTTCTGCTTCCAGCCAGACTGATGTCCCTCTGGCCAATCAGTGGCTGCAGTTTCTCAGAGGGGCGGGCTACAAGTGAGGACCCAGACACTGCGGCCCAATGGGCAGCACCTCGGACCGACTGACGGCAAAGAGAATTGTGGGGGTTGTAGTCGCCCGCAGGGCCTGTGCACCAGCTGCATTCTGTGCATGCTCATCCTGAACCCCCGCCTGGTGCACCACCCCTGCCTGGTACTTCGTGCTCAGTTTCCATTTCCTGCAGGTGTGGAAGTGGCCGGCGCCCGCGGGGTCCTAGGACCGTCCTTCCCTCCACTGTCCAGCTGTCCACACAGCTTTTGGCAGCTAAATTGGTGCCCTGCTAGTGTGGCGCTCGGGGGCAACTGTCCCCCCCCCCCCCCAAGATTCCTCCCTCGCTATGCCACTGTTGGCCAGGAAGGATTCATTTTCTTCTTTAAAAAAGTTAGGGACAAATAAAAATCAAATGTTTAACAGCTGGGTCTTTAAAATAACGTAGAGTCAACTTATCTCTATTGCAGAGAAACTTTGCAGCGACACAAGGTCCCCTCTTAGCATCCCACCCCACTCCCCCCACCCCTGGTATACAGTTTATTTCACAAGAGGGCAGCCATGCTTTTGCACCAAAGTAAATAAGTTGACTTTAAAGGTACAGTTGTGACTAACTGGATTAACATAAGCAGACAACTGTATGACAGAGGGATGGAGGCTGAAGGAAAAGCCAGGAGGATTCCCTCCTCCCCTCTCAGCTTTAAAGTTTATTCATCCACACTTTAATAAAACAATATGTCCGTGGCCTGAGGCAGGTGTAATTTTCATAATTTATGAGTCTCTCAGACAGGAAGAACGCTCCAGGTTTTATTGTGTTTTGCACGATAAATGGCATTCCAATTGTCTGCCTGTTATTCTTTCAGGCTGCGCTGTCTGGCAGGAACACAAGTCCTTTCGGAGCCCACCTGTGCCTGCCGCCCTCAGGCACAGGATAATTATGAATACATCTGTATGTGTTAAGCAGGAGATGATTGAACAACTCTCCTCATTTCCCCATGTCATTAGAAGACACTTCCTGTATTGACATGTATATTAACACTGAACAGCTACAGGCTTGAAATAAACTCCCTTCCCCTTAAAACTCTTCCCTTTTTATACTCCGCCCTCTCTGCACAGATGCTTTTCCTTGCTTTTCATGTGACTGCATGTACACTTGTTGCAGCAATGCCCTGGCTGCAAAGATAGAAGAATGGCCTTCCCTTGTCTTAACATACATGGGCACACAAGTCATGGGGCCAGAGTCCGAGCATCCTAGTCTAAAAAACACCTATTAGCAGCCTGGCCTGTCTGGCAAATGGCCATCCAGGCAAAAGTACTGGTCTGAGGCAGTTGGCACTGGTATGACCGGGTGTTAGTATAATGTGCTTAAAAGAAGCACATGGGATCTTTTTAGGGGAGAAGGCAATACACTGTGTTTACTGAGAATACAGTAGAGAAGCAGTTAGCATATACTTCATAAAGACAAGCCCACATATACACATACATACACACACAGGTCCTGCAGATGGTGCATAGTTACCAGTCCATGGTGGCTCAAGTCAGTCCTATTGGCCAGGCAAGGCTGACTGAGCGAGGAGTCGGATTTCCTCTGACACTCCTCTGAGGCTTGGCTTGCAGGACTGAATCCAGAGTCCAATGGCCAGGGCTTCCCTTCTTATACATGAAAGTTCCCATTGGAGTCTGTGGATTTTGCAGTCATGCTGCTGTCATCCACCCTTAAGAGGTGTTCATTTGTGTTCCTTTAATGGTGATTGTCAGGGTTTCCATCCTTGTTTCTCACTCTTGGGAGGGTCTCTGTCTGTCTCCAGGGTTCGTCAATGCTGCTAATTCAATTCAGCCTCAAGACAATGCATTTTTCCTTATCTTCAAAGTTTCCACTTCTTGATCACCTGGGCATTTGTGATGGCTTTCACCCACACACACCCTCCACTCACACCAAGCAATTGTATAGAGTTTCAGAGAAGATCAATAGTTACAAGGGGTACAATTTAATTTGGCAATACTTAACAAGGAGCAAGGCCTTGCAGTAAACATTATCTAATTATGAGACACAGAGAGAGAGAAACAGAAGCTACAGAACTTACAAGAAGTCATTACATCAAATCTTTATGCATCATACTTATATTCTTATAACCAGGGCTCGCTGAACCGCGGCGAGGCCCGCTCGCCAGCCGCGCTGTCTGACGATCTGCGCATGCGCAGATCGCCCGAACCTGGCTCTTCCAGGTTGCAATCTACTCGCCACGAGCGAGTAGATGGCATTATTTGTCGAGCCCTGCTTATAACCAATATTAAAATATACATTTTTGCTACAATAGAGGCATGGAGATCAGTTCTGTGGACAAAGGCATAGCGCCCTCACCTGTGCTGTCCCTTCCTTTTCCTGTCTCTAGTAGGTTGCAAGTGTTGAGACATATGGCTTTTGAATCTAATTTGTGTAATCTTCAAGTGATAGGGAAGATCTCTGCACCATGAACAAAAGATCAAGAGATTCGATTCTCGTGGTGGGGAGAGCTGAGCACTGGAAGCCATTGCGTTTTGAATGATTATTATTGCATTAGTGTAGTAGCACTTGGTTACCCTGGCACAAATAGAGCAGATGCTATGTGGACATGGCAATGGCATCAAGGATAATGTTGTGACATGCATTTGGCTGCACAAGTAAAGTTTTCCTCTCACGGGATAGAATTTGTGCTGTGGAGAAAGGTCAGTTTGGACTAAGAATGATTCACCAAACTTGTATGAGCTGAACCAGGATTCAAACCCAGCTCTTCCTAGGTGAAATGGTCAGCCAGTCACTGTGTCCCAAAGCCTAAGAAAACCCTGAATGCTGAAGCTTCCTGGGCATTGAGAAGCCCATGGGTGGGCGGTACAGTGCTACTCCTTCAAAAACAGCTGTAAAGTACTCACAGTGCCACTTGGAATACACCATGGCTACATCTACATTGCGCTTTCTTGCGCAAGGACATATGCAAATGAGGCGTGGTGATGAATATCACCGTGCCTCATTTGCATAGTTAATGAGCTGCCATTTTGCGCAAGGGGCTTTTGCACAAGAGCCGTTCTGCCTGAAAATAAATAGCAGAATGGCTCTTGTGCAAGAGGGGGGGTTTGTAGACTGCTCCTTCTTGCGCAAAAGCCCCTTGCACAAAAATGGCGATTCATTAAATATGCAAATGAGGTGAAGCACTATTCATTGCCATGCCTAATTTGCATATGTTCTTGCACAAGAAAACGCAATATAGACATAGCCCGTAGGAATGCAGAAGCCTAAAAGAAATATACAGTGAGCCAGCAACACTCCACACATATGTTGGTGATCACAGAAGCAGTGTTAGTCTATAGACTCTATAGCATTGTCTCCCAAAAGAGGTGCATTGTTGCCTATGATTTTATTTAACTAGAACCCAATGTTGGTTAGGACTTTAGCTCAAATAAGTTTTGTTTTTCTTCATTTAAATCACTGTTCTGCGGTGGGGCTGCGGATGAGACAGCTGACTCTCCACCATGAAGCTAGCTGACCAAATGACTTTTTCTATCCACAAAGAGTAGGGAGGCAGCTCCATTCTCTGTACCATGTTCAGTGGGGAATTCATACCAGAGCCATTTACAGCTGGTAGCAATCCCACCACTTTAACACTGCTTGTTATAAAGGCCACAAAAAACCTCCTTTCCCACTTCATTTTCAATCTGAGCTGTGCCATGCCCCTCTAGGGGGAAGAAGAAAGAAAAGGGTGAAAAAACAGGTAACAGCATGCTGCTTGTATGAATGCTGACAAATAAGGACCAACTGATGGGTTGGATAGAATATGCATGAAAAATCTCCAATGTAGATTTGGCACCTGTTCTCCAAATCCCCTTCATCCCAATTCCCTTCTACTTTGCACATGCCTAGACCTTGGATTATTTTCAGTGTTTTGGGGAGAGGTGAAGAATGTGAGTAACAGAGAGAAGCAAATCATTGTGCAACAATTATTACACAGATTCCACACTTGTACCAGTAAAAGACTCAGTTGCTACCGAGAAGAGGACTGTGTGCAAAGGAAAATATCATTGTGTCTCCATTTTCCATCTGTGAAATGGGAATTATAATTTTTAAAACAAGACTATTTGCATTCACGTTGATTTTCTGAAGGCCTCTTGAGGAGACATTGTTCTGTTGATAATAGTATATTTGAAAAAAATACTTATCTATAAAATACAGCAACAAACTTGATTATTACAAATTAAAGCATTAAAAATCCAGTTTGTTTTATGTTATTTATACTGTTTATTTACACAAGCTATTGGATTCAATATAGGGGTAACTAGATGAAAACCTATAGCCTCTGTTATTCAGGAATCAAAGAAGAGGATGTTTTTCAATGCTACCTTCTGGCCTAGTAATTAGTTGAATGGGGAGGAGAATGTTTCACTGACATTGAACAGTGAAACTTCAGACCAAGGAGAACATAAGACAGTGGCAGGAATGTCTAATGTTTAAAGCCTGTGATAGATAGGAGGAGTTCTGGTCAGCACTTGGTGACTAAAGGGTTAAACTCAGGTAGCTAAGGGTACTGGCAGGGGGCCAAAAGAACCAATGGGCTACAATGCTGAAATTTAAATCCTGCTGCTGTTTCTCTTTGTGTGAATTCTAAGTTAACAGTGGAGGAAGCAAGATGAAGCAAACAGAATTATCATGCCTCCAAGAAAAATTGGACATGGGAATGGACTGGGCTTTGAAGTATGGATCAGTACAGATCGTGAGTAGATAGAGAAATGCTTGTTTAGTTGCAATCAAGGCATTTTTCTTTATTTTGCTGTTTGGTTAAACTTCCCTGTGTAAATTCCTTTCACCATATCTAAGCTGCAGCCCAAAGGACTGTGTTTCTTTGTGTTTTGATCTGCTCTTTGCTCTGTAACACCTAGAGACCAACTATGTTTCATCAAGTACACCTTTTCGTTTATTAATAAAATCACTTTTATTAAGGCAACAATTTGGTGTGTGTGCCTGCCTAGTCTGAGAGGTCAGCTATCAGAGAGACAGTTTGTTTTCTGTGTTTTTATTTCTTTTTTCAAGCCCTCTTGTGGCAAAAGAGCTTGGGATACCCCTTGGGAAGATGTTCAAGTGATTCTTCTATACTTGATGGTGGCAGCCTGTCCCCCACAGCCAGGAAATCTGTAACCTTGGGGAGTATTTTTAATCAGAAGCCTATAGAGGCAAGCTATTTAAGGTCTCTTGCAGGCCCCTACCATCTGCACTCAGAGTAACAGAGCGGGAAACAACTCTGACAAAGCCATTTGGGGCATGAGTTGTATAAATTTACTTTAAATCAAATTATTGCAGCCCTTGTAGAGGGTGAAGGACTTGACCTTTAAATCAGATGAAACTGGACCAAAACAAGATAGAAGCAGGGCAAATAGAAGCAACGCTGAGAAGAAAACACCCTGAACTTTTCTTGAACTTACCAGCCTGACCAGAACATACAGATCTGAACGTTGGCATATTGATGCATTGTTCATAGGCCTTTGGGAATGTTCACTGAATGTTTACATTTCCTCTGCTGGAAGTTGGCCAAAGGAATCTTGGCGATTTTATGGGGTAGATGGTAGGGTGATGATGTTTCAATTTAAATTAGTATCTTTTTAAAAAACATTTTTATTACATTTTCAGTTACTGAGCATCCTTTTCCTTATTAGTGCAAGGTAATTATAACATGAGGGGTCATCTACATTACCATGCTACACCTTTATATTAGAAAACTGCTATGACTTAAATAAAACCCTTGCTATATTTTTCAATAGGAAGTGATGGGAATATTTACAATTAAAAATGAGAGGCTAGTCCCCAGACAGAATGGACTAATCAGGGCACAGAACAAGAATCAATATAAGCAAGATTCACAATCAGATATGATTATCCAGATTGGGTACAATATACAGGTACTCTGGAAAACACTCTCAATAGGTACTGAGTACCTGATAGTTTCAGGCTCAGCATCGGTGTCAGGCTTACAAATGTTGCCAGATCTGGTCCCATAATAAAATTCACCCCATGAATTTTATTGGCTCTAGTAAAACCATCCTTTCAAATTCAGTTCCATCCAGCCTATGGTTAATCTATTGTTCTTTGTAAATAAGGTAAACATATTCTCTCCCAAATATAGACACATACACAAGGCCACTGATGGTAGGTGAGACAAAGGGGCCAGCTGCCCTGGGTCCCAGCAATTTAAAAGGGCCCCGGGTTCCTGGCTGCCACCGCCATTACCTTGGCAACAACAGCCAAAGCCCTGAGCCTTTTAAACTGCTGTCAGAGCCCCTGACTCTGCATGCCCTGCAGCCCATGGCCCCACCCCTTCCCAGGGGGCCCCAGAATCAGCTCCCCACAGGGCCTGACAAAACTCTAATTATGTGCATACACAATTAAGCGCACACATTCACAAATGTGAAGAGGCATAACTTGCTGCTATTCCACTTAACAAACAGTTTCTACTCTGTTTATACTGAAACCTGATAAATTCAAGGCCTGGTCCTCCTGTGTCTTGAGAGAGTTATTTTTACAGGCTGCAAATTGACATTCCTAATGTACTGCTGATACTAAGAACTTTTGCTCTCAAATTGCCAGGTCCCAAATACTCAAAAGATAACCACAAGCAGATCTGCAGCACAGGAAGCTTCAAAACAGTTTGGCTTTAGTTCCACAACACACATACCCGTTTCTATAACTTCAGTTTCCTGAGTCAGCCTTTCCCTTGTAAATAATTCCTCACCAAGCCAGCAAATGCCAAAGTGGTGTGGGATGGAATTAAATCTAGGGTAACGAGAGGGGGAAGTCCCATGTAATGATGAGCGTTTGGCTCAACTCAGATAAATCAAAGGCCAATATACATCACACATATAAAAAGCTTGGCATTTTGTGAGTCAGACAAATGGTTTGGATAAAGATAAATTGTCTTTGCATTTTGTTTTACTTCCTAATGATAACAACTTCTGTGTGACACTAGGCTCTTCCCCTGAGAGCCATAAAACTTTACAGATCTCCATCAAAGAGTTGAGAGCAACAGCTACCGTTCAGGGGGCATCTGTCTCTGCATACAAAGCAAATGCTTCCTATTCAGAAAATAAATTAAAAGGTCAAGGCAATGTGTTTCAGAAATGGAAACTCCCTTTTAAAGATTTGTTTTCTGTAGTGAAAATTTTCATGCAAGGTCTGGGGAAAGTGATACTGGGAAAGTTAAATAGTCTGGGGCTTTGTTCATCTCATTGGAATAAAAGAGCAAAATTACTCCAGGATAGTACCATGAACACTTCAAAGTGGCATCAGAGAAGAAAGCAGGATTTTAAAAATAAATCTTTATTTTTATTTTGTTAAAGAAAATATTCTGGAGGGTGGGACTAACTCTTCTAAAACTGGACATTTGTTTTTTGATTGCCTCATTTTCTGGGTGTCCATTCAAAAACAGCATTGCCTGATTTGTGAAACTGCTCCCTTTACTGAATTCACCTGGAGCACCTCCACATTTCTGAGAACTCAGGCCTTCGGTGTTTTCCAAGGAGTGCACTTGAGTAAGGCACCCAAAATTGGCAGCTATTTTTGAAGATTTTGGCTTATCAGAAAAGTATTCAGTGTTCCAAAAATGGGGGGAGGGGAAGGAAAATAATCACAAGATTATTTTTAAAGCATTTTTATAGGAGTATATATGTGAATTTGGGCTGGAGAAAGGTGCTGGGTTAACTGAACCAGTGGCATTCATGGTAGGATTATTGAGCTCACTTCACAAATGTCTAAATCAGGTTGTCCTGCCTGGACTGTAGACTCAAATGAAATAAGATGAAAAGCCTTCTCAGAGACCTAAACACAAAGTGCAAGGTCAGCAATATAGGTCCTACCCAGAACTGGCTTCTTGAGTTGCTGGGAAGGGAAGAAGCTGACTCTATCCCTTCTATTTACTCACTCATACCCTGATTTGACCCATGAACCTCCATTTGATAAAAGCAGCCAGCCTTTTTTATTTAGCCCGCTGGAACCTGATTGGCTGCTCCCAACCATTCTAGCAGCTTGAGGCCCAAGCCCTGATATTCAATCAGCAGCTGATCCTGGGATGCCTTTCTAGGCAAACCAGAAGGTCCAGAACTCCTGCTCTTCCCATCTGAAAGGATCAGTTCCTGGCGTGTTGCACCAAGGCATCAGTATCTCTGGTAGAGGGCAACAAATGCCTGGTACACCCCATCACACATCCTTAAAGGCTATAGTCATTGTCTCCTAGAGTAAATACAGCTCAGAACAGATCAATGCAATTATTCCCAACCCTGACACTCACCCTCCCTAAGTGCTCAGAGGGGAGTTCACTCCATAATACATGCAGACCCAACTGAGCCTACGTCTAGAGGACAAGGGTGATTTTTGTGTTGTAGGTGCTCAGGACTCAAAATGTTGACTTCAGTGGGCTTTGAATCAGATCTTTGGTCTGCTTACCACATTAAATTCATTATATACAGGCCACTGAACCAGTAGCAGTAACTTTCACTCTGATCTGGGCATCTCCTTATGAAAGGCTCTGTAGGCCATAACTCTTCTCCTAAGCCACCCTATACATGTTCAGAGTCTCACTGGCAGGGAACAGACTAAAGCCTAGTTCCAATTCACTCATTTAGAGACGATACCATCCCACAACCAGACTGCAGCTTCATGTTAAGGCAGTTTCTAGTCTCCTTTATTGACAGTAGCTGCATTACACCTGTACTACTTATGGAGACCTAGCTCCAGATACCTGCCTGTCCGCTCCAGCTGTAACACTTCTGACTGATGAGGTGGCTACAACCTGTGTTCCATCCCCGTTCATCCATAGTCTGGTTCCACACCAGAAGTTAGTAGGATACCATGACAACTCCCCTCCCTAATTTGCTTCTCAGACTCCTAGTCTGATGGCTGACCTCCAATGCTTGATGACTGTGGGGATACCTTGCAAATGCAGAGGGGGTGAGGCCCCTCATGACTTTCCTTAGAGGGCTGGGAGGACACCACAAACCATGGCTGCTGCTCTTATCGCTGTGGTGTATAAATGTAACATTTCACACAGGAGTTTTTGGAAGCTTCTCTCATTCTGGAAGTCTTAGCTGGAGAAAAAAGCCCTGAATACTTCTGTATACCAACATCCTAATTCCTCACTGAATGCACAGCAATGCTGGGTTCGGCATTTTCCACAAGCCAAAAAAGATCCTGGCCAGCTTGGCACATGGTTATGCACCAGGTTCTTCTCTACACGTGCAGAATGTTCATCTTAATCTTTAATTGAGCCACCTCACTATCTCATGGAACAACTGTCCTTATTCACTTACAGCTGATTCTTCACCCTGCCTCCCAGTAGCCCCTCCAGAGGTTCTTCCATTGGAGAACATGATAGAAATATTCATAAGCTCGGTCTTGCAGCATTCGTCTTTATCCTAGTTTTACAGAGGGAGAAACTGTGGAATAGAAATGTAAGCAACTTGCCTGGGGTTGAACACTGACTGTCAGTGCAAAAACCAAGTAGAGCACTTAATTCCTGATTCTCACCCTCTCTTCTAACCCTAGGACAAGAGTTCTTCCATTAAACATGATCACAATCGCTAGAAGTATTGAGCAGGATCATCAACTGCTATATCTCCATAGCTGTCATTTCAGCGAGGCCTATTTCAGCTGCTGAGGCCATGGCACATTGGCAGCAATTACACATTCTAGTTTGATGGTCACTCACCTTAATACACTGAGTGAAACAGAAGTCAACTTTACAAAGATTTGCAATATCCTGGTTTTAGTATAGGAAATACAATAAATATTGCAGTACAAAAATCAAACTCTGTGGCATATTTAATGTTGTGTTAATGGTGCCTGCTGCACAAAAGAATATTACACAACAACAACAACTTCTGTGTTTAAAAAAACACTAAGGTTGCAAAGTCTTCCATTGCAGAGTTCCAAAATACTGGAATTTGGGTGCTCAATGGATTAAGAATTAAGGATGCAATTTTATCCTGTAAATTCACATTGACCCTCGCCCTCTCAATTGGCCATTTTCAGGACTGTGATCTTAAAATCCACATGATAATCCTCTGAGCATGTGCAAACACATTTTTCAGATTCTTAGAACATGGCAAAATTGTGGCCTTTTTTCAGGATAAGGGGGCCAGGGAAGGGGCAAAGGAACACCGTTGGCATCAGGGCAAGTCTCCCCATCCTCTATTTTGTCTGCACATTTTTTTTGGCTTTTGTTTTGTTAGTTTTTGAAAACCAGCCCAAGGCAGACACTCAGCAAAAACTATTTCAGCCCAAATGGCTGTTTTAATCAACTGAAAATTGGGTCTTATCAAAATAGTGCATCAAGCACCTTAACTTCAGGTGATGGTATCTGTGCAGCCTTGAACAGTGGCTCTCAACTTTTCCAGGCTTCTATACCACTTTCAGGAATCTAATATTCCCTGCATACACCCAAGTTACATCTCACTTAAAAACTACTTGCTTTCAAAATCAGACACAAAAATACAAAAGTGTCACAGCACACAGCTCTGAAAACTGTCTGTCTCATATTTACCCTATAACTGTAAAACAAATTGGAATATAAATATTGTTCTGACATTTTAGTGTATATAACGTAGCACAATATGCACAAGCTATTGTACGAAATTTTAGTTTGTACCGACATCGCTAACCCTTTTTATGTCGCCTGTTGTAAAACGGGGCAAATATCTAAATGAGTTGATGGACTCCCGGGAAGACTTCTGTGTACCTCCAAAGATCCATGTGCCCCTGGTTGAGAACCACTGGCCTAGAATACTTAGATGAGCTCATGCAGAGTATGATTTCTTCTGAAAACACACACAACCGCATTATTCATATTGTATTAGAGAGATGGAAAAGTTAATGTTTCTTTGGATTTGATTGTTCTTAAATACTGAAGGTTTCACTGACTTGTTTCTTCCTTACAGAGAATGAACAGACATGTATGTGTGACAAAACACCAAATAAACCATAAAACCAAGTTCCGCTCAGCGCTAGGTATGTTTGTGATTATGTTATACTGTTATGTAATGGCTACTTCCTAATCAGAAACATCTATTCTTCTTGGAGCATGAAACTCTACACCACATCCCTCCATTTTAATCATCCCAGTTGAGTGGATGATTATGCTTAGAAAAGCAATATTCTCAAGTGCTCTAGTCTAATCCAAGGTATACTTGGACCTACTCAGTGCTATAAAGTGAATTTAATCTTTACAAGGGAGCCCTCTTCTTCAGATAGGTGCTTTAAAAATATCCACTGTTTTTGAATTTTATTATGTTTTCCTTAAAGAGGTTGGAGTAATATTACCTCTGATCTTACACTCCAGGTTTTAGGAGCCTGATCCAAAGGCCACTGAACTTAACAAAAGCCATTTAATTGACTTGGGTGAGCTTTGGATTAGGCTTTTGAGTGGGAATTTTTAAAGTGCCTATTCTTGGCCTAACTTTGTTCTAATTGAAGTGAATGATTAAACTCCCATTAACTCCAAAAGATGCAGAGTTAGGTTAACACTAATTGCTTTTGAAAATGCCATCCTGTGTTATATTATCCCTGAGAAGGACAAGCTGTGCTAGAGGATAGAGAATTCATAGAATAAGCTTCTATGACATTGCTAGAGGTTGCCAGGTTTGAGTAAGAGCTACTATGGTTCTGTTTTACCTCACTTTTTATTTTTTTGGAGCTGCACACTATTCTGTACAGTGACAATTTGTCATGAATCTTTCCAAACTGACTTGATGCTTCTTGGAAGAGTGTCAGTATCAAGGCCCTTTGAGGCAAGCTGGGCTCAGGCTTCCCCTTGACTTAGTAGTTATCCCTCAACCTCAGGTGTAGACAAATACCTGTCAGGAATGTTCTAGATAATACTTAGTCCTGCCATGAGTGAAAGGGACTAGACTAGATGACCTCTCAAGGTCCCTCCCAGTGCTAGGACATCAATAGGAATCTGGCAGCACTAGGGCTAATTAGTGATCTTAGATGTGTGTAATGGGGATTCCTGAGGAAAACTGCTCCCAGCTGTGGTAGTGGAGCAAGTAGGCCGCTACTCAGTGGGTTCCAACAGCCTCATTGGGCCCCTAGGTAAGACTGGGCCTCTGGCAGAAGGGGCAGGACTGGAGCTAGGCAGCCCTCAGCACTGCCTGAACTGTGGCCCTCCTCCCCGCCAAGCCCTCACTTCTCCCCAGAGCATGATGCTCTGGCAGCGGTTTAAAGGGCCTGGAGTTCTGGCTGCCATGGTGCTGCAGTAACAATGGCAGTGGCCAGGAGCCCTTTGACCTTTTATATCACCTGGCCCTGAGGCAATTGCCCCCTTTGCGCCCCCTGGCACTACTTAAGTGTATCTGGGAGCTGAGCAGAGAATGAAGACCCTGGAAGGAGGAACAATGAACATTTTCCTCCAAAAAGAGCTTGAGGGAATCAGGGTGAGGCACCCACAGGGAGCTTGATGTGCTCCAGGGAGCCCTCAGTTAGGGTCTGTATAACAGAAGAAAGAGACCCAAAAGAAGCAGTTTAGGGTCTTGTGTGGGAGTCCTGAGCTAAGGCCCTACAAGGATAAGGGAATCAAAGTGAAGCCCAGGAAGTCAGTTTATGTGGTATTTGGACTTCCAGAAGGGAAAACTCTGGGGTGTCAGCATCCTAACAAGAATGAGATAAAACTGAGAAGGGTCTGTAATGTACACCAGCTAACACTCTGAGTATCCCAGAAGGGGAGTGAATTCTTACATGATTTGGCTGGAAGGCCAAGCCACAGAAAATTCAGAGCGGGAGTCAGGAGAAGGCATCAGCTAGGGCTGGTCATTGTGACCAAGGAAGTGGCCACTTGGGTGCAGGGCCTAGTGGTATAAGACGTGAAGTCCCCTGTAGTGCTGTGTCCATGTGTGGGGCCTGAGAGGTGAGTGTGCACCCTTACAGTCTATTATGAAGAGGACTATGGACATCTTTACCTGTAGATAAAACCCTGGATTTTAGAATTACTAGAAGATGAGGATCCGTGATAAAATCCTGGACTATTCCAAATTATGAAATGTGTTACAGCCAAAATTTCCAAAGTTTGGTGCTCAATATCCAGAGCTCTGCACTTCCCACATCGCCCATTAATCAGGATACTTTTACTTAGGTGCCTATTTTACCTAAATCTGGCCTGTACTTATAAATACTAGTTGGTAACTAGTAGTTTTTGACTCCTATGACAAAAAGGCTTCCCCAAGTCAGTAGTCAATATGGAAACTCTTCAGGAGTCAGACAAGTTCATCCTCTGACATCTTCCATGTTACACTGATTATGGCCCAGTTCATAGATCTGCCCTGTTAAAGAGTTGTAAGTTCCATTGCTGCACCAGAAAGATTTTTAAATATATGGTATGTAGGGATGGCTTGGCTTATGGACATGGAACTACACAGTAGTTTTGTGTGTTTTGACATCCAAATTCCATCAATACATTGTCTCCACCCACAGCTGCTGTTTTGATAAGCTAGAGTTATTATCCCAAAGCCATGCTTGTAATAAATTGAACTTCACCTTTTACTAGTATTTTACTCTCTGACCAATACAAGATTGTCCTTAGTAAAGTGTGTCCAACCCACCCAAAGCTAAGGGCAAGGTTCGTGGACATGTTTCCTTTGAATGACCCTAACCTTAACCCTAATGTCCAGCTCACTGAAAGCTAAGGAGAAGGTTGTGATATACCTTGACTTTAGCAAGGCTTTTGATACGGTCTCCCACAATATTCTTGCCAGCAAGTTAAGGGAATATGGATTGGATAAATGGACAGTAAGATGGATAGAAAGATGGCTGAAAGATCAGGCCCAGCAGGTAGTGATCAACGGCTCGATGTCAGGGTGGCGGTCGGTTTCTAGCGGAGTGCCCCCAGGTTCGGGGACCGGTTTTGTTCAACATCTTTATTAATGACCTGGATAAGGGGATGGATTGCACCCTCAGCAAGTTTGTGGGTGACACTTAGCTAGGGGGAGAGGTAGATACGCTGGAGGGCAGGGATAGAGTCCAGAGTGACTTAGACAAATTGGAGGATTGGGCCACAAGAAATCTGATGAGGTTCAACAAGGACAAGTGCAGAGTCCTGCACTTGGGACAGAAGAATCCCAAGCATTGTTACAGGCTGGGGACCAACTGGCTAGGTAGCAGTTCTGTAGAGAAGGACCTGGGGGTTATAGTGAATGAGAAGCTGGACATGAGTCAACAGTGTGCCCTTGTAGCCAAGAAGGCTAATGGCATATTAGGTTGCATTAAGAGGAGCATTGCCAGTTGATCCAGAGATGTGATTATTCCTCTTTACTCGGTTCTGGTGAGGCCACATCTGGAGTATTGTGTCCAGTTCTGGGCCCCCCACTACAAAATGGATGTGGATGCATTGGAAAGAGTCCAGCGGAGGGCAACCAAAATGATTAGGGGGCTGGAGCATGTGACCTACGAGGAGAGGCTGAGGGAGTTGGGTCTGTTTAGTCTGCAGAAGCGAAGAGTGAGGGGGGATTTGATAGCAGCCTTCAACTTCCTGAAGGGAGGTTCCAAAGAGGATGGAGAAAGGCTGTTCACAATAGTGATGGATGGCAGAACAAGGAACAATGGTCTCAAGTTGCGATGGGAGAGGTCCAGGTTGGATATTAGGAAAAACTATTTCACTAGGAGGGTGGTGAAGCACTGGAATGGATTACCTAGGGAAGTAGTGGAGTCTCCATCCCTAGAGGTGTTTAAGTCCTGGCTTGACAAAGCCTTGGCTGGGTTGATTTAATTGGGATTGGCCCTGGACTTGATGACCTTCTGAGGTCTCTTCCACCTCTATGATTCTAGGTTCCTGGACATCTCGAATGAAAGAGGCAGGGACATAAAACAAGAATAGTGAAGGCTCTCCATTTCTTACCCCTCATCCTCAAGGGGGAAAAAAAAAGAAACACCCTATGCAGTTAGAAAATGATGGAACTTTACTTCATGTCCCAAAGCTGTGGGCAGAAAATGCTGGTTAAGATTCCAACAAGGCAGAAATGTACTTTAACAATCCCCTGGCCACCTCCTTTTCAGAATTAGCTTGGCTGGATGTTGTAAATTGCAAAACGGAAGCCCAGAGTCACAAACAATTGCAGGAACCTGACAACACCAAGTTCCTGTGGATTCCATGGGAAGTACAGTTTTAACCAGTCCAACCTGTCTGTCTGAGGGGAAGTGGGCAATAAATAGCAGCCTAGTTGTTATCAAGAGGATGTGAGCTATTTATAAAAATTCTTGGGGTTTTTGAACTCTGTTTAAAGAGGTAATATCCTCCTTAGGTAATTGGGGACTAAAATTCTAAAGCAAACAGAATTACTCAACAACCTTTGGGGAAGTTTTAAGATTCATGTGATTACAGGGAGAGACAGACAAATACTAACGTGTCTTGTTTGAAACAGCTGCTATATGTTGTCCCTGTGTCTACAGAAGGGAACAAAAGGTCTTTCAGTATGTAATTCTGTATAGCAAGTATGTTCTTGGACAACTGACAACTCCTGACATGTAAGTATTTGCCAACTGCAGGTCGATAGTCCATATGGTTGGCATGTGGTTATTTAATGAAGCAAAGTTTTACCTGTATACTGCACTTTACATCTTAAAAGGCCCCAAGGTGCTTTCTCTGTACTATACTTCCAGCACAATTAAATTGTAGCCATCTTTGGGTGGGCGTCAGCTGGTGCACAGTTCTTTAGTGGAGGAGGAGAATTTTGGCCAGTAGTAGCAATTGAAGAGTTCATAGGTTTACGGAAATAGTCACGGGGTCTTTGATATATTTATACAGAGACAACAGCATTATTGCCCACAGCCTCTCTTAACCTGTCTATCCACAAGAAGCAAGGGATTAACTTTTAAAACAGGTGTGGGGAATCTACAGCCCGAACAAGGGAAGCAGCGGGCTGGATTTGGCCTGCAGGCTCTGCGTGGCGGGTAGGAGGAAGGAGCTCTACATGCAGCAGGAAAGCACTCCATGCAGGTACTGACCCCTGTCAAGCCCAATTGTAGGGAATCAGGACCAATTGAAGTGCCAAGGGGCAGTATTGGTGGGGGTGGGGGAGCACTTCCCTGCAGCATACAGAGCTACACAAAGACACCTGCCCCTTACCCCCCAGAAGCTGTGCAAGGTAAACACTCCAATCCCCTGCCCCTCCCATTCAGACCCTGCTTCTGCATCCCCCCTCCTGTCCAGACCCTCCCACCTGCACCCTGCTCCTCCATCCTACCTCCTGCTCAGATCCCACACTCCATCCCAGCCTATTCATGCACCATACCTCCCATCAGACCCTCCATCCCTACCCCCAGCCTGCTCCTCAGCAGACCCCTTCCCCACATAGTGAACCCCTCATTTTTGGCTCCATACCAAAGTCTCAGGAGCCCTACAAAATCTACTCACCCTGGACCCCCAAAAGAGTTAATCTGTGTTTGGAGTTTTTCTTTTTCTTTTTTGCTTCTCACATGTGTGTGGCCCCTGATTGATTTTTCTGAGAGTCAGTGGTCCCCAACCCAAAAAAGGTTTCCCACCACAGTTTTAAAGGGATGCTTTCCTCCAGTCTCCTGGGGAGAATAGTTAATAGAGAAGACTTTGATGTCAGGTAGAAACATCATCCAAGTTGTGGTCTACACTGAAAAGTTATGTAGCTATACTGATATTAAGCAGGATGTGAAAAAAACGACACAGCCCTGACTCATAGACAACTTGGACAGGTGGTATTCCTACACCAACAGAAAATCCCAAGTCTTTCACAGGTTGGGCACTGGGAAACAACTCTGATACAGAAGAGCATTCAGGAGGAAGAATGCACCTGTGGAAAATCATGGAGGAAGAAATAAGGAAATCTAGATACTTTTATATCCTTTGTGACCTTGGTTAAATCACAATCTCTCAGTCCCTTGGTTACCTCTTCTCTAAACGGGAGATAACTAACTCACAGGGGTCCCAAAGCTAAATCCATGGATACTTGTCAATCAATCTGAAATCTCTGGATGGAAAGGACTGTGGGCCAGACCTGGAGCTATCATAATTCAGAAAAATATCACTGACTTCAATTGAGTTACTCAGGTTTACCCCACGTGAGGAGCCGGTCACATACATGGAAAGTAACATAACTACTATCACGTATCTTGTAAGAGTGCCTCTTGCTGATGTAGAAGTTCATTATCCCATAATCGGCATTTTCTGAATGTGATGCAATTCAGAAACCCTACATCAGTCATGCACTCAGAAATATATTTAAAAAAGCAAAGAACAGCCATAAGGTAGTCAACATTTCTGTGGGAACCACACACAAAGTTATCCTCACAAAATGATGGCATGGTCTAAAACACACAAACATGCTCACAAGAAGGAAAACCATGAAATTAAGGATAATAAACAACAAAGAGAAACACATTCCCAGAATCTGTTAGTGTTTATGAGTCACCAAGGCCTTCCTGCCTTGCCTTGCCGTATAAATGGTGAGAATCTGCCGCGGTACATCTTCCCCTTAAACGACTGAGGCACTGCTTTTATTACATAGCAAGTGACTGGGATGAAGTGTGGAGGACAGAGCCCTTTGCAAAAGTGAAAGGGTTTGTGTGTGTGTGTGTGTGTGTGTGTCAAACCAAATCAGAAGAATAAATGCCTCATGGTGTGTAAACAGAGGCATCTGCACAAGCTGTCTTGATGAAATCATTGGTTGTTCTGGCCCAGTGCTCTTTGCTAGCAACAAAGGACTAATAACAGAATGAACTGAAATGTCAGGAAAACTTAGAGCTTGGGATATTAGTTAAGTCTACACTGGCACTTCACAGTGCTGTAACTTTCTGGCTCAGGGGTGCGATCCTTCCCCTTCCCCCTCCAAGCACAGCAAGTTACTGTGCTGTAAAATGCCCACGTGAACTAGGCTACAGCCAGTACTGTTAGCTACTTCTCTTGCGGAGGTGGCTTACATAGAGCGGAGGGAGATCTCTCTCCCAGTGCTCTTGCCATGGCCACGCTTTCAATTTAAAGTGCTGCCGCAGCTGTGCTTTAAACATTTAAATGTAGACAAAGCCATTAATTCCTTATTATAAACAAATGATTCCTCCTCCTCTCACCTCCCCACCATTGTTAAAAAATTTGTTTCATTATTGGCTATTTGATGCCCCTCCTAAATCCCAAATGAGAATTCTTAACAGATCACAATAAGATTGTTGTGTTCTGGCATTCTTATGTCATGCCCATCCTCAGGATGTTGGGGAGCTAAACCCTGAATCCAGACACGCAGGATGAAATCCTGGCCCCACTGAAGTCAATTGGAATTTATCCAATGGCTTCACCCCCCAGGCTTTTGACAAGATGTTTAGCCTTATATAGACACAATCTATAATAGTATCATGGTGGACGCTGTCTGAGAATCCACATGTGATTGTAGAGCCGAAAGTGCACTAAAAGATCGGCAGTGGATGAATCTGGGGCTCGGGGAGGCAACCACCTAGTCTCGCCTCTTTCACCTGAGGCCCTGCCCCCTGCAGGAGCCAAACTCTGCCCCCCCTACGTACATACCGCAGTAGCAGGGCTCTAGAAGGCTGTCTTTCCCTGCAACCTACCTCTCACTTCAGGGGCAGGTCCCAGCCTCCCCACATGAGCCTTCCCAGCCCCATAGCATGGGTAGGCACATAGTCCCAACCTCCCTGGCACTGGAGCATGGAGAGTTTGTTTCTATGTGTCTCATGCAAACAATTTCTTTCATTTTGATCTAAGTGGATTCCCATCCCCTTCCTTTCCAGACACATGTTGCTGGGAGTTTTCAGTGTATGGCTGAACAAATTCAAATACCCAAAGTGAAATTATTTAAAACATTCATCTCCTCTCATGGCAAAGCATCACAAAACAGAATTTCAGTTGGTTTTAAGGAAAACATCGTACATCCCCCCTAGTTTGCAGAAAGCTAGGCCTAGGTTTGAGAGTTTGATCAGAGTTTCTACTAAACCACAAACAAGTATGGTTTTATAGTTAGAGGTTTCAATACCAAGACTGTGCACACATAAAGTTTACAATTAAAAGTGACTCTACAGGCTAAAAATAAATTAATGGAACCAACTACCCAGGCTCACAGGACTCATACTACTGTAATGAGCCCTATGGAAAAATGGGAGTGAGGTTGAATAGCACATGAATGTCAACCTGGAGCTACGTTTCAAAGCTGACCCTCATTGCTAGTGAGGTGAATTAAAAAATCCAGAATCTGACACCTATGAGGTTAGAGGATGTTTTCAAGATCTGAGGCTACATCTATACTGCTTCCTTCCTGTGCAAACGAAGCGCAGATTAGCATATTGCTGCGCTTCATTTGCATAATTAATTAGGGGTCGTTTTTGTGCAAGAGGCTTTTGCGCAAGAAGGAAGCGGTATAAACATAGCCTTAGTGTGAATTTGGAAGCTTGGTTTTTTTTCTCTAACAACAGAGCTAGTTTTCTAATACTAGCTATTTTCAGCATCCCATCAAACAGGACTATACCTCCTTGGTATAAACATAGGATCGAATGCAGTGAAGTGCTGAGCCAAATCTCATGAGACTACAATATTAATTGCAGCTAGTCAGCACTTGAGGATCAGATCCATAATCCCTAGGAACCCAAGAACAAAAAATAGTAAGAAGCGATGTGTTTATTGGCAGGTGTTGTTTTCAGAGATGTGAGACTTTCTACCACTGTTTCCCTATTTACTTGCAATGTTTTCTTGCATGCACCAGGCACCTGGGGTGCAAGAATGGCTTGGGCCAGCTCTGGTCACTAGGCGGGCGCACATAAATGCCCCAGCGGGCACCATGGCACCCGCGGGCACTGTGTTGGGGATCACTGGTACATAGTATTTGAGCACAATCATCAAAACTGGCAGTATAAGCCAAGTCTTTATATTTAAACAACATATTTGCATGCTACTGCCTCGGCACCTCATCTTTTGTTTCCACTGTCAGATTCCCTAACTGAATTTTTCTGGGAAAATGTCAACATCCATTGGCCATTTAGGTAACCTCTCTGGATTGCCTGTTTTTTCATTAAAACCCCACAGGATGTGCTGCTTTTTCAATCTGAAGGAGATAGTGTGATTCAGGGGCAATCAATACTTGCTCTGTTCAACAACCCACCCCCTGTTTAACATTCCCATTCATCTAGCATGACTCATTCTGCTAGTTCAGAAAACAGTTTTCCTGCTTCCTTCAGGTTTCTTGGTTTTCATGCCACAAGTGCTGAAAACAAAAATGCTACAATAATGATAATACCAAAAGAGGCTACCCCCAAAATTACATATTTTGATGGAAACAAGGGAGTTGAAAACCCTGAAATGTCAACCAGAAGTGATCTAATTTTATGTTTGCACTAACTAAAGGACACGCTTCAGCAGCAACTTTCAACACCAATAACGTCTCAATGGCTTTCCATGCGTGGAACAGCTATCAGTGCAGGAAGTACAGCCCAGTGCTCTGAGGTGGATGGCTAAATGGAGATGACAGGTTGTAATAATTGCAGGGACCTTGTTATTGACTAGTGTTCACTCAGCAGCTAAAAACGCTCAGAAGAAAAAGACGTCAGTGTTAGTGAGGGATTTCTTTTTCTGAGTCCTTAACAAGTGTATAAAGATTCATGAGCCTCTAAATATGAGAACTGCTCAGCTGCAGGGAGGGTGGTTGGGTTTTTTTCTTTTGTGCTTCATCCTACTAAGTGCTTGAGCAAAGCAAATTCATGGTCCTTACCTGGCTGAGCAATGATGACAGCCTCCAGTGATCATGGACAGCGAGTGTAAGAGGCAGGGGAAAGCAATGCCCTCCCAAACTGCCAGCCCAGCCCCACTCACGCTCTGCCCCTAGCCTCCACCCCATTCAGCGTGGCTCCCCCAGTTTCCTGGGATTATCTGGGCTTCAGCCCCACCAACGTTGGGGCCATGCTGGGGCTGGGGAGGCTGAAGCTGGGTTGCCTGCCAGTGCTCTTCCCCACATCCCCCTCCCCCACCAGAGCTGGGGCAGCTGGATCTGTATGCTGCTCTCTGGGGGAATGATGTTCTCCCCTATAGTGGGGGGAGTACTTGGCTCCCCCATGTCCCTGGGCAGAAAGAGCAGAGCTGAGTGCTTACCTCACCCAGCCTTAGGTTCTCCCACCACCCCCATAGATGTGATATCATCAGAAACAGCAATTCACTAATACATCAGCTGGTAAGCGTTGGTTTGGGGGCAGCAGAGGATATATTCTCCAGTGTCTGTTGCCGTCATTTAAGCCTGGCCACAGAGTGTGAAAGAACTAAAATTCTGTGTTGATAATGTTGTGCAGGTGGAACAGCAACACCAGGTGGAAGGCAAGGAAGAATCAGGCCTTGGGCATTTTACTCCCTTCTGTCCTCGTCTTCTCCCCACCCCCAATCAGTGCTTGATAATTCCAACTCTGCAACTCCTTGTATGATCTTTGGCAAGTCACTTGACCTTTCTGCTTCCATTTCCTTTTGCATCTACCCCCCTCCAAAGGGTGTTTGGAGTAGTCCAATTTGTAGATTTCTTTGGAAGTAGCCTTTCTTGAGACTAATCCAAGCTAATATGCTGCTTACAAGGTCAACAGTATTTTGTAATTGACAATTTTTGGGAACAAGCAGAGTTGAGATATTGTGTCCGATTCTTCAGACTAACTCAAGGTAATACATGCAACCATATTCGACGGAAGCAAATAGAGACATCTTTAGAGTGTAAGAAGAAAAACCACTGTGGTCATTGATGTCCCAAATAACTTATCATCCTTGTTTGTACCCCTATCCATCATAGATTTCTCTCCTTCCCCCTTCATATCCACTTATCTGTATGAAGTTTTACTTAGTAAAAAATGTGTTAACATTAGTCACTAATATCTTAGTGTTCCATTAAAAATACAGGGCCAGATTCTCAGCTCATACAAACTATTGTGACTCCATTTAATTGAATAGAGCTAGCTCTGAATCTGACCTTTATTTTCATATTCTTTCACTTAATTGGTATAGGAGTCTGATTTCCAGTCTTTTTATTCTCTGGTCTCATGGACTGCTTGTAGACACAAGCAGTCCATGAGACCAGAGAATAAAAAGACTGGAAAACTGTTAAGTAAATATTTAAAATTGTGAAGTAGTTTTAAATATTTTTAACTTTTCAGTTTCCACATAGCCTGTAAGACAGCTGGAATTGTTTCCCTTCTTCTTTGAGTGCAGTGCGGAACAAAAATTAACGGGTCAAGGATATATCCCTAAGCAAGACATTCCATTTCATATTTCAGTTCACATTTCATTTTCCATTTGCTGCAGGACAAAAGGATTTTTCCACATGCAATAAACAGAATTGGAAGGAACATCAAATGTGAAGTCCTATATGATCAAGAGGGACCACAATGATAACAAGTCTGAGAAAGTTCTACCTCCCTATTTCCAAACTATTTATACAATTCATGTAATTCTGCAGAATCTTCAGCACTGACAGACTTCCTTAACATAGAGGAAAGCACAGTGGTTGCCACAACAGATCAGATCATTAACCCATCAACTCTATTCTCCTTCTATGCAAATGGCCAAAAATTGATGCTTCAAAGCAAGGTCTTGTCCCTTCCTCAGGCCAACTGAGCAACACTATGGCATACTGTAAAAAGAATCTGGGGAGAAAATCTCTGAAGAAGAGCTGAATAATAAGGCTGATTTTGCTCCTCTCTTTTCCTTTGTCTCAGCCAATTCTGCTGTATCTTCATTTTTAAAGCTGAATAAGAGAGAGCTGGTATTGCCTAAAAGTGTTTCTGAAACACTTAGCACATCCCTATCAAAAATGATAATTCCATTCTTAAACAACAGAGGAAAGCAGGCTTCTGGACATACAGTGTCTGCTTGACATGGTTAATTTTCCTAAGTCATGTCTGACTTCCTTACAACAATGCTAAGCAATGTGATTTTGAAACAGTTTTGTTCCATCCACATCACACTGCCAAAACTTGGTAGAAACCGATGTAGCTGGAATCAAATTTAAACATGTTCTTCTAAGGTAGGTGTAATCTCTTAATAAGACAAGTGCTGTTTCAGTTTCACCTTAGTGATTGGACAAGTTAGTCCTCCAAGCAAACCCAAGGATTTCTCCCTTTTTTCCATTGCGCCTTGAAAACCTCAAAGCCGTTCCTATCTCTCCAAGTTACCCCTCAGTCTCTGCATGTATAGTTCAAAATGCCTTAGCTTCCTCAAAATGCTTCCCCCGCTTCTATCCCTCTAGATTTTTCCCCACACTCTTCTATAAACCCATTCCAGATATTTTGGCTAAAAAGATCCATATGTAAGGTCTGTTCCTTTCAGTAATAGGGGCACATCAGAAGTCTACTCTCTTTTCTAGACTCCCTCTTACTTGGGAAATGGAAGCACTATTATATCCCTATACCTTTTCCCAGCATACATTGCTGTACAGCCTTCAGTTCCCATGGTTCCCCTTGACAATAAGACCCAGAATGCCTTGGTTCTGGGATGAAATAGGAAAGGACTTGGAGCTGGGTTCTGGACCCCTCTCAAAAGGCCAGTTTATTCTCAGACGCCAGGTAAAAAGCATATTGATAGAACATCTGGTGTCCTGTACTTTGTAAGAAGTTGAGTCCCAGCAGCAGAATCTCACAACATTCATCATTAGAGAAAAGAAGGAAAATCCTGTTTGGCCATCATGAAATCCTCACCTCATACAGACCCAATCAGTCAAATCTCATCCAGATGGCAACGTACAGTGGTAGCCTGTATTTTAGGTGCCCTTACTGTTGTGAAGAACCACATCAGATGGATCCAGATGATGAATCAGAATGTGGTTTGAGATACCCCCCATATGACAAACTGAGGTCTTGTGGATCCTTCGTCCTCACTGTTACGTCTTCCATGTCTCCAGCAAGAGGCATCATGGAATCATCAGCCAGCTTTGGAGAAAGCTATGCCCTGGAGGCATTGAGGCACACTGGAAGCTGCTGACTGTCCTGTTGCTGAACAGAAGATTTATGTTTCTGCTGCCGATGATCAGTTCACTTTTGAGAAAAGGCAAAGAAATATTTTTATAGTTCAATGCCATAAATTAGGTACAGCAATGTAACACCAGAGAAATGCTATGTGCATTGGTAACTCAGCTACAGGAGCAAGTGCAGCGTATTTTCATAGAGTGGGGAGACTGAACATGCTGCTAAGCAAAAGCAAGAAGATGAAGCTAAAAGTGAGAGTGGAGTGTCCATGTGTCTGGTATCACACAGAGATCAAGATCGTGGTTTAGACGCAAGTATGTTCTGCCAAGCTTCCACCCCACTTCACCCTTCATTTGGGGATGGTTTCAGCTGTGCATATCATCCACCCATCCCTGTTCCATTGGTGATATTTATGCAAGTTTATAAGTGCACCCATCCCGTGTTAAAGAAACAGAATAATTATATGTCCACCCAAAACTGCTAAATGCATTGGAATGTCTTCTGGCTATTCCTTTACAGCATAGTTTACCCCATCTCGCTGTCATGTCTTCAGTCTTCAGAGAGGTTTTTTAATTTATGTTCATTCCATAAGCTTATTTCTTTGATCTCTGTGTGGTACCAGACACATGGACACTCCACTCTCACTTTTAGCTTCATCTTCTTACTTTTGCTTAGCAGCATGTTCAGTCTCCCCACTCTATGAAAATACGCTGCACTTGCTCCTGTAGCTGAGTTACCAATGCACATAGCATTTCTCTGGTGTTACATTGCTGTACCTAATTTATGGCATTGAACTATAACAAATATTTCTTTGCCTTTTCTCAAAAGTGAACTGATCATCGGCGGCAGAAACATAAATCTTCTGTTCAGCAATAGGACAGTCAGCAGCTTCCAGTGTGCCTCAATGCCTCCAGGGCATAGCTTTCTCCAAAGCTGAAAGCATAGGAACGTCTGCATGGCCCATCCAGTATTTACTGGAGACTACCAAGAAAGATGCCAACGGCACAGAGATCTGTCCTCAAGAACGTAAACAGCAACTAGACACCCACTGTTGACTAATTTGGGCTTGTGCTGTGGGCATGGGTGGTGAGTGAAGCATTTCCATTTCCTGTGGGAGGCTAGCTCCCTGCCCCTTCTTCTTCTGCGTACGGACAGGCCCATCCTCCACCCTTGCTCCACCACAGGCCTTGCCCCTGATGCACCCCAGGCCCAGGCCTTGGGCCCCAACCCTGCTTTGCCCCAGGCCCCCAACATGTGCCACTCATCACATCCCTCCTCTCACCCCATCCTCTCCCCCACAAGGTTCCACCCTCCCACCCACTCACCACATCCTCCTATCCTCCACCTCTTTCCCCCATGAGGCCCCCACCGCCCACTGCATCCCTCCTTTCTTCCAGCCTCCCTCCCTTACCCACACCACATCCCTCCTCTCCTCGAGCACCACTCCTCTGTGATGCCCTCGCCTGCCATTCCCCATGTCCCTTCTCTCCTCCACCCCATTCCGCCATGAAGCCCCACTGCCTGCCACATCCCTCCTCTCTTCCCTCCCTCTCCTCCCCACTGCATCGCTCCCCTCTTGCCATCCTTCCCTGTGAGGCCCCCCTGCCTGCCAGTTCTTCATCCTCTTCTCCCATGAGCCCCTTACTGGGTCCCTCCTCTCCTCCACACATCCCCTTCTCCTGCAAGACCTCACTGTCCACTGGGATGCAGTGGGCAGAGAAGTTTTAGAGGGGGTGGACAAAAGGAGGGATGCAGCAAGCGGCAGGGACCTCCAGAGAAGGCAGATGAAGTGGAGGAGAGAAGAGGATTCAGCCAGGCATCTGCAGGTAGTAGAGACCTGAGGGGAGGAGTGAAGTAGGTAAAGGAAGACACGGAACACAAGCACGGCCACCATGGCCCAGGCATCCAGTGGTATGTCAGGCAGCAGGGCTGTTTCAATGCAGTAAAGCTCTGGAACCCTCCCACCTCACAGAGTTCTAGAACCTGGGTGACAGCCCAAGCCCAGAAGCCTACACAGCAATGAAACAGCGACACAGCCCAAGACCTGCTAGCCTGACTTGGGTGGCTCGGGTCAGCTGTGGGTTTTTCTTTGCTGTGTAGACATATCCTTTGATACCAATTGCATGCAGGCTACCAAACTCTCAGGTGGTAATAATTTAGATGATTTCACATGGCAAAGTTTGGGTCCTGATTTCGAACATCCTGAAGTTTCATAGATGTTCAGGTCTAGGCGTGTCACTAGTAACAAATTTCAGACAATGCCAGCCTTAGGTGGATATGAAGTTGTGAAGGATAGGCGGAATGCTGGCCAGCACAGATGACTAATGGGTTAAACTCAGGTAGCTAGCAAGAGTATTGGCAGGGGGGCCAGAAGAACCAATGAGATACAGTGTTAAAATTTGAATTGTATAAGATACCTTGCCTGCTTTCTTTGTGGGAGTTAGTTAAGCCAGGAGTTGTTGAAAAATAGCATGATTTAAACCCAGACAGGACTACCATGCCTCCAAGGAATTCGGGGCATGAAAGTAGACTGAACCAAGAAGGGATTGTGAGTAAATCAGACCCCCCCTTGGACAGGGGCTGCTACCACCCCACACTCCTGCCTCTGTATCAGAGGCAGAAGCTTGTGGCAGCAGGCAGGAGCCGGTCTGCGTGAGAAGCCAGTTTTTAAACCAAGACTGGCTGCTGACTCTGCCCCCAGGGACTATCTAATAGTCATGTGACTGCTAACATTTGATGCAGTTACACAACTATTCAGTTACACACTATGTAACATCCCTATTTCTAACAAGAGTCTTTAGGGGAAGAAAGACAAGTGAGAGAAATTAGAAGGGAGTGGCTGAGAATCCATAACTAATCTGTTTTAAAATAGAGGAGAGAATGCTATGGAAAGCGAAAAGACACTGTCTGGGATATATTTAAAAACAAGATTCTTATTGTAGGAACACTAGATATTTATGTATTGTGTGGTTGTGGTTCTTCCTTTACTAAGGAGAAGCCTAAGATGGTTGGGGCATGTCAGTAGGCTGATTCCCAATGCTGCCACTGTAATTATTACTAAACAGGATGCCAGCTGGAATAGAAGGGCAGATGGATCCAGAAAGGAGTGGCCTGAAACACACACAAGAATGTAACCAAAGACAGCCTAGCCACCAAGAGAACAGGCAGGGCTGCCGGGGGCAGGAAGCTATATCATCTGTTGTTTGAGAGCCACATCCTTCCAAGCCCATCCATCATCTCTGCCTGAATGCAGGAAACACTCCTTAAAAATGATTTAAAAAAACACAGATTTGCTACTCGTATTAAGAGCTTCTGTTAGACCAGGTGCTTCACTAACATGAGTGTAGAAAAGGCCTGCAAAGCTGATCATCTGTATTGCCTCATGAATCATGGCCCCCCATGCAACGCTCTGTACAAACACAAACAAAAAAAAGGCACCTCTCCCGAATGAGGTTGTTTGTACAACAATCTCACCACACTAGCTCACCGTTGTCTGACTTGTTGAATAAGGTGTATGTCTCCTTAAGGGCCAGAGAGCCAGGAAGTGACTTGCTGCTGCAGCTGCTGACCAGGTCAGCATGGGAATGCTGATCCACCCCCCTCCTGAGGACGGGGAGGTCCATGCCAGGCCAGTGCAGGAAAAGCAGCACCCACTGTTCCAGCTATGGGAGTAGTGAAATACCAGGCTGTGTCAGGACCCACTGTGGGCATTGTACTAGTCATTCTTTTCTTGGGGGTTGGGAAGACATTTCTCCCTCGCTGCCATTGGCCAAGGCAAAGTGGTGGAGGGGGGGGAGGGTTGCCTTTCCCACAGCAGATTGGGGGTTGGGGGTTTATCTGGGGGCAAACAGGAATTAGGCAATGAGGTCACAACCCAGTAAGTAAGCGTGGGAAGGATATCCGGTATTGGTTTTCAATAGATACAGGGACCAGATAAAACAGATCGGTAAAGGATTTAAAGGAGGCATTCTTTAAAGGAGCGGAAATGGGGTAGGGGACATCCAGAGCTCCTATGACTGGTATGGCAGCATAGTCCTTTATAGTTCCCCATAATCCTTATTCGGAGAGGTGGGGGAAATGGTGCAGTCCCAGCAGTGGATTGGTTGGGGATCAGGATAAGTAAGGGGCCAGGCTGACAGAAGCCCCCAACCATGGCCAGATATCAGGGCTGGGTTATGACATTTTGAGGCCTTAACCCAGGGTCGTGTGTCCCCCAAACACTGTGGGGGAGAGAAGGAGCAAAAGGACAGCAGCACCATCCCATCTGGGGCAAATCTGTCAGGACGGTACTTGGTCCTGCTGTGAGGGCAGGGGACTGGACTTGATGACCTCTCAAGGTCCCTTCCAGTTCTAATGTCCTATGATTCTATGATCCACTGGATGGTTCAGGGCAAGGCAACCACCCCAGACCCCATGCTTTGGGAGGCCCACCGGACCCAGGGTATTAATGGAGAGGGGGGGAGGGCTGGCAGTTACTGGGGTCAGGCCCACCCTTGCACTCACTGGCAGTGGTGGGAGAACCAGCCCCAGCCAGCTCCATTCCCCTGGCTTCCAACCGTGTTGCTCGGGGAGGGGCCTTGTGGGAAAAGGAGGAACCGCCCCCAAGTGGGAAGTGGAGATACATGGCTGGAAGTCAGGGGGGTGGAGTGGGCTGGGGCTGGGTTGCTCCACTTCTCACCGCTGACAGTGAGCACGGGTGGGAGCAGACTCCTGTCCCCCCCCCACTACTAAACCCTGGGCTGCATCACTCAGGGAAGGGCACTTGGGAGTAGGGGTTGAATGGGGGTGGTACAGGGGCAGGGAGAGGCAGGGTGGAACCAGAGCAGCGATGGGCAGCGGTGGGGCTGGGGCAGAGGGGGCATCGTCCAGCCTAAACTCTCATTAAGCCTAAACTCTCCCCCAGCCTCAACTCTCATTAAGTACTTTTTTAAAATCCTGAATATTCTGCACTCTAAAGAGTTTCATCAGGCGGCTTGTTTGACATCAGGTCACTTAAACCCAATATTGTGCTGTGCTATCTTCAGAGTATGCAAACATCCCAGAGTATTTCTGGGGGTGTCATTATATGATAACTATTATTCGTTTTGACTAGGGGATTTAGTCATGGAGGAGCACCCCCCTAGCCACTGTACAAACATCTGCCCAGGTTCTTCTAGAGACAGCCATCACCAGAATATCCCTGTGAAAGGCTCAACATAGCGAGCTACTATGCAATACAAGGAAGAGGGAACTCCATCAAGGGAAGAATGCTAGGTACATCGTCTCCTTCATGCATGATCAGGGAATAAGAATGGTTCATCACATGATGCTATGAATCCATAATGCCAGGACACAAGTGAACTGAAAATATGATTGTGTAAATAAAGAGAGGACACAACCGAATGCCTACCAACTGCAGCAATAACTGATTCCATTGCTAGAGAGGGCGGGAGTATTCAAGGACAGAGGATTTTTATTGCTGATGAACATGAATTTGTAACCTCAGAGAGCACTCTTGTTCTTTTTCTGTCCTCCCAAGAGAAAACAGTGGGAAGCTGAGTAGTGACAGAGGCAGTGGCTGGCACTGACAAGTGCAGAAAACACAGATCATGCTCCTTTTATACACAGCCAACAAAGAGCAGCAATTGCCAAGGAAAGAGCTGGATGGCTGCTCCGCAGCCCCTTTTTCCAGCTCAGCAAACTTCACACATTAGAATCCTCCTGGGGGAAATCACTCTCCGTTAACCATGTTTAACTCTTTCTCCTTGCAGATACACTGCAACCCTCTCCTCAAAAAGACAGTTTCTTCACAACACTCTCAGCAGAGATTTTCCAGCACCAAAATTGCAATGAAAGGTGATGGAATGTCCAGTTTATTTCATCACACCCTGGGTATGAGTTTGTCTATGTTCAAACTCAAGCGAAGCGACTTGAACTCATGTGTGTCTTGGGTTCGTGTTGGGTTCGTACGAGGGAGTGCATGGAAAAAAGGAGCAAGCAGAAGACAATACCATGAAGAAATCAGTGCAGAGTGAAATAAACACTGTGCCCACCAGGAGGTACTTGTGTGATAGCTGCCCAATATACCAGAAAAAAACCTTAAAAAACAACGAATAGTCTAGCAGCACCTTAAAGACTAACAAAATATGTAGATGGTTTTGTTAGTCTTTAAAGTGCTACTAGACTATTTGTTGTTTTTTAAGTTTTTCCAGTTACAGACTAACTCGGCTCCCCCTCTGAAGCTTTCCAATATACCAGTGTTGAACCAAAGGAATTCCAAGGCTAAAGCCATGAACTGTTATAGAATAAGCCACAGTTCTGTGCGTGAGAGTCATACACATGCCAGTGGGTTACCTTTGCATGGGGTGTTTAAGGCACACATTTTTGTTGGGGCCTGAACAAAGAAAGCCCTGCTGATGAACACATCCTTAGTGAAAAAAACCAGCAAGCACACATTTGCATAAAATTAAGGAGGAGAGAGAGACAGAGGGAAAGAGAGCCAGAGCAAGACCTCAGCAATCAGTTCTCTTTTTCCACTGGCATTTCAGTTTAAACTTCACTATATGGACTGCAAAAATGGGAGGAGGGGAAGAGGGAGAAGCAATTTAAAGGAGCCAAGTGTGAGCAAGAGGCATTGCAGCCATAGCACTTGGAGACACAACACCACTCAAACTTGGCCTGACTGTCTCTATCAGGCCAGCAGGGAAGAGACTCCATTGTTACACCTGCTCCTCTCCTCCCTCCCCCACCTGCCACCTTCACCCCTGCCAAGTTCAAACTTTTCACAAATGGGGGCATGGCCCAGTTTAAAAAGTGGAGGTCAATTGCCCCTTATGTTCCCCCCTCCTCCTCTAGCACTTATGTTCTCATAGCATTGTGTGTTAAGCCCCACCCCCATCATGCGATTGCATTTTAAAAGCACTCCTACCAGGGCTGTTCCCCACTCTGGCACTCTGAGTGCAGAAGTTGGGGGCCCACAAAAGTCCTTAAATACCTTGCCTCTATAGGCTCTGCTTACAAACAAAACTCCCCAAAGTCACAGATGCACTGACTCTAGAAAATAGGCCGCCACCATCTAGTGATTTTAAACCCTGAAAAAATAGGAAAAAACACTTGAAGTTCTTCCTCAGGGTTACCCCAGGCTCTTTTACCACAAGAGAGCTTGAAAAAAGAAACAAAAAACACAGAAAACAAACTGTGTCTCTGATAGCTGGTCTCTCAGGCTGAGCAGACACACACTGGCTATGTCTAGACTGCAAGCCTCTTTCGAAAGATACTTTCGAAAAAGCCTCTTTTGAAAAAGAGCGTCTAGACTACAATCAGTACTTTTGAAAAAGCAAGCCACTTTTTCGAAAGAGAGCACTCAGGCAGTCTGGATGCTCTCTTTTGAAAAAGCACAGTTTGCATTACATAGCGCCTTTTTCGAAAAAAAGGCTTTCTTCCTCGTAAAATGAGGTTTTCCGCAGTTGAAAAAACTGCTGCGTTCTTTCGATTTACTTTCGAAAGAACGCGGTAGCAGTCTAGACGCAGGGGATATTTTTTTCCGAAAAAAAGCAACTTTTCTCTAAAAAACCCTGTAGTCTAGACACACCCACAGAGACCTCCTGTTACCTTCCAGGCCACAAGAATCAAATCATCCCCTTAAAAAAGGTGATTTTATTAACAAAAGAAACAGATCTATCTACTTTATAACGCATACTTGGTTGCTAGATGTTACACAGTAACTAAGAAAAGAACAGATCAAAACACAAAGAACCATAGTGCTTTGGGCTGTAACTTAAATATGGTGAGTGGGGGAGGGAAGGCATAGATTCACACAGAGAAGTTTAACCAAACAACCAAAACAAAGAAAAATACCCTGATTGTGACTGAATACACATTTTCCCCTTATTTACTCATGATCCTTTCATGGTTCAGTCCCGAATTCCTTGGAGGCATGGTAGTCCTGCCTGGGTTTAAATCATTCTCTGTCTCCCATCTCCTGGCTTAAACTCACACACAAAGAGTACGTCTACACTGCGGCACTATTTCAGGATACTTCCGGTATTCCGAAACAGATATTCCGCATCTCGACAGTGTGCCCGTTATTTCAAAATAGCTTTCAAAATAACAGGTATGCTATTCCAACATCCCTGTAAACCTCGTTCCATGTGGGGTAAGAGACATTTTGGAATAGCAGTTTATTTTGAAATTTGGTGTTATGTAGATAAGCCAAAATAAGCTATTTTGAAATACACTTAAAATAAGCTATGTAATTTCCATAGTTTATTTTGAGCTAAGAGTGCAGTGTAGGCTCACCCAAAGAGAGTAGGCAAGGTATCTATATACAATTCAAATTTCAGCACTGTATCCCATTGGTTCTTCTGGTCCCCTGCCAACACCCTTAGCTACATGAGTTTAACCCTTTAGTCACCAGCTGCTGGCCACAACTCCACTAGGTGCCCCCTCACTTCAGATACTAGAGGGGCAGCTGCTGAAACTTCCTCTCCCCCCCCATGCCTGAGACTGGATCACTACTGGAGCTGCAGGTGTTGAGGATCCAAGCTGCCACTCAACACTTGCTACAGCACTGATTGGCTAGCCACCCCCTTTTCCCAACCTTCTAGGAAAGGCCAGCCTATCAGGCAGAGATTTATCCACTGACTAATGGATCATCCACAGATTTGGCAGGGCTGAGTCAGGCAGCTGGAAAAGGCTCAGGAGGGACCAGCATCTGCCATGAGGGAGCCTCCTGCCACAAGTGATGTGAGGAATGTAGGGTAGAAGAGCTTTGGCCAGTTAACCTGGAGTCTTTGCTAACTGTGGGTCTGGGTGGCCCACAGAGAAGGGCTAGAACCAAACAGCAAATCACCAAGTTCTGCTGGTCTTACAATGGCTGCGTCTCTTTGTGTAGCTAGCTCAGCTTCTGGATCCCAGACCCCAGCTACTGAAATTCGGCCTCCCCAAACGTCATGGCTAGGGGATAAGAGCTACGAGGAGCCCTCCTCACTCTGGTGACATGTAGGGAAAGAGGGTCACCATGACTGGGCTGTTGTCCCCAAGTCCTGCTGCTGCTGTGCGGCCAGCTGCAAATGCTGGATCTCAGAAGATACAGCAGTGGCTGTATATCAGACCTAGGCTGGACACTAACTTTCATAGCTGCTGCTGAGCTAATTGAATTATTTGTGGGTACTTTTGAAAATGCCCCTGAATCCTTTCCTGCACCGGCCCTTTCTGAAGTTCTGCTGCAAGTGTCCTTTGTGTGTGCAGCACAGTGTGTGTATTTGCGCAGCTGTCCTGGCTTGAATCTTTCTGGAAGATGAGCACAAATTACCCTGTTCAGTTAACCGCTGCGAGCAGAGCACAGAACTGGGACGAAGGGGTTTCTTTTACATTTTATTGTTTCCTGTTTCTGAGTAGGTCAGCTCTCCTGGTGCTCCAGTAGCATCAGTAAAAGGACCTCGCTTTGCAACAAAATCGCTGCTGCAAGCATTAATCTCAGACAGGTACAACCTCTGGGGACCTGATCTTGTAGAGTGCAGACAGCCATTACGTCCCTCTGGGAGCTGAGGGTGTTTGGAGGCACCTTGCAAGATCAGGATGTAAAGTAGGACATTTCAGTCTATAATTTACCTCTGGCTGACTTAGCTGATGGATGAAACCAAAGGAATGAACAGCCAGAGGGACAGACCAGGCACAGCCTGTCAGCACTTTCTGCTTAGGATAGGCCAGTGAGTTCCAGAATAAGGTTTGTTGCTTTAATAGGTTTCTTTTAGTCTCCTTATCAGAAGTGTACGTTTTAATTTAAAAATTTAATCTTAAATGCATCTCAGCTAAGTGTCTGAGCAGGCTTTTGTGCTCAGCCAATGGTACAGCTTTCTATTGAGGGGTACAGTGCAAAGTGGCACTGCGAATTATACGGCCACGTCTCCACCACTTGCGCTACGTTCCCCACAGAATTTCTTGGCTCACTGAATAGTGTTTAACGTGAGCCTCTTTGGCTGATTTTGGCTATTTGGGATGAGACTGCCTGCTACTGAATTATTTTTCTCATTGTTGTATAGTGCCCATGATTGTTTCATAGGCATGTGGGAAGGCAGAAATTCATCCCTCGGATGGGACAGCCTAGAGGTCAGCTCCCATAAATGCTTATTACTGAGCATAGTGCCACTAACAGGAGTGACTCCAAAGGTGTTAGGAGGTCACTGAGTGACGCAGGGATGCTCTCCTTCACCTAGTCATGTCCTTCCATTCCTTCCCTCACAATAACTAACACATTTTCATAACCAATCATTCTGTCTTACCTGGAGGTTGATCCAAACGTCTCTGGGGAAGTTCAAGGCTGAGTCAGAATTCAAGGGTCTTACAGTCTGTGGTGTTCTGTGAAGAAATTATGTGTCATCACATGATCCAGCCCAGTAACGTTCCTGATTTGTCTTGTACACAGAAAGTATCAGCCACAAAATTGCAGTGATGTCCACTGTGCTCACCCAGCTTCTTTAGTATCCTAAAATCTGGGCTCCTGTCTGCTTGATTTTCTTCTGTCACCCACTTGACTCCATTGTGCATAATGCCATAAGCGGGGGGGGGGGGGTTGGAAGGATGCAAGCTCTGCAGGAGATCTATACTTTCTCTGATCTGGGACGGTAGATACTTACTTGAGTTACATAGCTCGAGTCTACACTAGGGAGTTATTTTAAAATAACCCCCTTTAGGTTGGATTTATAAGCAGAGCATCCACTCTACCAAACCCAATATTTCAAAATAATGGGCTGGTTATTTCAAAATCTGTACTCCTGCTTTCCTCAGGGAATAACGCTTCTTTCAAAATAGTGGTAGTGTGGACTGTGGATTTCCCCAGGCTGAACTGGTTCCCAACAGATGTAGCTATCCAGTGTGGTGAGCTTCCAGAGTGTGATGGTAACTTGCTTCTGCACAGGAATAGGGGGTTGCATGTAAGTGTCCAGTCACCTGAGGGCAGGGGCGAGCCACTCGCAGAGCTCGAGGAAGGTGGCCTTCCACATGCGGAAGTTCTGCAGCCCCTGTTGGTCATCCCATGGCTGCAGGATGATGCGGTCCCACCAGTCCGAGCTCATCTCCCGCCACCAGAAGTGGTGTTCCACAGTGTCCAAGGCATTGAGGGGCATGCACAGGAGTAGGAGCACCACCGGTGGGCCATGCTAGGGTTCATCCTGCAGGTCCTGGTCCTTGTCCTGCTGGTGCAACATGCAGGCAGTCTGGACGCACTGCACCATGAGGCGCAACATGAGGCCCGTGAGCCTGGCACTGCTTTGCAGCAGCTCTGTCACCTGTAGCTCTTAAAGCCGCAGCCACAGGGGAAAGGGCTTGTGGCAGGAAGCTCGTCTGGACAGCCTCCAACCACACTGCTACTGCCACAGCGCGTCATCTGGCCAGCATCGCTGACCCTCAAAGCCCCCAAGAGGTCTGAATGAAAGTGAAGGAGCTCTGGCAGGTCTACACCAGGGCAAGGGAGCGCAGCTCCTGCTCTGGGGCAGAACCATACTCCTGCCCCCATTTCCAAGACCTACACTGCATCCTGGGGGGTGGCTGACTTGGGGCTGGAGATGCCAATCATTACCCACCCAGAGGGCAGAGTTGGTGAGGAGGAGGAAGAGGACCCCAACACAGCCAGCACAGTCACCCCGGTCACAGTCACAGCCTGGATGTGTCCCAGGCATCCTCTGAGGCCGGGGAGGGAACATCAGTTAGGCACATGACACAGACAGCGTGGAGGTGGGAGATGGGATGTGTTCCTCGCTCTGCCTGGGGAATTATGCTGCAGTCCATGCACTTGGCTGCTGACGCAGCGGCAATCTGGGCCACACATTCCTAGGAGGCTGCATCAGAGTACCCCAGGGTGCCTGCTCACAGGGTCTGGGGAGGCCGGCTACTCTTCAGACACCCAGGTGGGACACCCTCCTACCACAAGCCACCACTAGAAGGAGGCTGGAGACATGGACCCACACGCACACACATACACATTCAGGAGTGCCGCACACGGCACATGGGCTTGGCTGAACTCCCATGGACAGCGCTGCCAGATGTGGGTGTTTCTGCTGCTCACACCCCCTTCCCTGCTTACAACCTCTCCCCCAGCGGCCAGGGATACAACTCTGCTCCCCTTGGAATGCCACCACTGCTGGACCTGGTGTGCATGCAGTAGTGAGGCAAGCTCAGCCCGAGGCCCCCTTCCACCCACAGGATCCCAGTGTGGCCAGCAACTTCTCATGACTGCTTGTCCACAGGATGTGGCGGGGGGAGGCAGGGGAGGAGAGCAAAGCCTACTCCCCTGGGGACGTCTGGGTTTCTGGAAAAAGGGGCCCACTGTCCAGGCCATACATGGCCTTGCTCCCAGGACATCACCTTCATCCAACTTGAGAACTGTCAGTCTTCGCTCACACATGAGGGCAAGGCTTCAGGGACAGTGTCTCTAGGGATGACTGACTGTCTCTCTTTATTCTCCCCAGCCAGACCAGATGTGAGAGGGGGGAGGGCAACACCACCCAAGGTAGCTGCCCGACACTGGGGGAGCCACAGGTGCCGGAGAACGCAGGAAGAACTGAGGCGGGAGCACATCTCTGTACTCCGGGACCTGCACGAGATGCTGGACCAGAGGCTCCGAAGGACATGCAATGGCGGAGAGAGACCAGGACGGAGTTGCTGCAGCAGGAATGCACCAACTTGTGACCATGCCATCTCTCATCACTCACCCAGAGCCAGCTCCCACTCCTTCTGCCGTTCCTGCCCCAGTCCCAGCTCCTGGTCCTGCTCCTCCTTCCATGCCTCCTTCCTGACCCTGTTCCACACCCCCTGTTTTTCCCCCTAGCCTCCCCCCCTCACTGTAATCACCCGGCAGGGCAGTGTGAGGGTGGAACTGGACAACCGCCTGGTGAAGGGGGCTTCCCCCACCCTCACTCCCACTACCCTCCTTCCCTAAGGTCCCCCTTTCCAGCACTTCATCACCTCCCCTCATGGGACTCTAGGCTGAGAGCACCATACCTTCATGACAAGGGTCACTTTCCCCATGTCAAACTGCTTGCCGACGGATCGGTAACTGTCGGGCGTAGTGAGCTTCTCCAGGGGGATGGCAGGTCTCATCTGAGTGTCCCATCATCTGAGGGCAGGGGAGAGCCAGGCACATAGCTCCAGGAAGGTCTCCTTCCTCATGCAGAAATTCTGGAGCCACGGCTGGTCATCCCACCTCTGCATCACGAACCGGTCCCATCAGTTGGAACTGGTGTCCAGTAGCCAGAAGCAGCAGTGCACAGTGGGGTGCAGCTTGAAGAGCTGCACTCCCAGACAGATGTTGAGGGTCTCCTCAATCAGCTGGGGGTT
>JANRFK010006688.1:21542652-21590576 GCA_030068395.1 Apalone spinifera
TCATTTGCATAGCTTTGGCGCAAAAGCGCGCCAATGTAGACGTAGCCACTAAGTCTGACTCTCGTGCCTGCTAACACCCCATCCTTGTGTTTGAGCGAATCACCTGAAAGGTGCTTGGTGATTATTTGGAGCCTATATGAAGCAGGTTTTGGCATGTTAAAGCCTTCTTGCTTAAGAGATATCCTCAGAGATTAAATAGAAAGCATTTTTTATCCTTATGCATGTTATGATATTAGAAATACATGTGACCAATTTCAGAGAAAAGGCAGGGGGTTGTATAGCCTTGATAATTTCAAATGGGTGAAGGTCCAGGACAGTAGCAATAAATGCTGCTGAATGACTTATCTCTGCTCCAGTATTGCCTCCTTCAAGAGAGACTTCCTATATGACTTTGAGCAGGTGAGTCTGTGCCTGAGTTCCTCATCTGTAGAATGGGGTTAATAGTACTGCCCTACCTCACAGAGGTGTCCATGAGGTATTCATAATCAATTGCAATGGAGGCTGTTTGGATACTCTAACTAGCATGAAAAGTAAGGAGGTTGGGCTTGCCCTCACACCAAATCAGTCTCCTCCTTGCCTCACTGGACCATCTTTAATTGAAGCTCATACATTTTAAATGTTTAAATTACAGAAGCAGCCTAAGGCTTCATTCAGTATCAGGTACCAAACTGATAAATGAGGCACAACAGAGACAAACCCTGTTCTCAATATCATGCACTCTAAGGCCATGTCTACACTAGGAAACTATTTTGAAATAACTAAATTCGACTTAATACTCTCGATTTTACAAAATCAAAATAGCGTGTCCATGCTACGGGGAAGACCTGAAATTAGTCTGAAGCAGGCCCCCTTATTGTGATACGCTACATCAATTTAGAGCCCCAGGAAGTGCTAGGGAGCAATTAGTTCAAATTACTTTGGGGAATAGTTATTTTGAAATAGTGCCACCGAAACATCCACGCTAACGCTATTTCGAAATAACTATTTTGAAATTAGCATTATTCCCCAAGAAAAGCAGGAGTACAGATTTCCAAGTAAGCAGCCCCTTATTTTGAAATAATGGGCTTGGTAGCGTGGATGCTCTGCTTACAGATTAGACCGAAGGGGGGTTATTTTGAATTAAAGCCCTAGTGTAGACCGGGGCTAAGAGTCCATTAATAATACCTGTTAAAATATCACACTGAATTAGCTGGGCTGGAACAATTCTCTTTAAAAACAATTTGGGAAGGAGAGAGAGAGAAAGAAAACCATCAGTCTTAGAGCCCAAGAGAGGATTTTCTGGAGAAAGATTTTTCTTGGCAAGACCTGATCAATATTTTACTTCCTGGCTCATCTAGGGAAAGCCTCCCTTGAGGGACACTTAAGGCTTCCGGGACTGTGCATCCTATTTCATTTCCTGCATTCAAGCTTTGCAGGGCTCCAGTCTTGTCAGCGTTGCATAGAGTTTATCCACAGAGACACATTAAAAAAAAAAAAGAAACATATTTTAACAAGGCAAGCAAATCATTTGAACTGCTTTAAATCAGGATTTTTTTCCCCCTGCTGTGCTAATTATAACCTTCCTTAGGGGAGTCATGAGCTCTTGGTTGACTCACAGCTCAAATGAAGTTTGGAAATAAGCAATGAAAATTAAACACAATCTCTATCACAGGAATATATAGACGGATCCTTAACAGGAAAAAGTTCTGCGAGACAGAGTGCGTTGCAAATATAACCTTTACAATTCTGATTGTGCCTAACAGCTGCCAGAAAGAAATACCAGCAGGAATGGAAAAATGTTTCCATTTATTTTACTAGGCCTTGTGCCATTAAACCTGGAATTAGGGTGGAGGTAGTTCATCATTGAAATAATATGTGTTTTGACAATGCACTTGATCAACAATCAAACTTTGTAGCTGCTTTTACAAAAAAAGCTACACATGCCATTTACACCCTAACTGGGCAACCCAAAGAGTTAGTTTAAATCAATTTAGAGAAGGAAATAGGCCCCACTCTGCAATGCAGAAACTAAAGGCTGAACTTTAGACCACTTCCTCTACCTAGTAACAACGCATAGAGAGATTTCCACAAATCCCAAGGCTGTCAAGACTTCCACTTCCAGACTTGGAAAAAGAAATGCCCGGACATTCCTTTGTTGTTCTAGTTCACTCTCGGTTTGATGTGTTTTAGTTCACCTGAGCCAATTAAAGGTTCCTGTTTTACCTAGGAAAAAGCCTAAATCTGTAACAAACAACCACCGCTCTTCTCCGATTTTAATTAATTGTCCTTTGAGTTGAACCCAAACCTGATGCCTTGTTTTGGACAGTGTGGTTTAATGCTTGAACAGGACTGTGGCAGTTAGAAAAAGAAAGTGTTACATGCATTTCTACTACTGCTCACTGTATCAAAAGAAACACTGTACAGATTGTACCTCCCTAAACTGGGACTCTCTGGTCTGGTAATATCCATGGTCCCTCATGACAACAGATGTTCCCGGACCAGAGAGCCCAGGGGCAGAGAGGCCAGTGGTGGGCCGGGATCCCCAAGGCAGGGAGCTCAGATGGTGTGGGGAGCCCCACAACAAAGGGGTTCAGCAGTGCAGCCAGGAGCCCTGGGGCTAAAGGGAAGGTGGGGGAGGGAGCAGCTGGGCAAAAGTGGAGCCAGGGAAACACTGGGCAGCCAGTGGCAGAGGACTTCCCCTGGTCTGGGAAATTCCCTTGTTCAACCAAATCAGATCCCAAGGGTGCAAGTCCCACCAGTATTGCTGTTTTCATTAAATTGTGGCACTGTTAAATCGCAAAAAGATGACTGAAAGTTATCCTTCCAGCTGTACTGAACCTTGATCCATAGGCTGCATACACTGCTGTATCCTTACACTGCTAATGCTCCTTGATCCCTAAGGGCACAGCTACACTGCAATGCTATTTTGGTATACTGGAGTATCCCAAAATAGCTATCCCGTGTCTTCACAGCAAGCCTGTTATTTTGGGCTCGCTATTCCTACGTCTCTGTAAACCTCATTCTAGAAGGATTAAGGGACATTTCGGAATAGCGCTTTATTTCGAAATTTTGCACTGTATAGACAGTGCCAAATGACAAAATAAGCTATATCGAAATAAGATTTGCAATTTACATAGCTCAAATTGCATATCTTATTTCGAGTTATGGTGTGTAGACTCACCCTTAGTTCTGCAGGGATTCAGGGTGCTAGGAGCTTTAGTGCAGTGGTTCTTGCATAGACCACATCTTAATAGTACTAATAACATCTTGTCTCCTGGGTCACTTATCATATCCTGTTTTTGTTCATATAACAATGTGACTCCAGCAGTTGGTAACATAACCCTGGTCTACACAAGGGAGTTATTTCAAAATAACAAGTGGAGTGTCCGCATTACCAAGCCCATTATTTCAAAAGAAGGGGCTTATTATTTTGAAATAACAACTCCTGCTTGTGAAGAGGAATAGTTTATTTCAAAATAGTTATTTTGGGAGTAATTTTTTTGAAATAAACAGGTAGTGTAGACATAGCCATAGAGAAGCAATATTAGGAATGTATTTGTGTGTCCTTAATGGTCTTCACTGTGGTTAGTATTTTTGTCCATTTTGAAAGCATCAGTCTCTCCCTCCTATCTGTTTCTCTTTTCCCTTTTTTTGTTTTCTGGTCTTCCTCTCTTATAGCAGCTCTCTCCCTCACGTTTGGTTCCCTCTTCTCTTTGCACTTAGGAATATATTGCCTGGATCCTTTACTTTTTCCTCCCCTATATATTCCTCTCCCATTGGCAGCAAACAGCTCCATTCCCACCAGTGGTTGTGGTCCCAGAGTACCGTTCTCATTTAATCATAGAATCATAGAGAGGTCATCGAGTCCAGTTGCCTGCCCTCACGGCAGGATCAAGCCCTGTCTATATCATCCCTGACTGGTGTCTAAACTGCTCTTAAATATATCCAGTGATGGAATTTCCACAACCCTTGTAGGCAACTTATTCTAGTTTTTAACCACCCTGATGGTTAGGAAGTTTTTCCTAATGTTCAACCTAACCTCCCTTGCTGCAATTTAAGCCCCTTGCTTCTTGTCCTATCATCAGAGGCCAAGGAGAACAATTTTTCTCCCTCCTCCTTGTAATACCCTTTTAGATACTTGAAAACCACTATCATGCCAGAGTCCTATAGAGCTTTATGCACAAGATTAGTCTTTTGTAATATGTCATTCCAAATTGATGCACATCAAAACTGTCTTGAGCTGATCCAGCTTTAGTCAGTGACTGCGCCTCATTGACAGTTGCTGGTGGTTGTCGATCACTTTCAGTTGTGTCTATCAAAGTCTGACGAATTTCAGAATAGTCCATATAAAGTGCTTTGGGGGCATCACTCAGTGCTGACCATCTTGTTTCTGAGACACTTCGTACAACATAGGTATTTTGCGTCATTGTTATTTGCTAATTTAGACCATCTCTGGGGTGAAGCTGAGAACGTAAAGAGTAACTGCAAAATCCCAAAAAACCTGACTGCTGCAGAGCAATGCTCAACAGCAGCTGATCCAACCAAACTCAGAGTATGGGCAGCACATGGAACCCACTTAGCCAAACTGTTAACTTCATGCAACCTAACTGGAACCCCTGAATAAATGCCACTCATCATGTGGCTATGACCTGCAGCTTGCAATATCAATGCCATGAAATTTGAGACTATCCTGCAATAGATGGAATACGTATTTTCCATCATGTTGTTCAATGGGAAAGAATTGAAGAAATTGCTCGACCACATTTCCATCACTGAATACAAAATGAAACACCACTGTAAGCTGATCAGTGTAACTAATATCAGGGGATGAATCGATTCCATAATACTTTGCCTTCTTGGTTTCAGATATTATCTGCATCATAACTTTGGATCTTAATATATCAATAAATTCATCACATATAGTTGACAAAAGATAAGACCCATTCCCTCTTCCTAGTGTCGTTGCATGTGTTCTGAGAGAAATGGATCAAATTCAGCTAGAAGTTCAATACAACTAAAGTAATTTCCATTGTTAGGGCAGCCACGCACATCAGTGTCTCCACAAAAGGCTAGTCCTCATTCAGCAAGGAATCACAATACAGCAACTATTCTCTTTAGGACTTCAGTCCAGTATTTACATGCTCGTTCCTTCATCTTCTCCAGTTCTGCATCAGTTCTGGCAGACTTCTGACGCTGGAGCATTGTTGATAGTGCGTCAAGATGATCCTTCCACTGCTCATGAGAATTCTAGAATTCTGCATTTTTCCAATCATTAAAACCAGTTATAAATTGATTAGAGCAGTCACTGACACAGAATAGTTTGCATATGTATCAATATACTTTACCAGTTGAGAGAGACATTCTCTTTGGACAGTTTCCCCATTTGCCAATCACCTGAAAAAATATTTTTTTGCGTGCATATCTTCTCTTTTACCAAATTGTCTACCCTGCAATGAGAAATCAGAATCCAAATTTGGGAAGGTGTATTTTCTGCAAAATATTTTATGAAATATGGAGTGATTTCCCACTCAGCTGGATCAGAACTGTATTTTACTGTTTTGACAAAATCCAATGTTTTCTTTGATGTCTCTCTGTTTTCATCACATCTCCTGCCGGAATTGTCATGGCCACTTCTGAAGCAGACTGACTGACTCTTGCTTGTTCCTCACTTGATCTTGAAGGTTCAACACCACTTTCAGTGACACCTGTTTCAACATGTTCTGCAGCTTTGTTTTCTACATGTGATGTTAATGGATCGATGGAAGAGCTTACACTGTCATTCCTCATATATTTTCTCATGAAATTCAGCAGAGAACACCTCGTCTTTTTTAAAGTTTGTTCCTTTTTTTCATTTGTTGTTTGGTTTACATATCCAAAACCATGCTTCCTCTTGCATTGATCTGTGGATTTGACAGTCTTAGCGGCAGCAACATTGCCTTACTTTTCTCCTTATCAGCCGATTAACTATCAGGTGAATCCTAAGTATAATTGTAGTATACAACAAAATGGCTGTTGTTTTAGAATGAAGTACCATGAATTTCTCATGCAGTGCGTCACTTTCAAGAGAGAAAATTAAAGTGGGTGATATTAGGTGTATAGGTGATAGGGCTTTTCTCCCTTACATATTTCTATATAGTCTAATTTAAGGGCCTACAATTACAGCTGGTCCCCGAGTTACGAACGAGTTATGGACCAAACACTTGGCCGTAACTCGAAATGTTCGTTAGTCAGACCCCATTTCTTTACTTTGCAACCACGCTGTTCATAAGCGAGGGTCGCGTTTGTAACTTGGGGACCGCCTTTGCGACCACTTAATGGGAGGTTTGGTCATAAATGCGAATGGTCGTAAATCGACCATTCGTAAATTGGGGACTGGCTGTATGAGAGTGCCTAGGGCCTATGAAGAGTTTAATCAAGCCCTGCTTATGGTGAGAACAAAGAGTCTGCTCTACAACCTTAATAGTCAGTTGGCTTTTAGCTCATGAGGTATAGGCTCATGTACTAAGCTCCAGAGGTCCCAGATTCAATTCTGCCCACAGATGACTGGTGTCTGCTTCATTACATATAGAACTTGCTAATCAAGGTCTTTTAATTTTGCCAGGGACCAGCATCCTCGAAGTCCTTGATCAGCCTGCTAAGGTTACCAGATTCCTTGCACACTATTGCCATGCGAGTTTCCATGAAAGTCCAGCTTTTCTATTTCTTCCCTCAATTTTGATTGGGAAAAATTCCCATTCCTTAGACTTACAAAAAATCCCACTGTATTAAATGACAAGATTCAATACATAAATAGTATTTACTTGTAAAGTCTCAGATAACCACCAATGTGTTGTAATATTTTTATATCCACCAAAGAAACCCCAACAGAGATTAAAGTGAATTCCCCAGGTTGCATAGCCAGGGAATTAGAATTACCAAGGAACCATAATAAACAAAAACCATTCAACCAGAAGCATAATCACAAACAATACTATAGGGTTGTGTGATAGGGTATACCAACCCCGCACCGTGCCTGAAGCAGTCAACCAAGGCTATCTGGCTGAGAGAGCCCCACACCCTCAGCCCTGCTGGGCATGCTGCAGCTGGAGGACCAGTATAAAAGCCAGTGGAGCAGCTCAGTCAGGGCTGACCACCATGGAGGAAGGAGCTACAGTCAGTGGGAACAGCCAGAGAAGTCCACAGCCTGGACACGACTGGAGAAAAAGCTGATGTCAGGGAGGCTGGTAGGAAATAGCCCAGGGTGGGGAGGTAAAAACCCTGAGAGCTCAGCATGTTGTGGGCAGATTCCCTGCTGAACTAATGGCGGGATATGCCCACCACTGACAGGGCCCTAGGCTGGGACCTGGTGGAGATGGAGGACCCAGGTCCCCCTAATCTACCCCATTAACCCCCAAGGCGGCACTACAGCAGCGACTACTGACTGTGGCCACTAGGCCTTACTTCCCTGGAACAGGGTGCTATTGCTATGGGCTCTGGCTGCTAGGCCTGACTGCCCTGGAACAAGGAGTGATTGATAAGGACTTGGGCTGTTAGGCTTCACTACCCTAAAGAATGGGTGAGATGACTGCTTCAGGCAACTAGGCCCCACTGCCCTGAGGGAAGGGGGTGGAAAGGACCTGGGCCACTGGGCCTCATTACCCTGAGAGAAGGGATGATGTACTGATTGGGGCTGCAAGGCTAGACTGTCGTAGGGGAGCAGGGACATAATGAGAGAACCTTGTCCATAGAGACTGAGACACTTGTGAGGTGGAGCACTCAGTGAGAGGCCTGAAAGGCATAAAGCGCTGCCTATGAAAGGGCTGGGCACACATACTCCGTGACAGGTATAAAGGACTTGAAGTCTAAGGAAACAGCTATACCTCAGCCAGAAAGGAGAGAGACTTGAATGCTGAGGATGAAGAACTGAGTTCTTATTGGTCAACTGAAGTAATTCGTTTCTTACATGGAGGGAGAAGACAAAAGGAGAAGTGGGTGTTGTTTGTGTCACCAGCACTGACTCAATGCCCCATTAGCCATTAGGGGGTGCAGTTCTTTGCAAGCCGCCATCTTTTAGAGGGGATGTATCCAAACTGTACTCTGTGAGGAATCCTAACCACTTTCAGTCATTAAAGATCTCACTGACCACCCTACACCCTAAGCATAATTGTGCTAACTCCAGTGTCCTGATCAGAATGCCAGTTCATATCTGCCTAATCGCCTATTACATTTTAAGCCATGTAAATGTCTAAACTGTTGTGTGGTCTTGCAGTCCACTGTCAAACAGCTGCTGTGGAGGTAATGTCATTTCAGCAGTTGGTGAAGTGATCTGTGTATAACCCATACTGATGTCAGAAGGATGTTTTGAGCCTTAATTAGCTCATGTTTACAGAGTGCTTTTAGAGACTATAGACAGGGGAAAGTATAATCATCATTATTAATAAACATCCTCCAACTCATGCAGGTTGAAACCTGATGACTGCATCCATTTCATTCCAGCTGTGTTTTAGAAATCTGAGCAGTGTTCAGTCCTGGGAACTAACACAAGAGCTGCTGTGATGTGGCTCACTCACCACTAAGGCACCTCCTCCTGGCTGCTTTTGGAGACTAGCTCCTTCCAGGTCCAGCATCCCCTCCTATCAGTCATTCATGTGCCATACCCTTCTCTCTCTGATTCAGGGTACTCTCTTCAGGGCATGGACCTCCAGCTAGGTCACCATGTGGTTTTCCCCTTCCAGGAGTTTATCAAAGTCTCTCCATCCAAAATGGCAGTCTGCTCCCTCACTGCCCTCCCTCCCCTCTCCCTGTGGTGGACAGAAGAACCTAGTTTTGCCTTCTACCCTGGGTTCTTGCTTAGAGGTCTGCTAATCAGTAGCCAAGGTCAGCAGCCAGTGGGAAGGCTGCAATTACACTGAGCCTTTGCCAGTTCCTCATCTCTGGCTTTCACTCCACCACTGTTCTGGATAAATCCTTCCTTCAGGGCCCAGATCCCAGAGTTTCTAGTCTGCTCCTGGATTTCCTTCCACTCTTCTCTTTTAACATCCAGTGTGGCTGCAGGCTCCCTCACCACAGGCCACTTCCTGGCTCTATTAGCCCTGCCTGTCCCATGTCAGCTGGGCTCCCATCATCATGCAGGGGTTACTTAGGCCCCAGCTGAAGGGAATTAGGTGATCTGTCCAGCTAGCTGACCCCTCCTCAGCCTCCTTAATGCTTTCAAGGCTCATGCAGGGTGAACATCCCATCACGGCTTTTTAGATTATTTCAATGACATCGATAGGGTGGCAGGGAAGAGGCTGATCTCTTGGACCTCTGGGTCCTGGACTACCCAAGTCCCTATAGAGCATCACCAAGGCTTGAACCCAGAAGTGAACCAGAAGACGGTATTAAGTCTGGTGTGGAGGTGTAATGTGTTTACAGGTGCTTGTCCCATTCAGCTGCTGAAGAACTGTCCTCCAGCTAGCTGGAATCTCTAGGTGGAGACCCAAAAGCAAACACAGTGCAGCCTGCAAGGAGCAAAGATGTGGATAACTGTTAGTAGATCCAGATCAGAGAGCAATGGCTGCAACCTACTGGCTATTTTTGGAGTATGAAAGCTAATGCGTGCCAATGACAGAGCTGCTACCTGACATCCCCAGAGCAGCAATGAACCCAACAGGATGGGTAACGGGATGGTGAATCATTCTGAAGAAAGACAGGTGTATCCTCTCCACAGTGGAGGCAGAAAATCTCTCTATCCTCTTCTATGTCTTCCTCGTTTCCATCTTACTCTGGGTGATTTGCAACCAGATGTTTTTCATCCAGGTCCCCACCTCAGTCCTGAGTAAGAGAGTAATGAAAGACAGTGGAATGGGAATCCAAAGAAAAGGACACAGATAAATGCCATCTCCCTACAGGAGTGCTACTACAGCCATGGCCAATGATGGGTGACGGTAGGCCTGGGGGAAGCAAGCACCCCGGCTCCACCCCCAACCCTGCCCCTTTAGTCTAGGCTCTGCTCCCCAGCACCATGAGGAGGTGGGGCAGCACATGACCCCAGGTACCACACTTCCCCACTCAGCATCACTGGGAGAGAGGAGGGCGTGCGTCCCCAGCCTCTCCAGCCCCAGAGAATCAGGAAGGGTGTAGGGCGTGTGGCCCCAGCTTCCCCAGCCCTGGAGAACCAGCAAGGGCAGAGGGCATGTGGCCCCAGCTTCCCCAGCCCTGGAGCACAGTAGGCATTCTGGGGGTTGTGTGTGGGCAGGGCCATGCCTGGTGGTTTGGGAAGGCGATGCCTTCCCCTGTCTATAATACCCACCACCGGTGACTGCAGCCCAAGCAATTCACAATCTTTATGGGCTTCACATACATATTGAAGCAGAGGAGTCACAAGAGGGAACTATATGGAATCTTGCATATGAAGACCCTCAGAGATGAAGCATTTCCAAATACTGCGCTCTGACAGTGACTTCCATTCAGCCACACCAGATCCTGCTGATAGGTCAATAATATCCCACATCCCAGGCTATCAATAGCTGCAGATCAAATCAGCATGGACATTTTATTCTTGTTACTAGAAGGAAAACAACCATTGATATCAACATAATCTCCTTCTCATGCCAGAACAACAAGGATTGAAGAAATCTATGGAACTCAAGTGTCAGAGGGTTTTGTTAATATGTTTTTTTTTTAATTGTTCACTTAGTTGAAGCAATTCCTATCTGGAAAAAAAATGATTAATCTGATTCCTTGTAAGATTTTCAGAACCCTACTGTTTGTATTAGATCAGTGTTTTTGGTAACATCTTATCATTCAGGGATTCATTAACCAGAAATTCCATGTGCTGTTTATTTTCCATTTGTCCATCTGTTCCCCAAAAATCCAGCCTAGCCTCCGTTTTAAGTTTATACTTAGAAACTGTAATTGCAGCAGATGAATAAAGACATGACAGGAGACGGAAGCAACACAAGTGAAAACAAACATGCCATATGGTTCCGATTCCTTCATTCCCAAGAAGTGATATTCTGTGCAAGGCTCTAATGTTTTGATCACGTTATCATGGTAGACATAAAAATCACTCCAGGAAAATGCATCCTAAGTTACTAAAGTGTGATGGAAAAACTAATATCAAAGCAAGGGGCAGCTGGCTCCTCTTGGCTAGTGGCCATAGACACTGCCCTTCAGGAATGTCAAGTCACAAAGTAGGACTGGAGTCTCTTTCAATGCCACAGTTCAGTCAGAACAACACTGAGCCCTAATATAACACTGGATGTGCTTAATTCAACCCTGGTGCCTTCAACTGAGTTAAATCAGGGATATATTTAGCTTAACATGATCAACCACCACACAAACATTGACTACTTAATTCTCACACACCCCTGTGGGAGGTGGCTAAGAAAGTATCATCTGCTTTACATACAAATGGGGGAAGTGATGGTGAGAGGGTGCCATTATCCCAAGCCACTCCATGTGTGAGTAATAAAGCCAGAGGGAGAGCACTCTGTCATCTCCAAAGGCATTCCAAGCCTACATTGTCAGAAGTAACCTCTGTCTTTGGGTGTCCAGGTGCCCAAAGAGGGAGGGGCATGTAGTGCCAGCTTTTCAGAGCAGTTCATGACCCACAGCTCCAGATGGACCTCTGTGGTAGCAGCTGGGGCGCCTCTGAAAATCTGGCACAAGGTGCCTATGAGCTGTGCAGAAGTCACAGGCTGCCACTGACAAGTGTCAGGCAAAGGCGGCTTTGACCCGACTTTCCACTGTTCCTGAGCTTGAATCAACCCTCTGTTTGTAAGTCAGAGTCCCCTGGGAACAGTTCCACCAGAATGGAATGAGCTCTGGTCCCACTTCCTCAGGATCCTCGGGCCATTTCACCTGCTGCAGCCTGACAAAATGAATGAGCTCTGACCACCTCTTTGGCCTCCTAGGGATTATTCTACCCATTCAAGATGCCCAGCATGTAGTGTGTTCAGGCCTGGTGCCCTCCCAGCCTCAGTGACACCAATTCAACACTTCTAGAGGATTCACCTATTAGGAGAATCCTCTGCTGCTCCCCTTTTCATCTGTGTGAGCTGCATAAAGCAGCCAGGAGTTCCCAGGATCTGACCTGATGTCTCAATTTGAGCCCTCAAAACCCAAAGGCCTACAAAAGTGGTAAACTCTTCTGAAAGTGTGGCTGCATATCTTTGGCTGTTTCAGTGAACACTGACAAATCTATTGAAATGACCATATTTTTATAGACAAAAAATTACTTCTAAGTTCATATCACAAGTATAAATGCACCGGAACAGCTGCATGCAGTATATATGGCCAGCTGCTTAATGGTTACCATATTTGCTTATGTGTGGTCATGTTCTCTATGGATAGCCATTTCTGACCATCCCTAATGTTCTTGGAAATGCTGTGTATCAAATGTGCTGCCATCATGCTGCATTATTCTGATTTAGCTAGCAATTTTAATACCCAAGTGCTGGTATATGCAACACTGTAATTGATGTTCCTGATAGCAAATCTACTATAAAATTGTGTCAATATAGCTATGTTGGTCAGGAGCATGAAAAAAACAAATCCATGCACACTCAGCTGTCATAGGTATGTTAGCAAAACCCCAGTGTAAATCCAACAGTGCAAACAGAAGAGTGCTTCTATTGCCGTAACTAGTGCCATTTGGGAAGAAGGTGTTGCTATGAGACAAGCAGAACTCCTTCTTTCAGTATATGCTGTGTCCACACTCAGTGGGTTTGGCTGGCAAAGCCATGTGGCTGTGGTTGGCTTCCCCATCTCTCTGGGTTTGTCAGGCCCCCAACTCCATCCTCTCAAGGAGCAGCCACAGACTACCCTCTGTAGTCCTGTGCCCAGCTCTGTTCTCCAGGGAGCGACTGCTGCAGCCTTCTTCTCTACGGCCCCCTTCAATTGCCAGCTCCCTGGTTTTATTCAAGTGCCACCCCTTCCTGCCCAGATGAGCTTCTTATAATTAGCTCCCTGTCTCCTTCTCCAGGCACAGCCTGAGCAGTTTTTGGCCCATTTAGACATCTTAACCTCTGCGGTCCTTGTGGCATGGACACGCTATCACCCCTTCCTATTGCCCAGGATTGCGTACTGCAGACCGGGCCCATCTGACACACAAGGAAATGCAGTCTCATTCTGATTTCAGATAGACCTATAAAGCATGTTACTGTCTCTACTCCATTTTTTTATCCTAGGGCTTGCATCTATGGAGAGTGGCACTGGTTTAACTAATGGTATGAATTTAAACCAGTTTAGTTAAATGGGTGCAAATCCCTGTGTGGGTGCTGTTATTTTGAACCAAGAGCAGCTTCTTTCATTGTCATGGAAGTTAATTGGGAACAGGTTAAAACTAAAACCAACATGAATCAGTCTTACTTTGAAACAGCGTTTTCCACCCATGAAACAAAACCAGTGCAAGTTTGTGTGTAGACAAGACCTAACTTTCATTTTTTCCAGCAAGATTAATAGTATGACACATCCTATATACTAGGGACCAGTGATGAGATACTATATGGGGGGAGGGGGAATTCAAATACTAACAAAGATGCATGGCTTAAATGTCAGCGGTACTTCCTTTGGTCTAGAGAAGATGGCATTTACATGATAGTTAGCATTTTTCTCTATGGTTCAGTTTGTAAAAGAGGAGGTCAACCACAAGATTAATGAGGGAAAACTGCAGCCACAGCAAATAAGAGTGACTCATGTCCGACTGATGTTCTTAATTTCTAATCTGGAATAGTAATTTTCTACTAGACAAGATTGCAAGTATCCACAGTTGATAGCTATCCACCAGCCCAGTCAGGGCACTAGAGACCATCTGTATTTGATAGTTGAATGTGCCCAGTACATCAAAATTCTCAATACTACATCAAAAAAGAAGCTGGAGGGAGGAAAAACCCCTGCAGGGTAATTTCAAAAGCAACAGTATAATCCAAACCTCCCAGCAAATGCATGCTTCTAGAAATCAACTGAATGTACAAAATTAAAGGGAAAAGACTAAAAAGCAGACTAAATAATGGAAATCAGGACCTGGATGGAGCCCAATTCACATCATGATCGGAAAGGGAACTTCCCAATTTGATTGCAGAAAGCAATTTACTTCAATTAGCATGGATATAAACAGCATGATTGCTTAATAGAAGTACTGCATCTCCCAAAAAACAAACTGTCTTAATTGCATCTCTTCACTTGCTGTTTGCAGAAATTTAAAAATGTATACTGGTGAGAGACAGGTTGAATTAACACTTTGATTGCCACTCCACAAGCATTGTGGCATGAATGTGCCTACTACAGCTTGATGCTAAAACAGTCGTTTGCAACGTGCTTCCTGTTTTCAAACCATGGCACGCACGTGTCAGTCAGAAACAAGCTGATGGAGGGATATAGCAGGAAGAGATTTTTCCCCCTTAAATTGCATAACACAAAAAGTTAGATGCTTTTGCTCTAGATGGTCATTGTTTAAATTATGCATGAGGTAATAATTCACACATAGTCCTGTCTTAAATTCAAGAAGTGTGAGCCTTTTTCTAGATTTCCTGCTGGAGGGCTTTGGATAACTAATCATACTCACCTGATAAAAAGCAAGTTTGTGGTGCCCAGTACATCCTTATTTACCATTATGCTTTCCTTAGCCAAATTCCATCTATGAATTTATACCACAGTTTTTTGGTTTTTATTTAATTTTATTGTATTTGTTTGGAACTCACTCTAACTTCTCAGAGCTACCAATTCAAAAAGCAATGAAATTCCCCCATGATTTCAGAGCTTCAACCTAAGAAAATTGTAATAAGGAAAGGAAAATGAGAGTGAAATAATGTAAGTGCAAGAAATCAGGAGTGAACTGAAGAAAACACAAATAACTTATAAAAAATGGGGTATGAGAGGTCCTGGGGTCAAAGCCAAGGGGAATGCCATTCCCTGGGAATTGTTTTAAGTTAAACTGCAATCCTATTCAATGTTCCCTCTAATCTTTTCCATCCATGATTGGGTTTTTTTCCATCCATGTGTGAAATAAATTATTTTAGGTGCACATGTATGAATGGGCACAACCAGTAGAAGCATAAAACCTAGCTATGGGTACTCTGCTAATCAGCTGAGCAGCATTTGAATCTCTCCTGAGTGAGTGGCCACACAAGCACACAGCTTACAGGGAACACTTACCCTGTCCTGAAAAGTGGCTCTTTAGAAATGGTATTGCTGGAACTCAAGTTTGCATGTCCCAGTCACTTGGTGGCCAGTGTACTCAGCCTACCAATAACTAGTCACCCTGTAAATCCTTTCTGGCATCTGAGTCAAGCTGGTTATTGGTTATTTGTCACCAATAATAAGGAAATGAAAGCTCTGCAGACCAAATTATGGTCTCAGTGGTGTCTGCCAATGTGGCCTCCTCTTACACCAATGCAACCATACCATGGGCTCATGCAGTTGAACAGATGTCAATGAAGGTTTCATCTGGAGATGCTGGATTTTCACCAGTATTACTGCACGTACAGTCTGGCTTGCATAAGGGAAGAGTCCAACCTGAATCCCAAAACCCTGGGTAAGTTTGCCAGGTCAGCAAACAATGGGGTTTAATGTCCTGCTACCTTCTTCAGACTAAATTAATCCATGCAGCAAACCCTCAGAGTTACACCAGATCAACTTGATTCATTTATTATACAGGTTGAACCTCTCTAGTCTAGAACTCTCTGGTCCGACAATATCCGTGGTCCAGCAATTTTAGTGAGCCTGATGTCCACTTAGTATGGGTGTGGCCAAGTTTCCCGCAGTCCCACAAAGTTTGTTTACAGCCACCAGTCCTGGCTCTCAGTGTTCTGTGCTCTTATTTAGCTCTAATTTTATCCCTAAATGCTTCTAAGAGCCTAGTAAGCAGTGGATGTGTAGTTAATGCTGTTAGATAATATTGACATCCCATGGTTTGGCAAATTCTCTGGTTCAGCACCGGTCAGGTCCCAAGGGTGCTGGACTAGACAGGTTCAATCTGTAGAAATGTTTCTTTTTCCCTCTCCATGCTTTCCAGCCCCCAAACTCATACATATGCTCTCTGACTGGAAGGAAATCCTTATAATTATAAACTCTTGGATGCTACTATACATTACCATTGCAAAGAGCTTTATCCATGTGCTTATAAAAGCTGCCATCAGGCCCACCAACTGGGAGGGCAAAGGAGACAATTGCCCCAGGGCCTAGAGCAGGGGTGGACAACCTGCAGCTCGTAAGCCGCGTGCAGCTCTTCAAAGAAAAAATTGTGGCTCCCGCACACGCAGCTCACGGCTCTGAAAGGGGCAGTGTGTTTCTGTCTGAGAGACAAGAGTTGGAGTACCGGCGTCCCATTCCAAGTTCAAAATGGCCATCTTCCAAATGGCCACCTTAAAAAGGCAATACCTGCTCTGCTCTTAAAAGGGCAGCAGCCGGGACTTTCTTTTCTTTTCTTCTTCTTCTTCTTTTTTTCTCAACAACTTTTTTCCCTCGGCTCTTTGCACTGTATGCACCACTATTTTGGCTCTTCGTCTGTAACGGATTGGTCACCCTTGGCCTAGAGATTCAAAGGGGCCTGGAGGTCCCAGCCGCCTCTGCAGCAGTGGCAGCCAGAACCCCAGCACTTTTGAATTGCCACCGGAGCACCAGAGCTTTGAGAGCTTGGGGGAGTGGGGGCGTGCCATGGTTTGGGTGGCACTAAGGGCTGATTGCCTTTGGCCCCACCCTTTGTGGAGGCATGGAGGCATGGAGCCATGTCCCCCATACACCCCCTGCCCCAGGGCCCGTGGTGGCTGCCATAATTTAAGCTACTATAACAAGATACTTTACTTGTTCTATTCACAACTTTTCCCTGACTGCTATTCTCAAGAATGGTTCAAATGGTTGGGTTCCAACTGGTAATTTCATGCAGCATGGTAGGGACCTTTCTAGCATACAGTAATACTGAGGTGTTGTAAAGACGACGTACTAAAGCAAATGAGATCACTCATAATCCTTAGCTCCCAGCTCAAGCCACATACAGCCCTCATCCAAACCACAGACCAGCTTGGCAGTATCATTGTCCTCTTACTGTTACATAAGCTTTTCAATGAAATAAATACAAAGACATCTTGAAAGAATTTAAAAGGCCAATAAAAAATGATGTTTCCACCAGTCCACTTCATTAGTGTTGAGTTCTCTGCAAAGTGATGCTGTTTCATAGTGGAAGATATTAGATGTTTTGAGCACTGCTCTATGAAAAAGTAAGGCTAATAGTCATGTGAGGTGCAATTTGTGGACTTCCCAGGTCCACTGATATACAGCATTCTGTGTTTGAGGAGCATAATTACAAATCCTACCCTCTAGTTTACAGAGCACTGTGAAGAAACATCCCTCCCAGCCATATGAGTGGGGTGGGGATATCAAGAAGGTAGAATGACTTACAAGAACACAGTTGCAGTCAGCAAGGTCTTCTCAAGGCACAGTGCTTCTAGCAAGAAAACAAGATAAGCCAACAGGAGGAGCCAGAAAGGTGTTATGTTCATGGCGCACAGAGAAATGCCCTAACATCATAAACAAGTCATTTGGGAAAGTGGCAAGGTAACACTATTTTATTTCTGAAAATCCAGCGCTTTAACACAGACGCTCCAAAATTAGAGAGCGACAAAGCAAGCCACTTCTGAAGGCAAAGAGGCACAACTTGTTCTTCAGTGCTGTAGGCTGGCTCTTTGCTGATGTTCAGCTCACACATTTCCCTACAGAGACTCCTAGCCTGCAAGCAAGACCATTATCAACTTAAACTGATTGTTCATAATAGTAACCCACAGTTTTCTACACCCCCCCAAAAGGAAACAAGACACCAAAATATGGGGTTCATTCCAGTTCTGTGACACTGAGGGTACATCTAGACTGCAGAGTTTTTCCAGAATATCGGAGGTCCAAGGAACTCATCTGCTCTTCCAGAATTTTTTTCAGAAAAGCAGATGTGTTTTTTCGGCATCCTTGTAAACCTCATTTTACGAGGAAGAAGGGATGTTCTGAAAAAGGGTTTTTCCCCCACATTTGGCCCAGTGTAGATGGGCCAAATGTCAGAAAAACCTCTTCCGAAAAAAGAAGTGGGAAAAAGCTACGCAAATTGCGGTTCACAATTTGCGTATCTTTTTCCAGAAGAACTGTGTGGTCTAGACAAAGCCTTTGTGACATATGGCAGCCTGCTAGTCACCCCCCACCTCCCTCTAAGCATATTTCACACTGCCACTGGGAGGTGTGCATGTGGCACATGTAAACATAACTGAGCTAGCTTTGATCAAGCTAATGCACTAAAAGCAGCAGTGAAACTGTAGCAGCACACACTGTACAAACCTGCTTGTGTTTGGGGGCATAATAAAACTTGTTTTTACAGCCATCTCCAAGCTTTTGTGGACGTGATTCAAATTCTCGATTTCTCTGACCATGACAAAATCATGCCCTCCTATGCTGCCCTCCTACTTCCCAGTTTTGCAGTGTTGCCAGACCCCGAAGGCTGATCACTCAAAGCACAGCATCATGACTGCTGTCTGCAGAGAAACTTTTTTCTCAATACTTTTTGCAGCATCCTAACACTCTGTCTGTAGATATCAGCTTCCTGTTTCCCATAAAACACTGGTTCCACCTGTCCTTCAGGGGCTGCAGAAACCTACACAGCTGAACTAGCATTACAGTGAGGCAGGGTACCTTATGTTCAGCCCCCCTGTAGTATTAATGCTAAGAGCATAATTCAGCTTGGCGTGGGATGTGTACATTTGTCATGGGCTCTACACTGCATCCAAGCAATGGCAGGTGTCAATTATAGCAGTTTTGCCAGCTGCAAACACAGATAAGTTACACTGAACTACTTGCTGCCATTCAGTAGAATTTCTTTACTATCAGGGTAGAATCATTTCACTCTACATCAGCTGGGGAACTAAGCCCCCTGAAACAAGATGTGGGTTTTAAACATGTGTTAATTCTTTAGCACTTAAAAAGTTGCCTTAATTGGCTACATGTTCCCATAAAGGGTGTTGCTGCTTATTGATGTGAATAACTATAAAGTATTATTTTAAATCTTCAGAAAACTACTAGGTAGCTATTGTGCAATTACAAAATAACTTTAATTCCCATAACAACTTCCACGCAAACTGTGTCCCTTTATAGAATTTAATATACTGCAGCTGCTGACAAGAATACAAAATAATATCTGAAGGAGAGAGACCCTGATGCTTAAAACAGAGGAGAAAAGAGATGTTTTCAGCTGATCTTTTAAAAGGAGGGAGTCATTGCATTGCAGCTATCTAGAGAGGATGTCCTATATGACAGGAGCTGCAGAGGAGAAGGCTCTTGCATCAACACTGACTACATTTTTGTAGATTGATGGCAGGAAAGCCAGTGATAGACAAAGCAGGTATGTAGAGAATAAGTCAGGGCCCCACTCCTGAGCTTCATTACAGACCCTTTTTGCAGCTTCTGAGGTATAAAATTAAAGCTGATGTACCTTCTTCCCTAGGAATTCCCCTCGCATCCTTTCCTGGGTGGCACAGGATTGCCATACTATTCATAACCTAGCCCCAATGTAGAGGGAAGGTTGCAAACTGGAGGAGGGAGGAGTGTTGGGATAGAGTGGAGCATAGCCGAAGTGTTCTGCACTCCAGCTGTTCTGGAGTGTTGGTGGGCCCCTGTGGGATCACTGCAGCCTGTGTGTATGTTAGAGCACAACTGGAGATGCTCTTGCCTGGACCCAAACCAGCCACAAGCTTGTCCATATAGTTGTCATCAGCCAACCAACCAGCTGCAGAATAAATTTTGTTATGTGCACTGAGCCATGTGGAATGTGCACTACCAGGAGAAATACAAACCGAACTGTGGGTGCTCTGCTAATCAGCTGGGCGGCACTGGAATCTCTTCTAAGCAGCCATGCAAGTGTGCAGCTTACTGGGAACTGTTGCTGGGTCTTTATTTCAAGGAAAAATGCTCACACAGCTATGTGAACCAGAGGCAAATATTTTTGATAGGCGCAATTCAGCTCTCACTCTACCCCATACAAAGGCTGAAGACATTGGAGTCTGCACAGATGTAACAGGGTGGGCTTGTCCCACCCCTTCCCCACAACACACAAAACACTCAAATCCTACTAAGCTTTCTCTCATTGTGATGATGTATTTTACCAGTCTAAGGTTTTGTCTACACTTCTAAGTGCTTGTCTACATTGGCAAGTTACTGCACTGTCACTTGCTTACTCAGGTGTGCACCCCTTCCCCCTCCCCCCAAAAAACCCCCAGCAAGCTACAGCATTATAAAGCGCCAGTGTAAACAGGCTTCCAGCACGGTTAGCTACTCCCTTTATGGCGGTGGCTTAACGAGAGCACTGGGAGAACTCTCGCCCACACTGCCGTGCTGCCATGGTTGTACTGCAAACTAAGGCTTTGTCAATACGTTCAGGTTTAAAGTGCTGCCTGGCAACACTTTAATGCAGCAGTGTGGTCATGGCACCAGCGCTGGGAGAGAGCTCTCTGAGCACTCTAGGTAAACCACCACCACAAGGGGAGTATCTAAAGCCTGTTTACACTGGCGCTTTACAGTGCGGGGAGCGGTTTCGCCCCTCAGTGAGAAAGATAAAATGCAATGGAGGGGGCGTGCTAGGGGACAAGAGCTGAGGAATCGTTCTAGGTCAGCCATAAACATATTAACATACTGTGGGGCCACTTCCTGGACACTACAGTACAAATAAATGGTGGTCACATAAACACCATCCTATACCGGAAACCTGCTGACCACTGTTCTTACCTACATGCCTCTAGCCTCCATCCACGACACATCACAAGATCCATTGTCTACAGCCAAGTCCTAAGATACAACCAGATTTGTTCCAACCCCACAGACTGAGACAAACATCTACAAGATCTTTATCAGGAAGCCTTAACACTTAAATACCCACCAGGGAAAGTGAAGAAACAGATTGACAGAGCCAGTCAAGCACCCAGAAATCACCTACTTAGGACAGGCCCAACAAGGTAAATAACAGAACACCACTGGTTCTATCTACAGCCTCCAGTACATCATTGACAATCTACAACCTATCCTGGAAAATGAACCCTCGCTCTCATAGACCTTTGGAGACAGGCCAGTCCTCACCTACAGCCAACCCCACAATCTGAAGCAAATACTCACCAGCAGCTGCACACCACACCTCAAATAAACTCACCCAGGAACCTCTCCCTGCAACAAACCCCATTGCCAACTCTGTCCACATAAGCGACACCATCCCAGGACCTAACCACATTAGCCACACTATCAAGGGCTCATGCACCTGCACATCTACCAATATGATATATGCCAGCAAGTGCCAGCAATGCCCCTCTGCCATGTATTTTGGTCAAACCAGACCGTCTCTGTGCCAACAGACAAATGGAAACAAATCAGATATCAAGAAAGGTAGCATACAAAAACCAGTAGGAGAGCACTTTAACCTCCCTGGACACACACATTTAAAAGTAGCCAACCTTTTTTACACACACACACACACACACACACACACACACACACACACACACACACACCTTCAAAACCAGACTACAAAGAGAAACAGCAAAACTGCAATTCATTTGCAAATTTACTATGATCAAATCAGGCCTGAATAAGGACTGAGAATGGTTCTCTAATGACAAAGGCAACTTTCCCTCTGTTGGTATTCATACCTCCTCATCAACTACTGGGAGTGACCTCCTCATCAACTACTGGGAGTGAGCCCATCCACCCTGACCGAATTGGCCTTGTAAACACTGGTCCTGTGCTTGATAAGTAACTCTCTTCTTTTAGGATAGATAGCTAGCTAACTAGCTAGCTAGATAGATTGATCCTACCTCTGTGATTTGAATTCCATGCATCTGACAAAGTGATTTTTACCCATGGAAGCTTATGCCCAAATAAATCTATTAGTATTTAAGGTGCCACAGGACTCCTCATTGTTTTTTGTAGATACAGACTAACACAGCTCCCCCTCTAAGGTACAAAAGTCTCAGAGGGGGAGCTGTGTTAGTCTGTAATTATAAAAATGAGTAGTCCGGTGGTACCTTAGAAACTAACAAAAAATATATATAGTATCACTTAGTGGGTTTTGCCCATGAAAGCTCGTGATATGATATATATATTTGTTAGTCTCCAAAGTGCCACAGGACTACTTGTTGTCCTCTAAGGTACAGAATGTCACAATCAGCATGACACACTCGAAGCTAGAGGTGAACCCATCATTCGCAGGCATGAGAACCACCAAGCAAGGACAAAACAGTACAACATGAGACTTGTGCCAGGGCAAAACTTTCTGACTTCAACTGGAACAAGCTAATACTTTATAACTTGTTGCCTCAGACTGGCCCAGAGCCACTGGTAGCACTACAGAGGTTGTTTGCACAGACTGCACAGGCTCAGAGAGCCACAGAGCTGGTAAGGTAACTAGGCAGGCTGCAAGTTGCTGCTGGAATCTGTGTGGGACACAGGAAGGCCTGGGGGACTGGCTACTTGCTGTTTGTTATGGGGTAAGGAGGAAGCCCTAAGTGGTCTTCTGTCCTCTATTAAAAGCAGGATGGAGTCAAGACGGAGCCAGCAGGCTGGAAAGTCAGCCTTGTTTTCAAACGCACATGGCAGGGCCAAGCCTTTTAACCCTCCAGCACCCCATGGTTCCTGGAATAAGAAAACAGTAGCCTTTGGTCTAGAAGCTCAACAGCTGTGTGTAGCTCAGGGCATTTCTCTGTTAGCTCAGAAACAAACAAAAGATAAGATTATATTGTGATAAAAGGAGCCACCCTTTTATAAGGGGTTATTAAAACCAGGCAGTCTGGACTGTATATCATGCTTTGTACTCCTGAGCTAGCCTCTTCCTGGACCCATGGCACAAGTGAACCATTTCAAAAATGGGACCACCCCAGGCAGTCAGCTAGTGACTGTCCTGAGAATGGTTTATTCTGAATACACCATTTCTCAGGCCTCTTGATCATTCACGCCCTGCGAGAGCAGCAAGGGCACACTGTGCCACTGTTCCCTTTGTTCCCCCTCTTGCAAGAATCAAGTGATAGCAGAGCATTAGAACCATGTCTATCCCATCCATTACTCTGCTGGAAAAGGGAGTGTGGTGTTGAGTCTTGAAAACTATTGGATTCACTGGAGGCCTCCTGGCCCTAGTCGTTAGAGCACAGGACTGCAGGTCAGGAGATGGGGCTATGTCCCCAAATCAAATTCTGACTGACTGTGAATTCTACTGCTCTGTCTCTCAGTATCTCCAGTGATAAAAATGGGGATAATACAATTTACCCACATATAAAAAGGGCTTTGAGGGTCCCTGGTTAAAAGTGCTGTAGTATTAGATAGACAAATGCATTCTGACTAATTGGGAATGCTTGAGTATGCACAAGCATCCTAGAATTTGCCCTGAATAAACTCACCCATCTGAGGTGCTGCAGTACAGTGATGGGTAGAGGAGAAGAACATGGATAGATAAAGACAGAAATCCCAATACTTACCCACCAGCCTGCATTTGATTATTTTAAAGTGTCCGTGCAAGTGTTAGACTTTTTAGCTGGTATTTGCTGCTGAAAAGTCTTGTGACCTGTACCAGAGCAGAAAGCTGCAACCCCAAAGAGTAGGGCACCCTGGAATGACAGCCAGTCAGAACACGACATTGCACTATACTCTTACAAGGAGTCATTCATGTCATTAGAAGGGTGGATAATATGTAGAGTAAAGAGATCAGATCATGTGGGTAAGAGGAGTGGGCAGAGAAAATGGGGTAATAGGGTGCTTCAGTCATGGACAGGTGTAGGAGTGGGAGCTGAACATGGCAAAGATAAGCCTAGTGGCAGAATACTGGGTCAAAGGAACCCTCAGGAGGCATTGGAAAGAATAGGAAATTTAGCAGCATTGGAGGAATGTTACAAATCTGAGGCAGCATGAGAAAGACAAACAGGCAAGATCCACCCCCAAAATGATACAAACTAAACAATGTCCAGGTTATGGTAGCCTTCAAACACCAGGAAGCAAGTGACCTCAGAAGGTGAAGAACTCATCAAGAGGCACATTAACAGAGCTGTTTGCTGCATACCTGGGAAGCGTCTGTACAAGCATCTGATCCTTTTGGATCATATCTGGGGTCTGGCTGGCCTTAATGATCTTAGAATTCTCCTTTTACTCCATTCGCTCGAGGGGTTTTAGGTCTAAATTCTATGGGCACAGTGTACAGACTCACCTACCAGTCAGAGGAGGAAAGCATGTTTCTTATTATTACACAGCCTCACTTCTTCCAATCCACTAAACTGTCCTAGGTCCACTGACAGGGGAGAGGGGAAAAGTGAACAATTGTCCTGAGGCCCAGCAATTCAAAAGGACCTAGGACTCCTGGCCCTTTAAATCTCCGCTGGAGCACGGCGCTGCACACTCCAGGCAGTGCTGTGGATGGTGGAGGAGGGAGCGTGCCACAGTCCAGGAGGTGGTGAAAGCTGGCTGCCCAGCCCTGCCCCTTCTGCCTTGAAGCCCTTCTCCTTCCAGGATAGTGGAACCCCTCCTGCCACTTTGCCCACCGGCCTGGTGAGGTCTCAGCTCCCCTGACCTGTGCCATGGCAGAGTGGTCATGGGAAAGGCTGTCTGTACGGCTGGCCTTTTACTGGCCCTTTACATTCGAAATTCAATTTTTCTGCATTTAAAGTGATGCTTTTTCTGTTTCTTGATAGAGCTAAGAGCTAGTGTCTAAAATCAACACCAAAAATGAACCTTCTCCTGGAAAGATCTAACTTGTCCCACTATCCAGGGAAATGCTCCTGAGTTGGTGAAAACAGGGGTTTTTAATGGTAATTGCCTCAAGCCTCTGAAGTGAGCACAGAAAAGTAAGTCCTTGCCACTGATAGCTACTTGGCTTTGTTTTCTTGAGCCTTCTTCTCCAAACATTTCCCCTCCCATCTGTAATTCACTGCAGGATTGTCCAGTCAAGTCTCAGGCCATCCAGAAATCACCTCTCTCTGGCCAGGGACCCTGTCCCAATCTCTTCTGACTGGGGGTTTCAAGGCTGTGGCACTCCCAGCCTTACATCCCAGCAAGACCGTCTGCTCAGTGGCTAGTACCTGTGGGTATTGCTCCCTCACCAAAGGCTGCAAGTTTGTCAGAGTTCATGCGAGTCGAGGATTCATGAGTTGCCAGGATCCACCACCCTCTGCAGCAGGAGGAGTTTAGCTGTAAGAGGGGGCTCAAGGCTGAGGGCTGGGGCACAGGAGTGGCTGAGGGCGGCACATACATCAGGGGGTCCTGGAGCTGGAGATGGCAACATGTCCCTCGCTCAGCTCCTAGGCAGGGGTGTGGCCGCAGGGACTGCACCTCCAGTGCCACTGGCTATGTTTCTCAGCCAATGGGAGCTGCTGAGCCAGCACTCAGGGCAGAGCCCCTTGGCTGCACCTCTGCCTGGGATCTGAGGGAGGGACGTGTTAACACTGTCGGGGCGCTGTGAAGAGCCACATAGGGAATCTGACGGTCTATCAACTCCCCTTGCAGCACCTATGATGCCCCAGACTGCACCCCCCGAGCACTACAGCACCCCCTGGGTCACTCCCCGAGGGCACCCAGGGCATCTCCGGGCCACCCCTCCTGCCCCAAGCATCCAAGATTTAGTCAGGGGTATATAGTACAAGTCCTAGACTGGTCAGAGGCTGTGAATTTTTGTTTATTGCCTGTGACCTGTCCATGACTTTTACTAAAAATACCCATGACTAACATGTAGCCTTAGCTATAAACATCATATGTCAGCAGTTTCAAGATACCACATTGTTCAGGGGAGGCCATCCTAGACCTGAGAAGGAGCCAGAATTTACCAATACACATTGCCAAAGAGCAACAGTTCTATGTCACCAGCCCTGCTCATCTCCCCACCACCACTTTCAGCACATCCCACCCACCGGCTGCCCCACTGGTCAGCGCCACCATCTCCTTTTCCTCCTGCTCACTGGGATCAGTTCTCTCAATGGGAGACACTGGAGGGAGGAAGAATGGGAGTGACAGGCTCAGTGGAGAGGGTAGGAAGTGGCAGGATCCTAGGGGGACAGCGCCTAGGGTAGAGCTGTGTGTTGAACAATGAGTACCCTCCGGCCCAGTGGAAAGTTGGCACCTGTAGCTCCAGCCCTGGATTTGGTACCTATGCAAGGAGCCACATATTAACTTCTGAAGAGCTGCGTGTGACTTTGGAGCCACAGTTTGGCCACTCCTGACATAGTTCTTTCTAAGCAAGCACATTTATTCTACAGGTCAGAGCATTATAGAGAAAACATGTACAAGCAATGAGTTCCTACCTACATGCTAAAAAGCTTACCTGAAGTCACCATCCATCTTATGGACAGAAGGCCTTGTCCTTTTGATGGCTCAAGACAGAGGACTCTGAGTTAGTTTCAGTGCAGCCATTTTTTTTAATCAAAAGCCCTTTCTTTGTGTATTGGTTTCTGGAAATCTAGTATATGCAAATCTCCCAGGGGATGGTACCTCGGTGGACACATTTACATTCTAAACGATCCACCTACTATTTTTGGTTCTTGGAGGAACTATAGTAACCCTCCTCCCTGGATTTCCATACAGTGCCTGTCCCACAGGGACACATACACCACTCATACACTTAATACAATATGGTTCCCAAAGACATTGCATGGGGCTGTAATATCTGTCACCATAATTACCCCCAACACTAGGATCTAGCCAGGGCTCTCCTACCATTGAGCAATGTGGGAAGGACAAGTTGATCACAATCTATAAGAAGTCAGACTAGATCAGGGGTTGGCAATTAAATGGTGGCAGCCTGGGTTAGCCCCTGGTGAGTCATTGCCACTCTGTTTACCTGCACCTCCACAGGTATCAGCATTAGCAGCTCCCATTGGCCGCAGATCACTGTTCCCAGCCAATAGGAGCTACGGGAAGTGGTGTCCTAGTCCGCGCCACTTTGCAGTTCCCATTGGCTGGGAATGGCAATCCACAGCCAACGGGAGCTGCAGGTAAAATACTAGTGGTGGGGCAGATTGGATCAACCCCATGGGCCATTATTTGCCTGCCCTGAAGTAGAAGAACTTGTGGATCCTTTTGGCCTTCAAACCTATGACTTCCTTACACATGTTTGTGATCCCCAGGTTGAAGCTTCCTGCTCAATGATGTTCCCTGAGAAGGATTAGACAATACGATGGTTATAAAGGCAGCATTCAGACAACATTAATGTTCCCACCATTGTAATTTGATGGAAAAAGCTCTGGTGTAGATTCAGGATTTGTCCATTTCCTATTTTTGCTTAATTATTAATAGTGCTGTATGTAAGCAGGGGATTGAAGCTATTGTTTTTGTGCTTTGTTCTTTCATTCTGCACTATAAATTCACAAGAGTTCAAATTCATGACCCTTTGTTTCAATTTATGCAAGACATTATGTTATGTAAAAGTCACAAATGGAAAATACAGTTATTTACTGATTTCAAATAGCCACAATGGGATGGATCTTTGTTTGCACTGAAAAGGACAACTGAAAACTAACCCCAGCCAGTGACATTGACTCTCACCGGCAATACACATAGAAAAAGCAAGTCCAGAGGTTTAGGCCTTGTTTTCACAACAACTTTTGGCTGAGTGTGTGTGAAAACAAGACCACAGGAAGAGAAATATGCTTGGAGGTCAGTGGAAATTTCCATTTCACCTCAGACCATTTATTTATACTTGTATCACTGCACTGAAACATAAAATTGTCCTAAATTCTGCCTTGCTCACACACCAGGAAAGCCTGGAAGTTCCATCACTATTACACTTTCCCTGTCATGTCACATGTTATCCCTTTCAATATTCATTTGGCTTTGAAATCATCTCCCATTTGTTGCCGGCAGTGAGATTCTCGGTTGCTCTGTAATCAAGTCTGATGGCTGGAGTGGCCATTGCTCTGTGCTGGGATTCACTTTCTAACACATTCAGACACATGTTTTTCAGTAATGCTGTTTGTGGTTGCTTTTCTTTCTTATCACTCCTGTGACCTTTGCTTGTTATAGATTAGTGGCTGGAGCCAGTTGGATTTGTTTGATTTTTGTTGATGGTTATTAGGAAGAGGAAGTGCCAGAAGGGATTTTGACCTTGAGCTTAAACCTATCCCCATTACAGCCACTGGGTCTTTAATTATAGATCTCTAGGTGCTCTAGTTTAAAAAAATGGCCAAAGATGCACTTTCTTTTTATCGTTCTCCAAATCGTCAGCAGACACAGGACTGTTTTATCTCTGCATCATATTATTGTAAATTCAGGGGATGTTCAGTATTGCCTGCTAAATACAGGGCAGGTTACGAGGATGCAACCTATGTGGATTGAAAGCAAATATTTACAAATTTAACCACACCCAGATGGTCTAGCACAGAGGTGGGCAAAAGGGCCTCCATGGGCCAGATCTGGCCTGCCAACCGGGTGGATCCAGCCCACAGAGGCCCTGCTGCTCCCCCGCCCCCAAGCCAATTAGGTTTTGAGGGTGGGGGAGCATGCGAAGCCTTCTCCGCTCTGCCCCCGCTCTGCAAACAGCGCGCAGCTCTTCATAATGCTGCGTGCTCCTGGCAGGGTGGGAGGAGGCTTCACACACTCCCCCACCCCCAGGTCAATTAGGGCCTGGAGGAAGGGGAGCGCAAGAAGCCTCCTCCCACCCTGCCAGGAGTATGTGGTGCTTTGAAGCACCGTGCACTGCTCACAGGGTTGGGGCGGGGGAAGAGCGGAGGAGGCTTTGCATGCTCCCCCACCCCCAGGTCCCAATTGGCATAGGGGCAGAGGTGCGAGGGAAGTCTTCTCCCACGCCAGGGGCATGGGCACCTTGGGGGAATGTGGGCTGGGGGCAAAGGCACTCCCTCACCCCCAGACCAATCATTGTCTGGGGGTGGGGAACCCAGAAATATCTTGGACATGCCCGGTCTGCTCGATGCCCCGCCCCTTCTGCTCAATGCCCCACCCCTTCCTGTGTGGCCCGGGGCCACTTCAAACATTTCCTGAAGTGGTCCCCGGCAAAAAATTATTGCCCATCCCAGTCTGGAATCTCCTGCTCCATTCAAGTTGTGATCAGCCCAAGAGTGGGTGAAGGCAGCCAAAAATGGCTTTCAACCTTTGCACTCCCTTAGTCCTGAGGCCAGCTACCTATGGTCCCAAAGGGTTGCCAGTGTGGCTGCATGTCAAGGATGCCTCTATTATGCACCTACACCAGGGGCTGGGAAACATGATAATGCAGGAATCACTGCTCTGTGCTACCCAGAGAAACACCCAAGGGCATTCCAAAAGTCTACTTTGTAGCGGGATCTGTCCCATATTATATGTATGTGTATATCCTCTACACACACATGAGAGAGATGTAGCTGAGTCACAAAGTTTAGATCTGAACTTTCCCAAAATTAAGCATTTTGGGATCTGAGGTTGTGCATTAGGGCCATCTCCAATATATTTGAATGGCATCTGGATAATCAAGGATTTACTCTGACCATAGGCCAGTGGCTTTCAAACTGTGGGTCGCCACTCGCGATCCAGTACTGAGTCACAGATGTCAGGCACTGGGTCTCATTGCTGCAGGGTGATCATGTGACCAGTGGCTACCTACCTGTCCAGGCACTGCACCCCAGAATCAGCAGGGAACAAGCCCAGATTCTAGGTGAGGGTGGGGGGAGAGGTGCAGAAAAGCACACAGGGCTCCCTGCACTGCTCTTGCTCTGAGCACGAACTCCACACTCCCATTGGCTAGAACCTGCTGCTGGCTCCTTCTGGTGGCCAGGACCAGCAGGAAGGGCTGTCTTAGCTACCCCGCTGCACTGCTTACCAGGAGTAGCTTGAGGTAAGCCCCTCTTGCCCCAGCCCTGACCCACGCCCCAAAGCTGACACTCTCATCCCCAGTCCCACCCCAGAGCCCATATTCTAGTCAAGTTATTTTGGCTCATGGGCACAAGTTTCTTCAACTGGGTCATGAGAAAAAAATTTTGAAAACCACTGCCCTAGGTCATGAGGTAGCAACATTACTTTTCCCACAGAGGCTCAACCCTGACACACAGCTTCTTCTCTGGCTTCCTGCCAGCTTTTCCCCAGTTCTGTCTGAAATCAGCAGCTTTCCCAGCCATACCCAGACTTGCTGGCCTGAACAGATGGAAAAGCAGGTTCTTGCAGCAAAATGCTAGTCACCAGATAAACGCTTTATCCAACTCATGCCCTCAGTCACAGGACAAATGACATCATGTTTGTATCATGTCAGCGGCTCTCTGCCAGCTGACGGTGACAACTGACACATCTGAGAAGTAATTCCCACCAGCACTGACGACCGCGTGGAAAGCCAGTTAGATTGATGGGAGTGTTACAGCAGGGGGGATTAGGGAGCTCGGCTCCCACAGCTCAATTGTGGAGCAGAGTTGCAGTTTCCAGAACACATCCTCATTAGCTCACTTCCTGACTTGTCGAGCATGCAGAGAAACATGTGCGGACTGTGGGCATGCACATCTGGAGAATAGATGGTCTTTTCTGCTTCCCCAACCCCACCCAACCCAGGCAGTAAAAGTGGAGGTTCTGTACCCACCTCGCCCTTAAACTGTAGCTGTGCCCCTAACAGCCAGAGAAATCATTACTTAAATATGGGGCCTGTTCCAATTTGTTGATGTCAATGGGGTCTCTCTGACCTCAGTGGGATTTCTGCTGTATGTGGACACCATCCTGCACCCTTTGAAATCAATAAGAATCTTGCCATTGACTTCAATGAGGGCAGGATCAGACCATAAAGGATTACAGACTTTGGCACCATATGGCTGTGTCTATACTGGCCCCCTTTTGCGCCAAAGGCATGCAAAGGAGGCCAGTCGCAATTGCAAATGAAGCGGGGATTTACATTTTCCCCGCTCCATTTGCATGAACATGGCTGCTGCTTTTTTCCGTCTTGGAGCTTTGACGGAAAAAAGCGCCAGTCTAGACAGGGCTCTTGCGGAAAATAAAGCCTTTTCCGCAAGATCTCTTATTCCCTTTTTTAAGGGAAGAGGGTGGAGCCTCAGGGTGGGGCCTCAGCAAACGGGTGGAGCAGGGGCAGGGCCTAGGTGAAGGAGTGGAGCAGGGGTATTTGGGTTTGAGGTAGATCCTGGACTGACAAATTCAAAAAGTGATCTTGTGCTTAAAAAGTTTGGTAACCCCTAGTCTAGTAGAACCTTAAAGACTAACAAAACATGTAGATGGTATCGTGAGCTTTTGTGGGCAAAACCCACTTCTTCATATGACTGGAGTATTAAAAGTCCAAATCCAAGAATAAATAAGGGAAGGGGAAAGGGAAAGGTGGGAGGGAGAAAAAGGAGAAAAAAGATAGTAAATAGATTGTTCAAGTTACAAGAGGATGATAAGAACAGTTAGCACCTCCATTGGTTGGTTGGTTGATTAAATGGAAGGTAGTGTGCAAGCCAGCTGATGTCTCTGTTCGTTACATTAAACTTGTAGAATTAAACTTGTAAAAGAAGTTAAGTTCCAACCCTTCCCTGTGTATCTGGCTTATGAAATTGGACTGAAACAACATGGTGACTTAGAGATCCATTAATGAGTGCCCAGGATTTTCTCCTTTTTTTCCCCTTTGCTCCTTATTTATTCTTGGATCTGGACTTTTAATACTCCAGTCATCTGAAGAAGTGGGTTTTGCACATGAAAGCTCATGATACTATCTACATGTTTTGTTAGTCTTTAAGGTGCCACCAGACGATTTGTTGTATTTTAAGTTTTTCCAGTTACAGACTAACTAGGCTACCCCTCTGAAGCTTTCAATATATGAATGGCTGGTGCATGGCAGTGCATAGGTAGACATAGGTAAGAACATCAAGTCCTCCTTTACCAGAGCCACCCTAAGTTGAAGTCTTTAAGGGTGACATCAGGGCCATTCCTTCCACATTCCTCCTCAGGGCTTGGAAAGCAGCAAAGAGATGAGCCTAAGACAATTCATTCAAAGTTTTACATTGAGGCTAAGGCAACATGGGACAGGACTTTGCGAGTTTAGCTGGTGTTGTGTGAATATTCATCCAGGGCAGACACAATCAATCAAAGCTCAATTTCTACAATACACATGTCCCAGGGCTTAAGGTGTTCCTTAGTATTCTGGGAAGTTACAAGGTGGGCAAGAATACCAAACTGTACTACCGATTGAACATCTCTAGTCCGGCACTCTTGGTACCTGATCGGTGCCAAACCAGAGAATTTGCCAAACATTGTCAGAGGTCAACATTGTCTAGCAGCATTACCAACACTTCCAGTGCTTACTTGGCTGTTAGAAGAAGATATTTGGGGGTAATTTAGAGCTAAACAACAGCACAGAACACAGAGCCAGGACTGGTGGCTGTAAATAAATTGTATGGGACTGTGGGAAAGTTGCCCACACCCATGATAACTGGACATCCAGCTAACTAAAATCATTCTGGACCATGGATGTTACCAGACCAGAGAGAGCCAGACTAGAGAGGTTCAGCCTGTACCTCTGAGACTACTGACCACACCAGAGTCAAACACAGCTGAGAACCTAAACCAGTCTGCCCTAGGGAATGCAAGTAGTTAATGTTCATCACAGGTGCAGTGCAAGGCAGAGTCACCTTGGTTTCTCTGTACACTTACCTAAATAAAACATCCCAGCTAATTAGTCCTGTGCTACTGAAAGCATATTCTTAAGGATACCACACCTGTATAATTAAATAAAACATCCTGTTCCCAGAACTGCCTGGCAGACATTTGCTCTAGATGGAACGCTGAAGCCACACCACAGTAACACATCTGGAATTTCAAACTTCACACTGGTGTAGGTGGGTAGATGCATGTGACATGAATATGTGCAAATAAACATGGTCCCAGATAAGGCACTGATACCATGTGCTTGTGCTTCTGCCAGCTCTGTTTGAACTCCTACAGACTCTAACAAACAAAAGCCCTTTTGTGCATTGTGCATCTGCACTTCCCATCCCCTCATTTTCCATAGGATCTCGGCTTGTCCTTAGGAAAACTGGATTATTATTCCTCACGGTTCGTTATTCCAGCATGTGCTTGCATCTGCATTGCTCCCCACCGACCCAAGGCTGAAGCTTTCACCCAAGAGCAGATGTCTTACTTTAGGAAGAAATCTGTCCTTTGTTGTTCTTCTGCACAGGGCACAGCTTTGTGTGGCCCGTCCTGAGGTTCACACTCCTTCTGCCCCATCGGAGACACAGTGACAACAATGGCTAATGCTAGACTGAACTCTAAACAGAGCTATTTCTTCCAGTCTACCTACAGACTATTGCATTTTACTCTAGGCCTTGGTCTACACTAGGGCTTTATTTTGAAATAACTCTCCTCAGGTCAAAGCAGAGCATCCACACTACTAAGCCCGTTATTTCAAAATAACAGGCCTCTTATTTCGAAATCTGTACTCCTGCTTTTCTTGGGAAACAACGCTAACTTCGAATAGTTATGTCGAAATAGTGGTAGCGTGGACCCTCCGGTGCCAATATTTTGAATTAACTACTCCCCAGATTAATTCAAACTAATTACTCCCCTGTGCTTCCTGGGGCTCTAAGTCGAGGTAGCACATCCACATTAATGGAGCCTGCCTCAGACTAATTTCAAGGCTTTCCCAGAGTGTGGACACAGTATTTCAATTTTGTAAAATCGGGCGTTGTCTAATTTAGTTATTTCAAAATAGTTTCCTAGACATAGGCGTGCACCCGGGGACTGCCCAGGCACACCCTAATGTCTCGGGTCGGCTAGCAGCTGCTGGAGGAGAAGGGGGATTTGAGACAGGGAGCCGCAGCCCTTCACTTTCCCTGTGGCCATCTACGAGGCACTTTGGGGCAGAGAGAGCGTGTGCGCAGTGGAAGCAGCTGGGGCCCGACCACAGACGTCGGCCCGAGCCATTTTTGCGCCTCGAGCCCCACACGGCCCGGCAGCACCGCACGGCACCCCTTCTGTGCCCGGAGCCCCGGGCAAGGAGTGGAGACATGGCAGCAGAGAGAAAAGGTAGAGGTTTATAAGACATTTATTATTAACTTGGGTGCCACAGTGACACATCCAAACAAGCAACTCAGTACCGGTGCACAACACAAAATTCATTCTGCTCATGGGAGGAAACGCTTAGAGGGAGCACTTCCCCCAGCCTCTCTGCCCCCGAGTTAATGTCCAACACACTGGGTTAATGCAATTGCAGGATAGTTCCATAAGGGGGGTTTGTTGGGGGCCAAACTAATCCCTATTGGTAGGAGGATGGTGGGAAAAGTCCTTAGAGGGGGGGGGTCACAACACCTTTTACTTCTGGTCATATGTCCATCTTGCCCCGAGAATGTTACCTCCAGAGGTGTAGCCAATGGGGGTCAGGAGTGTGGTTAACAGGGGTCAGGGGCGTGGCTAATGGGGGTCAAAGTACATTTTTAAAAAATTCTTTGGGTGCACACCCTAATTAAATGTGCTGCGCATGCCTATATTCCTAGTATAGACATGCCCTAAATTACCCCAGTTCTAAGCCTCAGTAAAGTGATATGAATATTTTGCTCACCCAGCTTAACTTTGTCCCATGTCCTCTAATGGGTGTATGGAATGACAGTTGCACTATGGGAAAGTCCCTGTATAATTATTTCCTGTACCCATTTTTTTCCATTATAGTTTCCCAAATACTAAAAACTTTATTTAGAGACTGGGAACATTTGTTTATTGTCTGGCCCTAATTTTACCTCAGACAGCAAAGAACAGATTTATAAAGGTTTCTTTTCTTTTCTTTTTAAATTGTGGCATCCATCAAGACAACCACAGTTATATCCTACATTGGGATCGGCAACCTTTCCGAAGCGGCGTGCCAAGATTTATCCCTCCTGTCCTGGGCCACGCTGCTCTCCCAGGAGTGGGGAGGGGCTCTCTCCACTATGCACCCCTCTTGAGCTCCTGCCCTGAGCTCTGCTCCGGCTTTACCTGTGGGGAAGGGAAGATCAACGCACAGACGTTTCCCTGGAAGCCGGATGCAGCGTGGAGCCTTGGGGCTTCCCCGCAGGAAGCCAGTGCTGGCTCTGGTCATGCAGGGGGCGCAATGCTGAATCTCCAGGAAGGACTGGGGTCAGGGTGGCTTGAGGGAGGTTTAGGGAAATGGGCCAGGCAGGGGTGGACAGGAGGGTGACCCCAGGGTGTCCAGCCCTGCCGGGGTGAGGTCCTGTAGAGGTCCAGTCCATGGTGCCCTTGCCTTCCTGTCAGGGACCCAAGTACCCAAAGGCCAACATGGCTTTGGGGCAGGGTGACCCCCCACGTATTTTCCTCTCTCCTCAGTCACCCCTGCCCAGGGGGCTCCCTATGCCCTGGGACAAGCACAGCTCCTGGCCCCACTGCCCCGGCAGCCCCAGAGGAGGCAGTGCTCCCCCACACTGAAGTTCCAAGCAGGCTGCCCCACACCTCCTCCCTCCCCTCAAGTGCACAGAAGGTGCTGATGTGAGGGAAAGGGGCATCAGGAGCAGCCTGTAGCACGTGCGAGTCACGCATGGAGCTGCTGTAAATAAGCATTGGTGGCTGACTCTCAGGGTGAGGGGGGAAGCGAGGAGCGTGGCTTGAGCCTTCTTGGTGTTCGTACCTCCAGCTCCTGTGACTGGCCAGACACCCTGTCTCAGATGAATGCAACTGCTGGGACATTTGAAAGGGCCGGGGAGGGAAGAGGGGGCGCAAGATCTGGAGCTTGTTTTTTGCGCCAGGCTGGAACAGCAGTGTGAGTTCTCTGCTACATGGGGGAGGAGGGCTGAGCTCAAGCCATGGACTGCGCGTGCCACTCAAAACTGGCTCACATGCCACTTATGGCACACGTGCTGTAGGTCACCCATCCAGGCCTACATCAGCTTTGAATTGTTTACTGATGATGTGCCCTATCCTGAAAGTTGCTGAGTACCCTCAACTCCCATCCATTACACTGAGCATCATGGGAGCTCAGTACAACTCAGGAGGCACCCAAAACCTCACATGACTTATTCTCTTTACTATAGTGGTAAATATGGTATTAGACACAGGGGAAGAAGCCTATTTAATGACATTAAACTCCAACTTGTCTCTATTGAACACCTATAAGATTCCCTTGCTCTTATATGTATTAATGAGACTCACAAGGACAAGGCAGCACTAGACCATTATTTTAAATGTATTTTCCTTTATCAAGTATCTAAAAGAGTGTCACAAGAAGGAGGGAGAAAACTTGTTCATCTTGCCCTCTGAGGATAGAACAAGAAGCAATGGGCTTAAACTGCAGCAAGGGAGGTTCAGGTTGGACATTAGGAAAAAGTTCCTACCTGTCAGGGTAGTCAGACACTGGAATAAATTGCCCAGGGAGGTTGTGGAATCCCCATCTCTGGAGATATTTAAGAGTAGGGTTAGATAAATGTCTATCAGGGATGCTCTAGACAGTATTTGATCCTGCCATAAGGGCAGGGGACTGGACTCGATGACTTCTCGAGGTCCCTTCCAGTCCTAGTAGTCTATGATTCTATGATCCCAGAGCTTATAAATGTCGGGACAGTTCTATTCCATATTTGCATACATGGAGCATCCATAAAAGTATCCTATTCTTGACCTGGATTCAATATTTAACTGTTCCCGCTTGAAAAATACACACATATAATTCATACAGTCATTTTCTTGGTCTGTAAAAATGCTTATAAAATAATAATGGGTAATATTAGCTGCCACATGAAAAAAGAATGAAAATCTGAACAAAAAGAAACACCACCCGTTTCCTGCTGCCCAGGTTTGCTAGGGACATTTATTGTGCTTTGTAAGTTATTTTTAGTATCTATTAAGTCATTGAAAGTTTTTTTATTTTTAAGATACAACACTAATGCAGTTTTTTAAAAGTCTGAGTGGAGTAGCCGTGTTAGTCTGTAAGTTTAAAAACAATGAGTAGTCTTGTGGCACTTTAGGGCATGTTTACACTAGGGAGTTATTTCGAAATAACTTCCCTTATTTCAAAATAACAAGGTGAGCGTCCACACAAGCACATTATTTCAAAATTATTTTGAAATAACGGGCTTGGTATTTCAAAATAACAACTCCTGCTTGTGAAAAGGAACGACACTTACTTCAAAACTTGTTTCAAAATAGCGTTAGTGTGAATACTCAGCTGCTGTCATCATATATATAGTAACCCAATGTCTGTGACTCTGTAACGCTGAAACGCTGGCTTTTTCCTCTGGGTGGTGCTGTTGCCTCCCGCCGTGGCACTCGGCTGACTTCTGTGCCGCTCAGCCAGGTCGCTGCACAGGAGCAAGCAGCGCAAGCGGCCGTTTAGGGTCCACGCTCCCCATGAAGCACAGGGGCGCTTCATGGGGAGCGCAGGGCCCAAACGGCTGCTTGCTCCCATGCAGCGGCACGGCTGAGCAGCGCAGATGTCAGTCAAGTGCCACGGCAGGGGTCACACAGCACCGGGCCATGCACACACTCTTGGGCAGCATCTGCTCCTGGTCAAGCGTGGTGCTGTGGAAGACACCAATACCCTGCATGGGAACCTGTCAGGGGGAGGAAGAAGAGAGGAACCCAGTAGCATTTTATCCAGCAAGCGGCCTCTACCATTCACACACACCTCCTCCAGCACCCTCCACCCCCCTCCAGTGGGCAGGGATAGAAGTTCTCACTCCACAGGACACCACCAGGACCCAGCATGTGCAGGACATGGAAGGAAGCTAAGCTGCCCTGTCCCCCCCTCCCACCTGGCTGGCACATTCCCATGCCTGCTTGTCCTTGGGACTTGCGTGTTGAAATGCTCCCCTGGGATGTCCGTACTCCTGTAGGAAAGTGCCTGCTGTCTAGGCAACAAATGGCCTTTCACAAAGCACATCAGCATTGTCTGAACCGAGAACTTCGATGTCAGCTCAAAGATTAGGGCTTGGTTTCATGCGCAGCATCTTCTGGGATGACTGTCCTTATCATTTTTCTTCACAGCTGGGACAGGTGTGAGCATGGTGTGTCCACCATTGCCTGTGCCATCTTCCCAACCCCGCAAGAGCCACAAGTGAAGGCTACCCCATGAGGACCTGGTGTGGGAACCCCTGGACTGCCTCTGTTCCCTCACCCAAAACTCCAGAGAGGAGCTCCAGGAGTGCCATGCTGATCGCAAGCTGAGGATGATGTGGGAGCAGCTGTCACACCAGCATGAGGCCATGTGCTCCTCAGTAACATCAGTCATGGAGCGTATGGGCGCATGTGTGGAGTGGTCCACCAGCCACCTCCCCGCACCCATTCCTCCCCGCCTCCAACTCCCTACTCAATTCTCCCCACCCCCAACTCCCTACCAGGTCCCCCAGACATGTGGCAGTGGTACCTCTAAGGAAGTCGAAGCCTCACAAGGTACCCGAGGCAGGCACCAGTCCCCAGCCTCATCCCTGAGCCCCTCTCCACGCTCCTCCTTCTTTGTCTCTCTCTTCCCCTTCCTAGGTTCTTTCTCCAGTCCCTCCCCTCTTGTATATTCTCCAAATAAAAACAACAGAGTTGTTTTTTCAAACAAAAAAGGCTTTTTTATTTGGTCTGCAGGGGAGGGGGAAGGCATGGCAGGGGAAGTGACAGGTGAGGGAGGAGAGACACACAGGGACAATGTGGAGGTCCCTTTTGGAAAGGCCAGGGAAAGTGTCTCACAGCTGGCCTTGGCTGAAACTCTCTCTCAAGGTCTCGCAGATGAGCACAGCCGAGGTGCTTGGCGAATGGCAGTGATGCCCGGCTACCAAAAGCCCGGGCCAGCTGCTTAACCTCTGCCTCCCACACTGGCAGAAAAGTCTCTCCCTTGTTCTCAAAAATGTTGTGAAGCACACAGCAGGTCGCCACCACCTGGGGGATGTTCCGGTTGCCAAGATCCAGATGGGAGAGGAGACTCCAGAATCTCCCTTTCATGTGGCCTAAGGCATCCTCTACCACCATGCTGCACCTACTGAGCCTGGGGTTTAAGTGTTTTTGGTGGGGTCCAAGCTGCCCGTGTAGGGCTTCATCAGCCAGGGGATCAAGTGGTAGGCTGCGTCCCCCAGGATGCACATGGACATGTCCCAGGTCCCCAACCCTGATGGTGTGGTCAGGAAAAAAAGTACCAGCGTGCATCCTCTGGAAGAGGCTCGAGTTGCAGAAGATGCGGGCATCATGCACCAGCCATGCAACATAAATGTTTGTGAACCAGCCCTTGTGGTCTACAGTGGCCTACAGCACCACTGAAAAGTGCCCCTTTCTATTTATATAGTCGGAGGCACAGTAGTCGGGGGCCAGATGGGGATGTGGTGCTGTTAATGGCCCCCCGCAGTTGGGGAAGCTCATGGCAGCAAAGCCAGTGACAATGGAGTCCACACTGCCCAGGGCAATGACCCTCTGCAGCAGGATAACATTGATGGCCTTGACCACCTATTGAATCATAGAAACATAGAATCATGGGGTTTCAAGAGACCTTAGGAGGTCATTGAGTCCAACCCCCTTCCCAAGGCAGGCCCAACCCCATCTAAACCATCCCAGCCAGGGCTTTATCAAGCAGGGACTTAAAAACCTGTAGGGATGGAGATTCTACCACCTCCCTAGGTAACCCATTCCAGTGCTTCACCATCTCATTGGTTTAAAAAAAAAAAAAGAGTCAAACCTGCATGAACACAACCCTGACTGTGGCTCTCCCCACACCGGACTGGTTCCCGATGGAGCGGTAGCTGTTGGGCATGGCAAGCTTCCATAGTGCAATGGCAACACACTTCTCCAGGGTGTGGCAGATCTCATCCAGTTGTCCTATCACGTGAGGGCAGGGGCAAGCCACTTGCAGAGCTCCAGGAAGGTGGCCTTCTGTATGCAGAAGTTCTGGAGCCACTGCTGGTCGTCCCACTGCTGCATGACGATGCGGTTCCACCAGTCGGAAGTGGTCTCCCGCCACCAGGAGCGGTTTTGCACAGTGTGCAGGGGAGGATGGAAGGGAATTTGGTGCATGAGAAGCCCCACAGCCAGGGTCAAGAGATCCCTGCAGTCGTCGTGCTCCTGCAGCACCACATGGGCAGTCTTCATGAGATGCAGCAGGAGGCCCATGATGAGAGTTCTATGGCGTCCACAAGGGCAACCAGAGAATGCACCGTGAGTTTGCTGTCCCTTGAGGGGGCAGTCAGTGGAGAAGAGGCGTGTGCGATGCGGCTGTAGAGACGAGCCCCTTTAAGCACAAGTCTCAGCTAGCCTCAGGAAACAGCTACAGGAAGTGGCTGCTCTCCTGATGCCCTCCCCGGAGTGCTTCCGGGGGGCTTTAAATGCGATGCAAGCTCCAGTGAGCGTGGACGTGTTATTTCAAAATAATTCTGCACTATTCGATGCCTTGTAGCGTGGACGTGCTATTTTGAAATACTTATTTTGGGAGTTATTATTCAAAATAACCTATATCGAAATAATTTCCCAGTACAGACAGTCTTAGAGACTAACAAAAATATATAGCATCATGAGTTTCTGTGGGTAAAACCATCTTCATAACATGATGAGCTCAGCGTTTGATGAAGTAGGTTTTACCCATGACCGCTCATAATACTATATATTTGCGCTAGTCTCAAAGGTGCCACAGGACTAATTGTTGTTTATTAGAAGCTTCAGGGGGTAGCCAAGTTATTCTGTTCAGAAAATACAACAAATGGTCTGGTAGCACTTTATAGTCTAACAAAACATATAGATGATATCATGAGCTTTCGTGGGCACAGTCCACTTCTTCAGATGACCGGAGTTGTTGTTTTTTTAAAGATTAGGGTTTCAAATTCACCTATAAACACCCATGTACTATTTTCCAGGGGGGAGACTGTGCTCCCAAATGGCTGAAGCATTTGCACATGGTGACCCAGTATATGTACAGAATCCTACCAACTGCAAGTTTAACTTACAAGGGGTGGGTTTTTTTTTAAATGAATGAACGAGGAATATTGACCAGACAATAATCTTTCAGTCTTCACTTCCTCTTTTCTGTGAAGAGCGTTGTAAAAACCCCAGACCTACACAATAGCATTTGCACAGATCTAAACACAAAACCTAAGAAATGTTTGAAGTGCACATGAAAAATCATGGTTGTGACCTACTTCTGTCCTACTGTCCTACAATAAATGGGAATTTTCTGGTAAAAATTGAGCTAAAACAACAAGCTCTGCTCCAGGCTAAAATCCTAGGTACCTCCTAGGGTCCAAAGAAATTGCAACCCTGAGAAGTTCCTCTTAAACCCATTATTCCTCTTAAACCCATGCTTGACTTGGTCATTTCAAAGCAAGAGCACTGCTTTAGCATGAGGATTAGGTAAGAAAGTTGTAAGAAACAATTATAGCCCTCAGCTACTTTTGTGTTAGATAATAAACAAGAGTTGACATTTGTTGCTGGTTCCAATAAATTGAGTCCCAAATCATTGATTTGCTGATCTTTATGAACAGCTGCAATAGTTACGATAATCTCTTTAATCAAACCTGTCACCAAAGCAGATGAAAAATATGAAAACAAAGTTTAAAAAAAATCTTTCCAATAATGGCAAAGGGGAGAGCGTGGGCATCTTTAAGTTAACAATTCCCATTCTTTTTTTATGGAGATGTAAAAGAGTTGCACATCTTCTAACAAAGAGAACTATCCAAAGAATTATTTGCAGGAGAAAGTTATGTGCTGTTGTTCACATTATTGGAATATCAAACATAATGCAATTTCTAAGATACTAAGGCCTGTGAAGTTAGTTGTTTCTATTACAACTCTTAACGAAGGATACTGGGCATATAGACCAAAGGGAACACTTTTGCATTGGTTAATTAACTGCTACAAAGGAAACACTGCAGGCAGATGCAGTCCTTGGTTAATTTTTTGAGCAGCAGATGAACTCAAAACAGTATTTTATACAGCGACTAGCTTGAATGAACTCAATAGCCTTTTCCTGTTCCTAACATTGGTAAATGTTTTTATATGATGAGTAATAAGTGTCTCTAATAAACCCAGCCTTGTAAATGCTCTGTATTCAAGGAGTTTTTAAAAAGCCTCTTTAATGCAACTGCTACTAGATTTGGCTTATTGTACATATTTTCCGCAACACATTTGTTGATCTTTCCCTCTGATTAAAGTATACTCTGCTCTCAATAAGAAGAAATAAAAGCAACAGTATATTCTATGAGAACTTATTTCATGATGCAATGAGATGGCAGCAAGTCCCGCATGATATCATCTGAAAATAAAGAAAATTACATCCCCCTCCCCCCCGCAACCTACTATAGGTCAATTTGCTTTTTGCCTAAATTATGGGCCCAACCCTACAAAATACTAAGCACCTCCTATATGATACTGAGTGCCTTCAGCTTTCACTGACTTCAAGGGCACTTAGCACCTCACACCACCAATCCCAAGAATAGCTTAAAAGATCAGATTACACCACACTATAAAAAGGGCCAAGATAATTCAAGTAATGAGTCATTTATATGAAGGAAGCCACCAAAAACAAGTTCAAGTTATTGGCTTTGTGCTGACCAAAGTGCTGCACAGTGAATGCACTTCAAACACATTTTTCTTGTAGCCTTTGGCATAAAGCAAAGTCTGTGGAAGTTTTTAGGATTTTTTTTTTTAAATTAATACTATTCCTCCACCACTTCTTGGAAACATAATCATGTTAAAAAAACAAAATCAGCTGGAATGAAGGGAGGAAAAATTCCTCAATCTTTTTAAGCAATAGGGAGGTCTCCTACAAACTTGTTTCATTTCTCAGCTTTAATCCTCACTATTTTCACACGAAGGCCATGCACAATTAGCACCAAACCTTTTCCTCTGAAGCTGAACTCCTATTAGGATTGCAGAAAAGAACAAAAGGGCAGATTTCATACATTTCCCCCCTGCACTCCACCTGACAGTCCTCCATTCTTTGCCGACAGATTTAATTTCCTCTGACACATGGTGTTCTCCTCTCATCATCTCATCCTCTCTCTCTCCACATGCTTTTCCTTCCTTCAGGGGAGCTGGAAATAAGACATCAAGGAATGTTCTTTGAAATAGCTGGAAAAAGCTCCAAAAAGGGACTTTTAAATGGTTGCAAAGAAAAATGGTGAATCATACAAATGTTTTAAATATTTGGATCAACAAACAGTAGCTTCTCTCTAACACAGTCTACTTTTCCTGTGTATATAAGCTAATGATGATGTAAACAGTTAAACCTATTACTTTATTAGACATACAGTGAAATAATCTTTTGGTCACAGCAGAGGACAGGGAGCCAGGAAATCCTGAATTGGAATCCCATCTCTGCCAAAGACTTACTCTGTAAATGTGAATACAGCTGAGGAAGTGGGTCTTTGCCCATGAAAGCTTAAGCCCAAATAAATCTGTTTGTCTTTAAAGTGCCACAGGACTCCTTGTTGTTTTGTTTAAACTTGAGCATGTCAATCTGTTTCTTGAGCAGTAATATGGCATGAATAACATTTGGCTACTTTAGTAAAGCACTTTAAGGCCTGGAATGTAAATTATTAGGGTAAATGCAAAGTACCATCCACCATTAGGAAAGTTGTAGAAACCCTTAAAATAAAAACCCAAGTTTTACCTCTGAGCAAAAAAGTTTGATTCCTAAATGGAACGGACAGAAAACTGGGCCAAGGAAACAAATCAGCCTTCTCGAAAGACTAAACAGCAAAGACTGGCCCAAGCACCAACTGCCTCAGGCTCTGGGAAAGACTGTATCTAAGTTTTGTGGCGCGAGCCCATCTGTACTAAATAACACATATTTTGTTAAAATTTTCCCAATTAAAATGTCATGGAAAAACAAAAGTATTTTAATCATTGGCCACTATGCTAAAGCAGGTCTTAGCAAGGCAGAAAGAGAAGGTACATTTTTTTTTTATTACAAGCAAATTTTGGTAGTTCCAGTTTAAAAATGGTCTGCAGTTTAACATCTTGAGGTTGGATTAAAGTGGATTAAAGGAAATGTCAGCTACAGGAAATTGATGCCTCATATATGAATCTACCATTTCTGCATGGAAACCTAGCAATGTGCTTTGCACACTTTAATAGGGTTTGAAAAATGCTGGTTGCTGTTTACAACTTCAATGGCAGGCCTACTTAAAAGAAGTCACAGGAACAGATCCAACTCCTAGAATCACAGAATTTAAAAAAGAAACCTAAATGAATAGTACTACCCTCTTCTGGTATTGCCACAACTCCAAATGTCATTTCTAATGCCTTTCTACAATCTACTTGCCCAAACAGCATTTAAAGAAGATACCAGTGGAAAAGTCAAACGAAATCATCAGGTCAGTGTTCTGGAAAAGTCAAAATATTGTCATCTCCATAGAAGATGCAGCAGAGGTGAAAGTAAGCCAGTGCACCCCGGTGAAGATCTCCGGTAAGAACTGGCACTCAGCTGCAATGGGAGGGGTGGGGTGCTCCCAGCTCGGCCCCCAGTTTCCTGCAGTCTGCCATGCTCACTAGCAGGCAGCCAGGCAAGTTAGAGGGGCTGGCTGATCCAGCCCTGACACCCCCACCACCATTGGGGGGGGAGGGAGGCTGCAGCCACATATACTGGGTCCCTGTTGCTTTTCCTGCTTTGTGTGACTAGGGAACGAGGGGAAAGTGCAGAACCTTCTGCTTTCCTCCTCTGCCCCTCCCCTGGGCAGCCAGAAGTAAGAGGAATGCAGCAGGCTCTGCACTTTCCTCTCATTCCCTAGTTACAGGAAGCAGGAAAAGCAACAATGACCGGGCATGTGCAGCTGCAGCTCTCCCGCCCCCCAAAACGGCGCCATTGTCACCACCCCGGCACTCACCTCTACACTCTCCAGCCCCCTTCCCTGAATCCTGCACACCCATATGCTCCCTGACCTGACTGCCCACACCCCAACTCTCTCCTCATATCCCCCAACCCTGACTCCTGCACTCCCTGCATCCTGAGCCCCCAGCCCAACTCTTGCACTCCCCACATGCCCCAACCCTCTGTCCTGAGCCCCCCACACTCCACTCCACATTTAAATTTCTTACAGATAGAATACCGGACACCTGGCAACCCTACCGGACAGTCCAGTTTTTGCACCCTCTGTCTGGTAAAAAATTTCAGAAAATACCAGACATGTGCAACGTCTGGTATTTTCTGTTTTTCTGGCTGGGCAACAGATGGAAGCCTGGCGGGGGTGAGGGGAGTGGCTGGGATTCCCAGCCACTACCCCTGCCCAGCTTCTGCACGCAACCACAAGCTCCCAGAGCCGATCACGGCCTCATCTCCCAGCTGGGAGCCAGTGGTTGCGTACAGAAGCCGGGCAGGGGGAGTGGCTGGGAGGCGGGGCGCAATCAGCACTGGGAGCCCTCAGCTGATTGCGTCTGAGGAGGAGTGATGCTGTGGGGAGGAGAAGCCGTGTCCCTGCTCCTGAGCACTGTTCAAGCACATTGTGGTGCTGTAGTCCAGGAGAGAAGCCCTCAGGTGCTTTGTAGTTGCTTTTAGGCACCTTACATGGGCTCTCAGCCAAAACTGACTGGGGAGGAATTTCTGCTTCTTCCCACTGGGACACCCAAAGACCTGGCTATGGGGGAGTCACCTTGTTACCCATGATTCCCTCCCCCCCCGGCCATTGTGTTGCCCCAGGGTCTGCCTCTCTCTGCTATGGGTAGCAGGCAGCTGCTTGCTGCCTCCCTCTTTGTTCCCAGCTTGGGGGCTCTTGGGAGTAGCCACACAGGCTGGCTACGTCTAGATTGGCATGATTTTCCACAAATGCTTTTAACGGAAAAGTTTTTCCATTAAAAGCATTTGCGGAAAAGAGTGTCTAGATTGGCATGGATGCTTTTGTGCAAAGGCATCCGTGCCAATCTAGACGCGGTTTTGCGCAAGAAAAAACCTAGACGCAGCCGATGTGTGTTCAGTGTGGGTGGTTTTTTTGTTTGTTTTTAATCGACAAATGTTTAGACAAATGTTCGGTGTTTTTTGGGAGACCATCTGGCAACCCTACTTACAGATACTGTTGAATTGAAACCCCTTTCCCCCTCCCACACACACCTACCTTAAGGTCTCTTCCAAGGAGGGGTGGGTTGTGATAGAACAATACCTGTAAGAAATTTAAGTTACTTTCATCCCTGTGAGGCAGATATTAAATTAATATGCAACACTGATAACTGATGATATAGTCTTTTATATAGCATGTGTGACTTCAAAGCAGCTGTTCTACAAAGGAAAAGAACTGAACATCAATAGGAGACTCAACTACAACTCTTTCTCAGAACCTGATTCTTATGGCCCCTTAAAAACACACTAGGGGCCCAATGAACCTTTTATAGACCCCAAAGCAAACATGTTTGTGGGCCCATGGGGGCAACATGGCCTGCCCAAAGGAGCAAGTCCCCAGAGCAAGGGTCAAGCTGGGGGCAATAGCATGGCAGAAGCAGCCTGTTTAAAAGGGCACTGTTTACAAACAGGTAGCCGCAAGATGCACACGGGCCTGCATGGCCCTGTGCTGCCAGTGTGTCCCTTTCCCTCAGGGCGGGGCCGTGCCAACTGCCACCCTGCCCAGCCCCCCACCCCAACCAAACACCTCCCCCACAGACCCGTGTGCTCAGCAAAAACAAACACACCACTGAGACCACCACAGACCTTCTATGTCTCAAGCTCCTGGCCGGAGCAATTGTGCAATTGGAGGGTCCAGTGCACTCTGCTTCCCCATGGCTCCTTCCACCACAAGGACTGTGTGGGTATGACCACTGCTGCCGCATGGTGCCAGGCCCCCTGGGTGATCTCCAGTGCTGTGTGCTTGGGGGGGGACAGTGCCAAGGAGGGGAGCAGGTGGGGTGATGATAGGAAGAGGCAGGGCTTGGGTGCTGGTAACATATAGGCCCCTGGGCCTGCTGGGAGCCCTGAGCTGGATTGCACAATCGCTCTGGCTGGGACTGAAATGCATAGCTTGTGGGAAAGATCCCTGCTCTACGACCAGACACCCAACCCAGAGGCCCTCCCCCCCCCCACTGACACCAATTGTCCAGTGCCCAGTGTCCATTCAGCCCCACGATGCGCAGTGCCCCACTTCCCAGAGACCCCTGCCACAATTGTACAGCGCCTCACAGACCCCTCACTGCCCAAAACACATACACTTCCCCCCCCCCCACCGCAAGACCCACTGCCCATGCCCTGCCTCTGGATGCACTCACCGGCCCAACTTGGAGGCCATATCAACTGGGCTGAATCAGCAACATGTCTGAGGCCAGTCTCAAAGCAGGAATTGTTCCAACCTCTCAGGAGTGGTGCAGCCAGGCCAGAGCAGGAACGGGACCTGCCCAGGCCAGGCTCCCTCAGCACTTACTTTCCTGGCAGGGCTCTGCCTTGCCCCTGCACTCCCCCCACATGCTGGCCAAAATCTGCCCAGCATCTGCACCAGTCCCAGGCAGCTCTGCCCCAGGGCCCTGCAGGTGGAAGGCAGCAGAACTGTTCAGAGCTGGAGCCACACAGAGGAGTGGGGCAGACCTCTGGGATGCCATTCCCAAGAGCCCTCCCAGACCAGTCACAACCACTGACCCCCATGCCAGAACCCCTGCTGAGCCCGCATGGCAGAGCCTGGCTACTTCCCCACAGGTGAGCAGGGCCTGCTGGCTGGGAGCCGCTAACTCAGAAAGGCCTGGGTACTGGACTGCACAGATGAGAGGGGCCAGACCCAAGCATGTGGCTGAATTAGAAGGGTCCATAATGGGACTCCTCCCAGTGTGGGCTCAGTGTCATGGCACCATTGTAAACCTGGCACTGAACACACCCCAGAAAATGACCTAAGCGAGGGAGGACAGAACGCCTCTCTAACACAACTTACTCCCAGGGATAACCGTTGCCACTGCTCCACACAACAGCCTCATTTTTATAGATGCACAGAATCTAAGGCCAGAAAGGCCCACTGTGATCATCTGGTCTGCAAGGTTCCCTCGAAGCCAGTGTTTCTTAAACTTTTTAAGACCGAGGAACACCAAACAATAATTTTTTTTTATGAGGAACACCAAAGTTTTTTTTGTTGAGCAAAACAAAACAAAACAAAAAGTCAGGGGGAAAGTTATTGAGCAGCAAAAAAAAAAAAAAAAAAAAAAAAAAAAAA
>JANRFK010006688.1:21590612-21614006 GCA_030068395.1 Apalone spinifera
AAAAAAAAAAAAAAAAAAAAAAAGTTGCCTGCCCCTTTTAAGGGTGGCCATTTCCAGTCTGAATCTACCTAGCTTCAAGTTCCAATCATTGGATCGTGTAATACCTTGACTAGAGTGAAGAGCCACTATTAAATATTTGTCCCCACGGAGGTACGTATAGATTGTAATCAAGTTACCTCTTAGCCTTCTCTGTTTAGTAGATGGAGCTCCTTGAGTCTATTCCTGTAAGACAGGTTTTTCTGATCTTTTAATCATACCTGTCGCTCTCCTCTGAACCCTCTCCAATTTATCAACATCCTTCTTGAATTATGGGCACCAGAACTGGACTCAGTAATCCAGCAGTGGTCACACCAGGGTCAAATACAGGAAAAGCCCTTTTGCAGCACCTCACCAACCAGCAAGCTCAAGATACTGGCATTTCTGATTGACTCAAAGTCCAATTTATGTGAGGCCAGCAGGGACTGGGACATGGAAAGGGCTGCGGGGCATGCTCTAGGAGAGAGGTTGGGTCCAAGAAGGGACTTGGGGCAGGATTTAGGATGCAAGAAGGGTTTGAGGAGCTGGATGGGAGGGGATACAGCTCCAGCAGCCCCTGCAAGCATCTCCCTATCCCTGCTGTTACTGGCAGAGGGGTGGACAGATGGCTCTGTAGGCATGCTCCCCCCATCCTCCCTGCCTAAGCACTAACTCCACAGCACCCAGCCCATTGGTCAGGAACAGCGGCCAATGGCAGTTGGCAGGGGCACGTGCCTGCAGATGGAGGCAGTGTGCCTGCTTCAAGCAGCCTGGCTGCACCTCTGCCAGGAGCACCAGGGACAGGGAGCTGCTTGCGGGTGTCATTGGAGGTGAGCCCCCCCCCCCGCCATCTGGCACCCTGATCCTTCCAGTCTCAACCCTTTGCCAGATACTATACCCCACCCACAACCTGTGCCTTGCAGCCTCTCCCCATCACTCCAAACTCTTCCCTCTTAGTTAATCAGCATTTTTACTTAATTTTTACCCCCCTTCCTCAGCATGCCACATAAAAGGGATTTTACTGCACAGGTGTAAAGTAACGTCTCTACTCATACTCAGTTTATACATCCTAGGATTGCATTTACTCTTTTAGCCATAGTGTCACAGTGGGAACACATGTGTAGCTGATTATCCATATCCACCATGACTCCCCAGTCTTTTTCTGAGTCACTGCTTCCCAGGAGAGGCTTCCCCCCGCCCAATGTGTAAGTATGGCTTACATTCTTTGTTCCTAGAGGTACACATTTACATTTAGCCATGTTAAAGTGTATATTGTTTGCTTATGCCCCAATTCACCAAGCAATCTAGCACACTCTGAGTCAGTGATCTGTCCTCTTCAATTAGGGTTGCCAGATGGTTGAACCAAAAATACTGAACACTCCCCTCCCCCCCCAAAAAAAAACCCACTAGGGAAAAAATTCTGTTGAGGGTGAAAAAAAAGGGGAGGGGGAGAGACCAAAGTTGTTGAGGAAAAAAAAAAGGACTCCGAGACTTAAGCTAAATAAATAAATAAATAAATGAAAAGACCCAGCATTAAAACAGCATGGCCCCTTTCAGTGTGTGTGCAGAGTCAGAATAGAGATAGGAACAGGGGAGCAGTTGAGCACTAAGACCCAGGGAAGCATTACTTCCCCTTGGTCTTTAGGCTTTTTGCCAGTGGCCATTTTGTGTTCTTGTTCAAGCCAGAACTTAGCTTCCCTGCAGAACCAGGTAAGCATCGGGTCCGGGGGCGGGGGCTGGGCCTGGGCACTAGGGGTGCCAAATGTCTGGTATTTTTACCTCCTGGCTGGGAAAAGAAAATCAGAAAATACCAGACATTTTAGGTGTCTGGTTTTTTTCTGAATTTTTTTTTAACCAGACAGGAGGCGAAAATACTGGACTGTCCGGGTCAATACTGGACACCTGGCAACCCTATCTTCAATTTGTGTGTCATCTACAAACTTTATCAGTGATGATTTTATGTTTCCTTCCTGATAAAAATGTTAGATAGCATAGAGCCAAGAACCAACCCCACTGGAAACAGAACCTGCTTGACAACTAGTCCTTGCTGAGTTACATTTGGAAAGCTATTAATTTTTAATCCCTTTAATCCCAAGTTAATTTTATATCGCTAGTTTTTTAATCAAAATGTTGTATAGTACTAAGTCAAAACATTTTACAGAGGTCTGCGATGTCAATTCTGTTTACCTTTATCAACCAAACTTGTAACCTCATTAAAAAAAAAAGATATCACATTAGTTTGACAGGATCTATTCCCATAAATCCATGTTGATTTGCATTAATTACATTTACCCTCCTTTAGTTCTTTATCAAGTCCCATATTAGGCACTTCATTACCTTGCTCGAGATTGAGGTCAGGCTTACAGGCCTATAATTACCTGTTTCATCCTGCATTCCCTTTTTTAAAAATTGACACATTAGCTTTCTTCCAGCCTTCTGGAATTTCCCTAGTTTTTCAAGGATTATTGAAAATCAGCATTAAAAGTCCAGCAAGTTTGTAAGCCAGCTCTTTTTGAAACACTTGGACGCAGGTTTATCTGGACTTGCTGATTTTAAAATGTCTAATATTAGTAATTTCTGTTTAACATCCTTTACAGGTACTAGTGGAACAGAAAGTGTTATCACCACCTAACTAGAAAACAGAAATTATTGAACACTTCTGCTCTTTCTGCATTATTCCTGAGATTTCTAACATCTCCATTTAATAATTGACCAATACAATTGTTAGGATTGGTTTTGCTCCTAAGATGTATAAACACGTATTGTCCATAACTATGCTGGTCAGATTTCTCCTTGCACATTTTAGCTTTCCTTATCAATTTTCTACAATTCCTAGCTTGTAAATTATATTCCAATTTTCCTTTTCTTCCATGTTTTTGTGAATGGGTATGCACCTATATGCAAATATTTTTTTTTTTTTTACATCGGCCTTTGTTTCTTCTGAAGTAAGCAATGTTCCTTCTAATTTTTTCCATCCATGTGCAAAATTAATTTTGTTATGTGCCCCAAAACATGTACGGATGTGCAATGCCAATAGAAACACATGCTGCCGGCTACTGGCGACTGTGGATGCTCTGCTAATCAGCTAAGCAGCATTTGAATCCCTCCTGGGTGGCCGCCCAAGTGCACAGCTTACAGGGAACAGTGGCAGTCCTTAAAATGATTCCCAATTATAATTTTCAATGCCTTTTTGTAATAAGAGACAGGATAAATTCTCGGTTTCTGAGCAGGGTCTGGCCAACACAATTTTTGTTCTTGTACAACCATTTTGCATAGAATCACAAATATATAGCGTTAGAAGAGACCACAAGAGGTCATCTACTCTATCAATCTCCGCTACTTCCTTCTGCCACACTGAGGCAAGATCAAGTATATCAAGAGTCTAGAGACAAGTCTGACGGGATTCCACAACCTCCCGTGGAAGCCTATTACAGTGCTTAACTATCCCTACAGTTAGATTTTCCTACTATTAACTCTAAAGTCCTTTGTTAAAGACTATGCCAATTACTGTTTGTCCTACCTTCAGAGGACAAAGCATAATTGATCACTATGCTCTTTATACAGCCCTTAAGATCTTTGAAGAACTCTTCCCTCAATCTCCTTTTCTCAGAATTAAACACATCCATTTTTTTAAACCTTTCTTCGTAGGTCAAGTTTCCTAAACCTCTTATTTTTGTTGTTCTGCTCTGAACTGTCTACAATATCTCCACATCTTTCTTAAAATATAGTACCCAAAACTGGGCATAATTCCAGATGAGGCCTCACCACTGCAAGGTAGAGCAGAATAAATACCTCCCGTGTCTTACATACCATGCTCCTGTTAATATATCCCAGATTGTTATTAGCCTTTTTTGCAACTGTATCACATAGTCGTAGTGGATCACAAATTGAATATGAACTCACAGTAACCCCCAGATACTTTTCTGAAGCACTACTCTTCAACAGCTATACCTGAGTTCATACTTGCACATTTGATTATTCATTTCTAAGTATAGCACTTTGCAATTGTCTTTACTGACTACATGAATTGTGTAGCTGGAGTCAACGTAGCTTAGATCAACTTCCCTTATTCCTTGCGACCCAATGGAGTACCAGAGTTGACAGGGGCATCATCAGCAGTCGATTTAGCAGTTCCTTATTAGACCCGCTAAATTGAATCCCAGGTGATCTATTTTCACAGTGTCAATCTTCCAGTAAGTGGAGATTAACCCTATGTCAAAAGCCTTTAAGCAAGCTATATCTCTACTACAAATGGTCTGTAACTATGTCAAAGGAAATTAAATGATTTAGCATTATTTGTTCTTGACAAATCCAAGTTAACAATGTGTTGCTCTAATAGCCTATAGGTACTTAAACTGATATTTTAATCATTTTGGTTAGAGGTGTGATTTTTTAATTTATTTTTTACTAGCATGGCAGTTACACTGCAATGATGGTGGCTCATAGTAGTAGTTTATACTGGCATAGCTATTCCTGTTTGCAAAGAGAAATAAAGCATCATTGTATCACTGAAATAGTAGCAGGGGTACCTTTTTCTACCAGTATAGTTAAAATACTATAATTTGGTGTATGCAGACAAGCCCAAAATCTCCTAGATCTCTTATTCCATACACTGCTAGGTAAAGGGCCCAAAGCAGCTTTACCTGGAAATGGAGAGATTTTTAAATTCAAAGTAATTCACTACAGCACCACCCTATTTCCTCATCTTTGCTTAAATCCTCTAAAGTAAATTCTCCTTTAGTGTGTTACCCCATCTTTAAATTATCAAAGTGAATCCTCAGTGCATCATTCTAAGGCAGAAGTCTAGACCTCTGAAGTCTTTTCTCTACTTCACATGCCACCATTCCCCATCCCCCAAAATAGAACCAGTCCCTTTGTGTTTTCTCTACATCTTACCTCCATTCAATGGGAGTTGTGTGTATAGGGTTAGCAAAAATTAACCAGAATTTAATTTTATCTAAATAAAAAAAAAATAGAGGAAAACAGAGTCGATATAAAGCTCTTATAGGCATGTTTAGAACAGCTCATTACTGACTGAACTATATATGTCATCTCAAATATGTGCCAATAAAGCCTCACCACCGGGTACTCTGCATCGGAAAAGAGATAATGGGCATCACAATTGTCACTGGGGAAAAAGTCAATGCCCATCTTAGGCCTCAAGCCACAATCTCTTATTGGGGGTGAAGGGTGGGGTTTGATGTAAAAAAACCCCTATGTGCTATTTGAACTTTCTCAGGAATTTAGAATATTGGCAGTCCTAGGATGATGAACTAATGGATATGGGAAGAGGCCAAAGGTGTGTGATAAATTTAATTTATTGCATAACTGTCACCATCTCCCATGTGATATAAAAAGGTTTAGCTGCCATAAGAGTTGCTTCTTAACCCCAAAGTAATTATTTGAGCTCAGAATTTAGAGAAACCAGTGCTGAACACCATTAACCAAATGAGGCTTCAAACTCAATCATTCACCCATTTCTACAGAATATTCCTGTCTATATCCCTATATAGCCCACCCACCAAAATAATTATTCCTTGAAATGAATCACTAAAACTGATCTCTTAAACAAGTAATTGAACACTTGGTCTGACAAGTCTTTGGCCACTAAATGAACAGAAACAGGAATGCTAAATATTCCAGTTCTCTGAATATACAAGACCAAATAAAGGCCCAAATGCCAAGAGAAAAAACATAAGGCTAATCTACCAAGTTTGGGCAAATGCGATTTAGAGTTCTCTAATGCTGCAGATTTTACTTTGCAGGATAAACTTAATTCTCCCTGCCACAAATGTGTACATTTATTCTCATATTTTTTTTAAAACCTCAATGCAACCAGCATAGATCTTTGTAAGTTCAACTGCCCATTTATCAAAACTGTATAATCATGAAGACTATGAATAAATCATTTGATAAATACATAGTGATACATTAATGACTAACAAAAACAATTTAAAATTAACTACTTGTTTTAAAATTGCCAGAAGGATAGCTAGAATTTGGACATTACCTGAAGGGCTTGAGAACTATTTATATAAAGAGAGAAAACCTTGAACGTTCAAGAAAAAAAGTGTAGAAAACGTTCTCGTACAGAAATGAAGTTCCACTTGTATCACACTGGTTTGCAAGACATTAAACCGATGGTATTGGCAGCTGATATCCAGATTCCAATAAAGGTCATTTTCTAAATAAAACACTTATCTTCAGCAAAAATTGCTACATAAGTGACATTTATTAACGTTCTGCTATATTTACAGTTTTAACATAGTAAAACTCCAAGGTGAATTATCACTTGGCAGAAAGCACAAAAGTGCACATTAAATCTACACTCATCATAGTTTCTGCTAACACAAATTATAAAAGCAAGAATTACAGGTATGTTAGGGATCATCTCAAAAGTCCCAAAGCCAACAAAAAAAAAAAATGACCCTTCCTTTGCAAGGTCAATTTTTTTTATACAAAGTTGCATTGTGATCTTTGAGCTTTACACTACCAGCATATATTGCAAAAACCCCTATGTAGTCCAGTGTGCAGTATGAAAGTAAAATATACTGCAAGATTTAGAATAAACTATTAAAAAAAATACTGGTGCCACCTTCAAATACTTTGTCCCAATTATACCATAAAGAATCTACTGTGCATACTGATTTTACTTTCAGGTATAGAAACAGCACAGTTTTAGATTTGTCAGCAGATAGGTATGTGCAGAAATGTAGCCATAACAAAACAGTCTTCTAAACTTTTGAGAACACCCCTTCAAAATAGCCAGCATTATACATATTTTACACTAAAATACTGGATTCTAGAATAGTTTTTAAGATGGAGAATGAAATAAAGCAAGACTGCCCCCGACTGGCCATCGGGGCATAGCTCATGCTATACTACAAATACTATATAAGGCATTATTAGTACATCACAGACTTGACTGCAATAGCTTTTTCAAACATTAGCCCACTAATGATTCAATGATTACAGGATTCTGCATTAACTATTAAAATTTTACACCTAGAAACAAATAGAAAGAAATGTTTCTCAATTTAAACAGTACTTTTATTTATTTTAAAGCAGGTGATTATTTTTTCTTCTGTGTTCAGAGTCTTGATTCACTTCCTGCAGGTGTCCTGTTACTTCTTGAGGGAGAATTCATTAACGCAGGAAGACATTTGCCAGAAAACATCTGTCAGAGAAGGATATTGAATATTGAAACTATAGTTAGATTGTTATTTTGGTTAAGAGAAGGATGTAGTTCACAAAGAGTGCAGGATGTCGGAAGACATACAACATGCAGCTGAGCATAGTTATAAGATTATAGCGATGGCACAATCACACAGTAGTTTTATGCCTATTTGACAATTTCAAAAAGTTCAAGCCCCTCTAGAACATAAAAGACAGTGGTCCAGATTCTGCTCTTGGTTATGCTGGTGTAAATCCATAATAATACCATTCAACCTAAGTTTGAATAATGGCAGAGCAGACTTTGATCCATGTATGGTTTGATTTCTCTGAGCCCCTAATATGGCCACATTCTAGCAAACAGATGGGATATTGGAGAAGCTATACCTCCTAAACTCTATCCTAATTACTCTGGCTGGGATGTTTTTGTTCTAAGGATAAAGTATGAAAATAGTTCACCTGCACTATGGTTTGTATCCTCTGCTTGGATATGGATTTGCCCTGCCAACTGCACGCAGTCAGACACAAGGAAGATTTCCAGCAGTGGTATATAACATGACCCATTAGTACACCGTATTTAAATAACACATGCCAAGCTCTCAGCTAGGTTCATTTTACTGTTAACTACTTTTGGCGTGTGCAAACCACCCTTCCCCTGTCCCTCAGAAAACTAAAAACAACAATCACCCTCTTAACAATGATAGGTTCCAGAATGTTCTGTGCACTTCTACCACTCATGCACAGATTTTGTCCAAGAACAACTCTGTTCATTTATTTTCATAAGAAGAGACACATACCAGCTTGTAATTCAAGTGAACTAACAGGAGTATACACAGAAAATCTCCATTTCAAGTTCACAAGCCACTCACAAGCAACAATCCTTTGGTCTCTTCTGGAAGCCTGAACCATACTTTGGAATATTTTTACTCTCTCCTCATTCTGGGCCCTCTCAAGATCAAGCAGTACAGGACTATTTGGAGAACAGTTATATTAGCTACATCTAAAAGGAAATGTACTTTAAGGGAAGGTAAACACAGAAAACACTGATTTCTTCACAAGGTTCCCAAGACATAGCTAGTGATTCTTTCACCACCTACCTTCAATATTACTACACACAGCTTATTTATAATATCTCCTCTTTATTATGCTCAGCCTGTCTGGCTCTCATCAATTATGTTATAATGTGGGTGAAGCATACCTGAAAGCAAATGCCAACTGAAGTAATATTTTCTTCAGTAGTCAGCATTTTTCATAGCTATTTATTCTCAAAGACTTCAGGGGTATTTTAAAACCAATACAATTAAAATTAGTCTTCTCATGTACATCTAATTCAGCTCCCTCAGAAGGAGAAGAAAGTGACACAAGGGCAATCAGGAGAGCTAGCGTCTTGTCCCTTTCAAAGCACCTACCTAGACCACAGAGGCACAGCAGATGTAGAAACCTTAGAGAGATGTGTGCAACTACAGGAGGTGCATGGAAACGGATCAAACACACGCAATAATATCTTTTGGAAGGATGCAATGCAGTCCAATCATCTGACAAGTCAGTCTTTAGTATTATTGCTATGAAAAAAAAATCTATTTCATCCTTAAGACACATTTTTAGAGAAGGATCAGGTATATTCCTGGGGCTATGGGAGAAAGTGAAGATTTGACTTATTTGCTTCTATCCAGATAAGATTTGTGTTGTTGCTGGATGATCATTATTATGCTGTTATAAGACTGTCAAGCTACTTAAAGCACTTTGTATAGTTTGTTTTAAATGTAAACATGGTTTAACACAGTCCTGAAAATCCAATGCTTTGGGGCCACAAAATTCCTTAATAAAACTTTGTCTTCTCTGTTCTCAAATGTATACCTCATATATAATTATAATCAATTTGGACAAATAATCTGAAAGGTCTGTCAAAGAACTCATATTTCAGCATCTACAGTGTGTTCATGTTTGTCAGAACTAGGGATGCAAGTGAGTAGTCAACCACTTGCATTTCTCCCTCCCAGCTCCCCCACTGCCTCTGTATCAGAGGCGGGGTGGAGTTGGGGGGAAGCAGGAGCCTGCGCTGGTGCTAGAGGGACCCAGCTTAAAAGCTGGTTCCCCCAGCGTGCCACCTGCCCTCTCATCCCCTACTGCTGCCTCTATCAGCTCCCCACTGGGACTCCCCCCAGACAGGGGCTGCTGGACCCGGCGCAAGCCAGAATTGAGGAGCCCAGCTGAGTCCCGGCTTGCACCAGGTTTGGGACCTACCCTGCTGCGGGCTCTGCATTTTAAATGTAGTAGGTGATGGTTGGCCAGGGTGCCTAGCTCTCACTATGTTTAAAACGCAGAGCCTCAGCAGGAGTAGTTCCTGGACTTGGCACGAGCTGGGACTGAGCACCTTCCCTTATCAACTAATCGTGTAGTTGATAAAAAATGTATCAATTAGTCAAATAACCACTTCTTAACATCCCTGTCAGAACTGAATAGACTGTTGTGTAATCAATAGATGTCTGCTCAGGCACAGCTAGTATAATTAGGTAATATTTATGAGCAACTTTTAAATTACCCATTTGACTCTTCTCCACAGCACGCATGAACTTTGCCATACAAGAGATGTCTCAGTCAAAGAAGAGCAAAAGGTCATAACCATTCTGATAAGGACTCTAGGCTCCTTCATATAGATTTTTTAAAATTAGGTTCTCTAACAGACCAAACTCAAACAAGCTACTGTACACAGGAATAGTTCCAACAGGCAATACTCTCAAGTGAATCAAATTCCCACTCTCCTTTTGAAGGGCAGACGATACTCAGATCTAGTTCTGCCCATTAAAATTTTAACTTACATCTGAAAGAATCTCCTTTTAGTGTATATGGATCTCAATTCCTCTCAGTAAAAAACCTACACTTTGTGTGACTAGCTACAATTAGTATATGGCAAAATAGATGTCCTTAAAACATACACTTTCTTTCCAGCTACAAATATGGAATGAAGTTAAGACTACCTTTCTCAAAAAGTGTGTGTTAAAGAATCAGCAGAACGAGTCCATTATCACGCAATGCTGTTCTAGCTACTAGAAACAAACGTGAACTTAAAGCTAACCTATAATATCCTCCAACTTTCATCATAAATTATTTTTAAGATACATAATCAAATATTTTACAGTGTAAGAAAGTAAGGAGTTGAAATTGCAGCTTTCCTTCCTTGGCACCAGAAAAAATAAAAGGATGCTATAGTGATACCAGAAGTGTTTTGTGGTGTTTCTCCTTAATATTTCACATTGCAGGTTTATCTGAAGAGTCAGAGTGCAGTTTAGGGCATGTGGAACATCAAAGACCTACATTTTCATATGTGCTTAGTGTTTCTTGATGCCCAAATTGAGAAAAAGACCTGATTTGGAAAGTGCTGAGCACCCACACTTTGAAAGACAAGCCCCCCTCAATGTCTCAGGTTGGGCACCCAAAACTGAAGGCACAAAATCACTACTTGTATTTCCCCAGCTGGCACTGGCCTGTCCCCTCCCCCCACTCCAGCACTGCGGCCGGGGAGTAAGTGTTTGGGGCAGAGGGGCTACTTACCTGGTCTGGTGGCAGGCAAGATGGCAAGCCCCATCTCCAGCTGGCCACTCTCTTGGTAGTGCCTCTGCCTCCAGTGGTCACTCTTCCCTGCACTCGCTGCCCCCAGTGGCCTCAGAGTATTACGTCCCTCATCTCTGCCCCCTTCCTTTTCCATATCATACAGACAACAGTCTCATTCCAGGACTTTCTGTTTTCCTGGCACAACCAAACCCTGACCTTGCTTTAAGTTAGGATAAGAGGAATCTATATACCAAATTTGGTGACCCTAGCTCTTACTGTTTAGGAGTTCTTGAATAAACGGACTCTCAGACAGACAGATGGACGGACACACTCTAAAATATACATAGGGATGAAGAGCTGCTTTCGGGAAAAAAAGCAAAACAAGTCACTTGTTCCAGCAGCAAAAGCAGAACATAAGCTGCTGGGACTAGAAACAGCTTTCGTATTCAAGTATTAAACATGCAACTTGTACAACCAGTAACAAAGTGAATTTAAGAGGAGTTCAGAGGTTAAGAGGGGTTCAGAAGGGGGGAAACCCAAACAATGAATCCACCACACCACAATTTCTTTTTATAGTATTTCCAGATTCAGTTTAATAAAACAGAACCATTGCAATGTGTGTGGTTCCTTGCCTCGTGAAGGGACAATGGACAGAAAACAAAGCCTTGGTTTTGAAGACCAAACAATTTAATGATACCTGATTTAAAGTTTTGTTTTTCTACTACTTCCCCAGGGAAAACTAGCTTCATGGAGCATCATGTTACACTCATCATCTGGGAAGCAACCTCTTACTTACAGGGATTTTTTTCTGCCTCAAGAGAGAGAGAAAGTTCGTGCTAGCTATTATCTACTGTAAGTGCGCTAAGAAAGTTGAACCAGTTAACATCCGTCAAGGTCCCACTAAGATTTTAGCAAAGGACAAGAACACTGCAATACACTAATGTGCAGCCCAAAAGTGGGTGAATTTTTTATGTTAAAAATATCCTGAAATTATTCAGATACTACAATTAGTTAAAGTCTTATGGGAGTGGCTTTCAGAGTTCTCCCAGAATTTGGCAGAGAATGAGTAATACAGAAAACCCAGATGAATTGCTGGTTCTGGGATATAAGCCAAAGACATTGCTATATGCCTCTACTCAGGCTTGGTCTGTGACCTAAACTCATGTTGAGGATATGCCATATGTTTCAAGTCCATTACTAGTTCTTAAAGTCACATCCTCCGGAATGCACAAGTGTAGCAGCAGTTGGGATCTGTTCTAGTATTTCAAATGTTGGAATCTAACACATTTAAGATTCCCTTCATCGAACAGATACTTGATAATTCATGTTAAGTCAAATTAGACTCCTGCTGTGCTGTTATAGGGAAGCTGGACTAATATCCAGAGCCCAGGAAATACAATATCAGGCATTGGCTTTGGCTTGTGAAATCATAGCAGAGTAGACCCAGCCTAAAGAAATTACCTAGTAAAGTAAAACAAAAGTCAAAAGTGTGTAAGATTTACCTTTAGTAAATAAAGAGAACTCTGGTCCTGGGAAGAGTAGAAAATGTGTCTGGCATCTTCCGAACCTTTGCATAATTGATAAATCCTCTGAGAAACAGCAGAAAACCTGGGGGGGGGGAACCACATTTGTTCAGTTAAACAAAATCTACGTAATTTTCAATGTTTTCTTCTCTATTTAGAAAAGGATAGACCATCTCACAATATCTTACAAAGGCGGCCTCTGATTCTTAGCACTTGTGGTATTTAACTGAATATAGAATTGTTTCTGGATTATGATATTTAAACTTTGGATTTCCATATTAATGAACAACTAGAAAGCTTATTTTAAGGGTAAACCTAATTACTTAGAAGTTCTACAAATCTGGAAGTCAGCTAAAGAAATCTTAATTGCTGATTGAGATGACTACTGTAGTGATCAAGATGATCTAGAAAAAATAACTCCAATGAGGAATAGATTTATGAAATATAGTCATGCTTATTGGAAATTTATGATTATGTCACTAAAGATCTGAAACCATTTCCTCTGATAACATGCTTCTGCTTATTTTGTGTGTTTATATGTGCATTATATCTCTTGTACATATGATTTCAGAAGTCTGGATTAAGAATATTATAGAAAAAATATTATTATTACTACTAATATATGCATGGTTGTGATTTTTTTCTTTCTTTATGAAAAAATAAAGATATTTTATTAAAATAGTACAAATTAGGAGACCCAGCTCACAAAAACACCACTTTTGATGGGAGCTCGCAGAATCAAGCCCCAGAACAAAGTCTTTGAAACTAACAGCTGAAAACTTATACAAGAAATCTATCTTATTTACCATATGCACCACTGGAAGAACAGACCCAGATGTTTTCTGAATTTAATTACTTTTGAGGTAGATTTTAGTAGATTAAAAGGAAAAAATATTGCTCATTTTTCCAACATGCCAAACAACAATAAAGTTTATGATTTCATGAAGTTCATCAATACTTCCACAGATTTTGAGAGCATCAGACAGAAAATGCTACCCAAGTGCTAAATAATCCTTTTACCTCCTTTGTATGCAACAAATTAGGTTGCCACTAGATGGCAAAATTCCTTTACTTAATACAAATAATTCAGAAACATGCCAAGATTCTTAAACTGAGTAAAATATGTCGTAAGCAACACTCAAGGAACCAAAAAAAAAAAAAAAGCAACAGCAAGAAGCTGCAGCAGAATTTCACTGAGTATGCCTGGGGAGACTTTGGGATGGTCTTTTCAGGGAAGAAGTTGCCTAAGAAAGGTGGTCTCTTGTACCAGTTTCATTGTACTATCACTTTTATTCGATCACATAGATAGATTTACAGCTAAATATTAGCCACAGTGTCAAAGAACAGAATTGCTGAGTATCAACTGGCTACAACATTAGGAGGCACATCTGGAACACTGACATACATTACGGATTAATAGTACAAAGTTAAGTATCACTTGGTACCTAGGTCAGCAGTTCCCAACCGCCAGTCTGCAGACTGGCTAGCCACACCCCCAGCTCCTAATGAGCCCCACCCGCTGGGGTTCCCCACACAGCAGCAGGGTGAATGGCCCGGAAGGCAATCTGGCATGCTGCGGCTGGAGTGGGGCCTCACTGTGGCCCTGGTTCCAGCTCCATTGCCTGCTATGTAGCCTGGCTGGTGGGGCTGCGTGATGAGCAGCTGCAATGCTCGGTGGGGACCAAGCGCCAAGAGGATCCCAGCTGCTGCAGCGCTCAGCAGGGGGCCCGGCTACCATGACGCTCAGCTGGAGCCAAGCACCAAGTGGAGCCTAGCTGCTGCAGTGATCAGTAAGAGTCCAGGAAACCACACAGGGAAATGGTCTTCACTCAGCAGGCAACTGGGAGGCAGCAGCAGGGCTAGCTGAGGGGAGCAAGACAGACACGGGGATACTGGGGGGCTCTAAGGCTGGGGGGCTGACACTGAGGGGCACCAACATCCAGGATGGGGAGCTGACACTGGGAGGGCTTTGGGGGTGGGTCTAGTAGTGAGGGGAGTAGGGCGACAGGATTAGCTCTGGAGACAGGGCTAATATTACAGACTGGGGGCTGGCACCGGGGACCTGGGAGATGGGATGCAGTGGGACTCTGGAAACAAGAGGCTGCCACTGAGGTGTTTGGGGCAGGGGGCCTGGCACTAGGGAACTCTGAGGGCGAGAGGCTGGCACTGGGGGGTTGGGTACAGGGTTCTCTCGGGTCAGTGGCTGGTGATGGGAAGGTAGCGGAGGGGTGAGGGGCTCTAGGGATAAGGGCTGGCACTGGGTGCCAGGGCTTTTTATACTGCAGACCGACAAACATATTGTGGCGGCATGTTGGGTACCCCCCGATCCTGCACCCCCAACCGCAGCAAGATGAGATTCCGCCAGCCAGTAGAATAGAGGGTTTATTGCTTCTCAAGGACACAGCACAGCATATACGTGATATGGTTACAGGAGTCAGGGCCAGGCAGCCTTAGACCCCTTGGGGTAGCGGTCCACAGGCCCTGAACCCTCAGTACTCAGCTTAGTCTCTTCTCTTCATGTTTTCCTAGCCAAGACTGCCTCTCCCAAAACCACCGAACACACATCCCCCAGGTAGCCACACCCATTCCTTTGTTCAGGTGAGAAGCCCTGGCCGGCCATGGTCTAAGTTCTAGAGCTCAGGGGTGATGAATATGCAAATAAATTGTTACCGGTCCGCCAGAAGTTTGTGAATGGGTTTGCCGATCCCTAGTATAAAAAAAATGTTGGGAACCACTGACCTAGGTAATTGTTTTGGTGCAGCAAAATTGATCATCTACGTATTTTTAGATAATTAATGTTTCTCAAAGGACCCACCAGTCCACATGATGTCCTAATATTGTCTAACAAACTGATTTGTTCCATATTGTATACTACTTGCATTTTAATCACTAGAGTGGAAGAGTTTCTTCTGTAAGCCAATCCAGTGATTCAACTCCTAACAGATACTGTCAAATGAGAAAGTGCTGTTCTCTGATTTTCTTTAATCATTTTTTGGTGAGAGGATGTGTACGCTTTTTCTCCTTAATTTTCTGATGACAGTAGGGGAATTGAAATACACACACAAATCTAGAAAACATTCACTATCAGAATAATCTTATTTTAAAATATAACATTTTGGTCTGACACCTTTAAACATCTGGTAACGAATACATCAATACCTGTCTTTAAAAGTCACTTTTTGCATAACTGCAAATGTTACAAGGACTTACCTAATACAAGAAAAACCCACCAGAGCCAGTACTGACCATCAAAGTAACCAGGGAAATAGGTTGAGAACTAAAAAAGAAACAGAAACTATAACACTTGATACTTTTTCTGGGCCCATTCCTGCTCCCATTGATGTCAATGATAGCCAGACTGATCTTGTCTACACTGGAAGCAGCCTGTAGAGTATGTGCACCACAAGCCAGTGAAAAGCTGGTTGCACCTACACTATATTGTACAGTCACGCGGAGCAGTGAAAGGCTCTGGCAGTGGAATCCAGAGCTTATAACAGCAGTGTAGACAGGGGAGGCATTTCTTGAGAGAGTAGAAGACCATATAGGGCATATACCTTAAGGTGCTAGTGTGTCTTTACTCTTCTTGCCTAAGCAGTGCCTCACTTGCTAATTCGTATCTGTGCTAAGGAAGCATGCAGTGTATGTACTCAACACATTGATGTAAGCATGTGCCTTGCCTTACTGTAAGGTAGATACAAATTACAATCCCAATTACTAAAAGCAAGAGGTATACCCCATGCCCTTAGATCAGTGTAACTGAAGGATTTTTAAATGTATAGCTCTTCCTCACAAATCTCAAAGTGCTCCTTTGTGACCAAGACTGTTCAACACTCACCAATACGTCACCTGAATCAGCTAGTGGGGAGACACTGCTGAAAGACACCTCTCTCATTCTCTCCTACTCACCTGCTGCCTAACAGCCTCTGCCAATTTTGGAAGTTAAAGACCAGGCTTGCAATAGTAACCCCTACTAACTATACTTTAAGGCTGGATGATGTAACAAAACAGCAACGATGCTGAAGTTAAGCTCTTGTGAGTATGAGGAATCTTGAAAATCTGTTACCGGGAAAACTACTTTCTATTAAATTAAAAGTGTCCTCAATGCTGACATAATTAGAGAATCAAATTTCATTATGTTGTCAGTGATAGATTTTTAACTTGATTTTTCAAATTGCTTTTAAGTTAAAAAAACTAGATATTAAGGCTAAAATCAAATTCATTGTTAAGGCTGCCAGTCTCTCTTACTTCATTTTCTTATTATCTCAGGAAATGCCACTTAAGTCTTCTGTATGAGATGCCTGTAGTACCTATCCACGGTATAATGGAGAAATTTATCTCAATAGATGTCATTTTTGCAAGATCTGAGTCCTGGCACAAAAGGATTAAGGATGAAGTGATGGCCTTTACTCTGAATCCCTTTGCTTCTAGTCTTGAGAGCCAATGCTTTAATATATTTATTTCCCTTGCACATCTGCCTGCAATTTTTCTGTCATCAGCACCTCACAGGCTGCACACACGTTTGCTTGAATAGAATTTGGTGTGACATTTTCACAAAGCTTTTTAATTTTTCATTCCTTTCCCCATTAAAAGTATTTGCTTTCTTGATTTGCTCTATTTTCACAGAGTATTTTTTTTAACTTCAAGAATAAAATATCTGAAGTAGGTGGTATCTCTTTTAAACTAATATTGCTTAACATGCTGCTACATATTATACAATGCTTTACCTAATAAGAAAGAGACACTTATAAAATACAGCATTTCTCTGGCATATTATTTTCATTTACTACAACAAGGACCATCCCGATTCTGACTACACCTGACCAAGAGAGTCCACAAGGAACTTTTATGATGATCATAGAAACAGGCCAATTTTTAAAAAATGCTGAAGGATTTAGGGCAAATTTCACTGTTGGCATGAAGAGTCAACACCAAGCATTTTATGCCTCTCATTAGTCCTACTGTGGGTTGCCTGGGGGAGGGGAGGGCAGCCATGCAGAGAAGCTAAGGGAGACTATCTGGATGCTGTGGAGGTCAACTCCACACTGCCCTGAATAAATATGGGATCAGAGATCTTTGTGGAAACTAAAATGTCAGACGGAGTGGTTCCAACAGTGTGTGTGGTGTGGCAGCAGCAGCTACTCATGTGGATTGGGGCACTAACCACAAATGCAATATATCTTGCTTGTGAGTTAAGAAAAGACAGGATTCCTTCCCTTCCTAGTGCACAATACAAAACAGTTACTCAGGCTTTGTGCAGGTGCATGTTTTGCCAGACACAAAAGACATTTAACTGTGAACAGCGATGAGCCACTTATTAACTAACACAGCAAATACACAGGGGCCTTATGTTTGTCTGGACTGCCTTTTTTCCTTTTGCACTAACTTACCCTGACAATCAGGATCCACTTAATGAGAGAGAGACCAAATCCTGAAATGGCTCCATATCGTCCTGCAGCTGAGGTGGTCAGACAGAAGGACAAGAAAAATCCAATCCAATTGAAGAGGAAAGCCACTGAAAAAGCAAAGGGAAAGCAATTAAGTCAAAATGGCTGGGAATGGAAGCTAGACAAATTCAGAAATAAAATACACATTTTTAACAATGAGATTAATTATTGGAACAATTTACCAAGGGTTGTGGTAGACTCTCTGTCACTGAGAATTTTTAAATCAATATTGGATGTTTTTGTAACAGGTATGTTCCAAAAATTATTCTGAAGAAGCTGTATGACATAAAGGAGCTCACTCCAGCTGCACATAGTGTCCTTTCTGGCCATGGAATCATCTGGGGGAGGGGAGGGCAGATAAACACCTTCTCATGTTTTTAGGTATTCTTCTTATGTCCTTCCATCACGGGTTTTTCTAGTGTTGAGCACGTGTAGCACTTCAGACCAACAGATGTTCCATCATGTGTGTTTCACTGCAGACACATGTGGGATCATTGGAATGGCTCCACTTCCTCATGCTGACTTTTAACCTGCCCACTCTTGTTCAGGGGTAGTTTAAACTTCTCTATGCTGACCAATCTTTCTCTGTGCATGTGGGACAGCATTCAGCAATGTCAGTGTGCTGCTTGTCGAGTACTTTGAGCTGTGTGCAGTAGGGATGTTAAAAGGCAGATAATTGGGTAGCCATGTAATCACTGAACCTGCATAATGGGGTGGCTGCGTAGGAGCTTGTGCGTACTAGGAGCCGGCTTTTAAGACAGCTCCCAGTGCATACTGGTTCCTCCCTGCTGGTCCCGCTCCTGGGTAACCAGCTGCCACCTTGCACTGTTGCCTCTGATACAAAGGCAGCAGCGCAGCACAGCAGCCAGCTCCTGCCTGCCAGGTCCACTCTCTAGGAAGCCTGCGTGTAACCATTCACAGTAACCAATAAGCCCAGGCTTATCAGTTAACTATATAAACGGTTATCCTATTACATCCCTAGAGTACACCATATTTTCAAACATGCACCCATCACAGATTTTTAAGTGGTTCTAGTGCAGATAGGAAGCTTTTCTGAGATTTCAGGTGGCTAATTGTTGTGATTTGACCAGTCAACTGGTACATCGCATCTTCAATCTATCATAATCATTCTATGTTGTGACTACTCTCCTGATATTCCAGCAAACACATAAAGCCTGATTACATCTATTAGTCTTAGAAACAAGGTCCAAAGCAGTAGTCATCATGTTGCACTTCAGTCACATTGTCTGAATTTGCTAATCCTACTGAAAACCTACCTCTACAACATTTTAGGTAAAATACTGAAACTCAGGTCCATGAAATCTTCAATTCCCATAAGAAATTGCTTATTATCAACTCCAGTCCCCAGAGTATAAGGTTCTTTCTCACAAGCTGTTGCAAGTGAAATGAATGTTTCTCTTTCTCTTCCCTGTTGTCTTTAACCACAAATCTTTATGAACAGCAGACAAACCAAGGTTTAATATCTGATCTTCTGTGTGTTCTGAGCTGTGAAACCCTGAATCCTAATCCCTTTTAACTCAGCCTAACAGGATGTCTCAACATTACTTAGCTATACTAAACTTCCCATGCTTTCATGCTCTTCACACACATAAACACTGAGACAGCTGCCAATAGCCTTTTCTTAAATTGAGAATTATTTCACTTTTAATGTTAATCCATTACCAACTAAAATTATTAAGATTTCAAGCAGAGTAAGGGTTTATCCTATAACACACAGACATACCATACAGAAAGAGACTGAGATGTTTGATGGAAACAAATAAGTAACTAGTTTTCAGTAAAGAGCAGAGAAGTTTTAGGATCTCCCAATAGCATGGTCAGCAGCGTACTATGTGGATGAACAGTGTTGGAACGCCTCATCATCTGGTCAGTTTATTGGCGAAAAAGAAGAAGAGAGCATTCACCGTACTCGAGCACCCTCTAGTGGTACAATATGGATTGACACTGAGGTTTTGTAGGAGTCTCTCCTGCTATTACCCTGTAGCTAAAATGTTGGTTTACATCAGTGGTTCCCAATCTTTTTGATATTGAGACCAGCAAACCCATTCACAAACTTTTGGCAGACCAGTAACATTTTATTTGTATATTTGAATATTCATTATGCAAATAATGAATATGCAATTAAAATGTTACCGGTCTGCCAAAAGCCCCAGCCTCTAGATCCCCCAATGCCTGCCCTAGTCCCTAGAGCCCACCACCCCTCCATTATCCCCCAGCTCGAGCCACTGACCCGGGTCCCCTGTACCCAACCCCCACCCCCCCGTTCCAGCTTCCTGCCCTCAGAGTCCACCACCACCAGACACCTCCAGCACTACCCTCCTGTTTCTAGAGCCCCATTGCACCCAAGCTACCCAGAGCCTCCCTCAGTGCCAGCCCCCAGGCTCCAATATTAACCCCATCCCCAGAGCCCCCAGTGCCAACCCTGCCCCCAGAGGTCCCCCACTGCAAGCCCCGTCCTCAGCCACCTAGCCCTGCACTGCCTCCCAGCCACCAGCTGAGCGCTGCTGCCCGGGTCACAGATGCTCTAAGGCTGCTGTGCTGGGCTCCACGCGGCCTTACCACTGCGCACCAAAGTGCTCTTTTGCCACGGGAAAGAAACCCCATCCCTGCTCTGCCAGGCCTGGCGACAGCTTAGTCCCCAACACATGCACAGGATCGACACGGTGTGCGGCACAAGCGACAGGGGTGGGTACATGTTCTGGTGGCTCGAGAATTTCCTCCCTGGCCAGAGCCTAGAGGCGCAGGGTTACTCAGCCCATGCGCGTCTTGGATTCATGGCACCTACCTGACAGCTGGGCAGTACTAGTCCCCCTGACAAGTATTGGTTTAAGTCCAGAAGCCTGACTCCCTGCACCCTACAACTCCAACCAGTGCTGCCGGCTGTGGTGTCCTGGGACATTGGGAAGCAGCCAGACACGCAGTGTAGGCCGGAGCCAGCAGGGGAGACCCCATGGGGGAAGCCTGCCCTGATGGAGGAGGGGCAGAAATCGTGGACATCCAGTGTGGCTCCCCGAGGCCTCTACTCTGATCCTCCTCAGTATCAATAAAGGCTGGGACACTCATGGCGGTGAAGGCTCTGCTCCCTTCCCCCGAACATGCCAGCCACAACAGGAAGAACCCACCACACAGCCCCACCGGCCAGGCCACATGGGTGCCGCCAGAGCTGGAACCAGGGCCGTGGTGAAGCTGCCCCAGTTGGGACTGCCTCACTGCGGCCTGGCTCCAGCCACAGTACATCGGGGAGCCCACAGCACCACTCGCCATTGGCGGGTAAGAGGAGAATTTTCAATGTGCACGCACTTTATAGGGAATGGAGGTCCCCAGCGTGCCGGGCTCATTAGCAGCTGGAGGTGTGGCCTGGCAGGGTGCAGCAGCCTGGCAAGCAGGAATTTGTGGCCTGCCACCAGTCCACAGACCGGCAGTTGGGAACTGCTGGTTTATATTAGGTGAGAGATATAAGGCTGGTTTAGTGAATGAAGAGGTACATCTACCTGTCTCACCGGTAGAATAAGCCAAATCTTTCTAGAGAAGGAAGAGAAATTCTTCCCATCCCAGAATTTAATACTGACATAGCTACTTTATCAGCTATATATCATGTTCATGAAAAGGTTAATTTATTCTTGTCTTGGCTGAGAAAAAAAGCTTAAGGTTCTATTCTGTACTTACTGAAGAAAGTTAGCATGAAGATGCCATCATTTCCTATCCTCAGCTGGTCAGTATCATCAAAATCATCCCGTGCTACAAAGTCATCCTCCTAAAATTGAAGTGAGAAAGGGGAATGGAGGAAGATCAGGTTTAATGCAATCAAAGTCATACAGCAAGCCTGAGGTTATGAGCTTACACAAGATTTTATAGGAAAGAGCTATCAATATTCAGAGACCACAAAGCTCATTTGCAAAGGTACAAAATATTTTTATATTCAAGAAAAAGTTCCTTAAAGACAAAAACAATAAGTATTTCATGTCCTAAGGACAACAAGAGTGAGTATTTCATGTCCTAAGTTATCTTTAGCAATTGTTCAAATAGAAAGCTTTCTATCTGAACAATTACTAAAGATAACTTAAGACATGAAATCCTGACTTGTGAGCTGAGATTTCCTCTTTTAAACCTCGTTATCAAGCATAACATAAGGATACTTCCAATACCTACCATACAATTTACCTTCCTGTCTTTCTCTAACATTTTCCCTCACTGGAGCCAAGTCTACACTACGGAGTTTTTCCGGTATACCTCCGCCGGGTCTATGGAACACGTCTGCTCTTCCAAAAAAATTTTCAGAAAAGCAGATGCGCTCTTTTGGAAGCCCCATAAACCTTGTTTCACAAGGAAGAAGGGCTCTTCCGAAAGAGAAAGGTTTTTTTCAAAATTTGGCCCAGTATATTCGGGACAAATTTCGGAAAAGCCTCTTCCCAAAAAAAAAAAAAAATCGGAAAATGAAGCGTAGGTTAGACATAGCCTGGGACGACATTGTATGCTGTCTCAGTGGGACTCAGGCACTTATCGGAGAAGAGCTACCAGCATTAGCTACTACCAAACGGTAGCTACAGTCAAGAAGTATGAAGGAGGAGGGCAGACAGCAATGGAGGAAGAGAAAAAAAAATATCCTGACAGAGAATAATAAATATTCACAGACCAGAAAAGCCAGTTCAAAAAGCAGTAGAAGTGACTGAAGAAAGCCAAGTTACCTAACAACATAGGAAAGAAATCAAATTAAGGACAAAACTTGTAAAGTAGGCTGTCATATTTTGATCACTGGGTAGGATATGGTCTGATGAAGATATGAAATGAGTCCTGACCTCTGAAGTTTTGCCAACTTCAATTTCATAACAATGAAAGTGTCTAAACTACAGGAACACATTCAAAAAATGGTTGCTTTGAGATCTTCTGATGGGAGGTGCTTTGGAAGTACAAATTAGTAAGTCATAAGATAAATAGTGAGGATACATGTAGTCTATATCAGCGTGTCAAATTAATCGGTACTACACGCACTATTGTTACATCATGCCAGTTGACCAAACAAAAAGTTTTCCAAAAAAATTGGTAGTAAACTGAGAAAAAAAAACAAGCAGAAAAAAAATAAACCAAGATTTTGATTAACAAAGTATTCAGCTTAATTCAGATGTACACATTCTAAAAAAGGATCTTTAGGGACACTGAGCACACAAAGTAAACTTACTCTTCCAGGAACCAAGGGAATAGTAGCTTCAGCCTTACTTCTCTCCGCTTCATCGTAACTAGGCAGTGTTGTGGCCACGTTATAAGAAGGAGGCTTGGGAAACCCTGACTCATCTTTGTAGTCAAAATATGCTGCAAAGAGAGAGTTTAAATGAATTATAGGATGTAAAATGCCTCTGACTCCAGGTATAAATAGCTATATAACGAACAAAGAAAACAAAGTATGAACAAGATCATGATTTTAAAATTACCATGTATTTTTTGGTGAAAGACTAATTTAAACCCATGTGTATTTAACTGTTATTATGCCATAATAAAGAAAACATTAAAGCACATTTGACACCTAAAGTAGGATACTAACATATTTTTGGAAGGGGAATCAAATACACCCTAAATAAATTAGTACAGGTACATTTACACTAGCCCCTTAGATCAATCTAGGGAGGCTAATGAGGGTGACCGAAATTGCAAATTAAGCCCAGGATTTAAAT
>JANRFK010006688.1:21617957-21629163 GCA_030068395.1 Apalone spinifera
GCAGACAGAGGCTGCAGACAGAGGCTACTCAGACTCCCTGAGGACAGGGAGTGCTGCTGGGGACCAACCACTGTCCGCAGTAGGCCCAAGCTCTCTGCAGACAGAGGCTGCTCTGCAGGGAAGCTTGAACCTCCCATGGACAAGAAGGCTGCTGTCGAGAAGCAGCTTCTGCCCATGATGAGGCAGGGCCTCCCTTGAGCAAAGGCTGCTTTGTAGCAGCCTCCTCTGCTGCCTCTGATACAGGCAGCAGTGCGGAGAGGTGGGAGGCAAGCAGCACCATGGAGTCGGTGCTGGGGGAACAGACTTTTAAGCCAGCTCCCCCCAGGACAAGCGCCTGTTCCCTCCCACCTTGCTGCCTCTGATATAGAGGAAGCAAGTGGGAGGAAATGCAAGCAGTGAACTAGATTAACTGATAAGCCTAGGGTTATCGGATAATTATCTAGTCAGTCCAGTGATTCTCAACCTTTATTACACTGCAGACCGACAAACTATTCAAAAACTTTTGGCAGATTGGCATTGAAACATCTGAATATTTAGTTAGTTAGTTGCATATTTGCATGTTCATTATGGTAATTAATTTTAAATGGTCATGTGTTATTTTACATTGCATCTGTACATACACAATACATGTCATTGTGTGAACAGGAAGATCAAAATCATACATTGTTAATAGGGCTTAAAAAATGTAATCGCAATTAATTGCATGCGATTCCCCTTTGAAATGCTGCGGCAGCGTTTTACCGGGGCAGAGTTGCATGGAGCCCGGGATCAGCTGGACCCAGGCTAAAAAGTTAACTAGCCTGTGAAGGACTCTAGAAGAAACAATACCTAGATGAGAAGTTATTATTTGTAGCCAGTTGTTTAGCGAATCTAACTTAGAGTGCATTTGCTTTGTATTATTTTCTTAGTAATCTGTTTTGTTCTGTTTAAGCTCTGACCAATTAAAATACACCTTTTCATTTAATAAACTTGTTTCTGGTTTATAATACAATCCAATTTATGTTGTTTCTAATGGGGGGAAGGGCATGAGAGACTGTGCATATCTTCCTTCACATTGAGGAAGGAGGCAAAACGCCATATAACTTTGGGTTTGTACCTCAAGGAGGGGGTAAAACATCTGAGTGCTGTACTAAATCCTTCCAACCGAGTCCTCCCAGACCTGATCTCAGTGTCTGTATCAACAGCTAGTTGTGGCCTGGCTTGTGTACTTTGTTGGAGGAAGCTTGAGAGCTAGGTAAAAATGGGGCCCAGGCTGACAGAGAAGGCAGGCTTATTGGTATCTCAGCACCTCAGTTGTTTTCAAAGGGTTCCAAGCCATCACACAGCCCTTGTGGCAATTTAAATCCATTGCTTCTTATCCTATGCTCAGAGATTATGGAGAATAATTTTTCTCCCTCCTTATAATAACCTTTTATGTACTTACATTGTTATGTCCCCTCTCAGTCCTCTTGGTTTGGGATTTGGCTACCTTAGAGACTGCCTTTATACCTATACCCAGGTATGACAGCAGACATCAACTGGCTTTGACCAAGTCCTAGATGTGAACTCAACAACTGGAGGAAGGGAATTCTCAAGAGGCAAATCTCTGGCTGTGGAAATTACTCCTTGGAGCAGGCACCAAAAGCTTGAATTTGTTAGAACAGAAATGCAAGGCTCATGTTTTGGAACAACATTTTATCAAGTGGATCTGAACAAAGGCATTTCTTCTTACTTTTGTGATATCTTCATTTTAAACTGATGTTTGATTTATCCGTTGTGTGTTCTGATGCCACAGAACACATGCAGGATAAGCTACTGAAGAAAATAAGCATAGCCTCTTAACAAGTCTATTTCTACTAGATTTCTGCTCTAATTAGCAGAGAGTAAGAAAACTGTCATGTTAAATCTGAGTTGAGCTCTCTTTCAAGCTTTCAGTTCCAGCCACTTTCTTTTCTATAGTTGCAGATAGTGAATATTTAAAACACTGTAATACATTCAAACATTATTAAACTACAGTATCATAAAAGCTTTTGTATATACAGGACAAAAATTCAGTATCATGACCAAGAAAGAAGCCCTGAAAAAGGACAGTAAAAGACATCAATAAAGATTCCTTGCTGGGATAAGTAAAAGACAAGACCATTAGAGACAGACCACAAATTTTCACTGCACTACCACTTTCACCTTCTTCTGTATGCTATAAGCTGTGTAACTTGAGCACCATTTTATGGAGAGGACATCAGGTGATTGTCACCAAAGCATATTTTCTTTCAAGCCACAAATAACCATGATCTCTTTGGATCAGGTCCCATCTTTCCCAGTGTTAATAGAGGCTGCAGTGCCAGACAGCAGGGCACATATTATAGTAAAAGAAACAATTAAGAAAACCAAGATAAAACAATAACATATATTTCCTTGCTGCTCAGTTTACCTGCATTTTCCCCAGAAATGCTACTGTAAGGTGGAGGGGCATCGTTCACAGTGTGTTCAGTCTCTCCAGGTTCCTCCTCATTCTGCAACTGAACAGAATTATTTACATTTTAATAGGGCTGAAGAAAACAGACAAATAAAATGGATTCCCTCATAACTCTGAGATTTACAGTCATAGTGTCCTGGTCAAAATCCAATGGGGTTAGTTATATTTTGCCTATCTAAATTACCCCTGCAGTTTCAGGTACATACCGTCTCTTCTTGTTTTAAGCTGTTGAACAGCAATGCAGTCCACTGTTAAACACTCGCCACGTGTCACTCCAAGAGGTAGCACAAGTAGTCTTTTTATAGATTTTAATCAATTGCCAGTTGTGATAAGTCCTTAAGTTAAGTCATATTTCTAAATTTCAGGTTGCAGACTGCTAGAGCAACCATGTGTATTTACTGTAGGGATGTAAAATCCTGTTTAATCAGTTAACCAGTGAACCATTATGTTTAACCAGTTAATCGCTTAAAGTGGGTGGGCGGGGCTGGCATGCCCGTCACGGGAGGGGGCTGCTCTGGAGTGCCCCTGCATGCAGCTCGCTGCTTCAGCCAGACCAGACCCACCATGGATGGGGGCTGCTCCGGCAGCTCCAGCCAAGCTGGAGCACCCCTACCCAAGGAGCAATGGGCTGGACCCGCTGCTGGCAGAAGCTGCTCTGACTAGGCTAGAGCACCCCCACCCACAAAGCACTGCTCCAGCTGGGCCAGGCCACTGCATACAGAGGCTGCTCTGGCCAGGCTGCAGCATCCCCTGTCCGTGGTGGACCGCACAGCACTGAAGCAGCCTACAGCCCCCATTGGTTAACCGTACCTAGTAAGCATCACCTACTAACCAATATTTCCCTCATTTATTGTTGTAACTTTCCACTTCAAAATCTATTGGATCATACTAATTGTGAGAAGACCAAACTGTACTTGTTTTATTTTAAAAGAGGAGGAAATGGTAGGAGACAGTCAAAATCTACATTACCATCTGTGGCTTTGCTAAGAAAACTTGAGCTCAGCTGAGTTATGCAAAATAAACTGTTTATCAGTCAGGTCTCGTCTACCCTGGCACATTATGTCACCTACAATTGCCTTCTGGTGTCAAAACAGTGAGATTGTATACACTGCAATGCAACTTTTTTCAGGAAAAATATCCGGTTTGGCAACAAAAAAATTCCACCCGCATGAGAGACTTTTGTCTTTTCCCCTCCTTTTATTGTTGACAAAGAGCCAATGTGGACTCTGCTGTTTGTTTTATCAAAAGAACTAGCTTTGGCCAGTATTTTACAAGGCCTGCCCTGATGGTTGTGCTCAGTATTTTGTGATCTCTGCTGCTCTACAGGCATGCACCCATTTCCTTTCAAAGCTCCGGGAAGTATTTGACAACTGAGTGAGCTGCTCCATTTGGGAATTAAAGAACAAATCATTGGAGTGCTCCTATTCTATCATGCTAAGAAGCCAGCAGCAGGCAGACTACTGTTGCGGGAGGAGTGCTGAAGAGATGGCTATGCTACTTTTACATTCTTTAGCACGAAGAGTTCACAGAGCTATGAGAGAACCCCAAGAAGTGCAAGGATCAGCTCTGCCTTCCCACAGCACTGCAACTGTGGGATGCTTACCCACGTTGTTTTGCTCTGTCAACAGGATGCTAGCAATGTGGCCCTGAAATGTCAAAAATGGGAGACAAAAATTGGTTTGACAGTTTCACTTTTTATATGTTGACACAGGATGTGACCGTGTATCCATGTGCGCAGTTACACACAGCTTCCCACTGTCCCCCCCCCCACTGCGCTGCTGCCTCTGATTCAGAGGCAGCAATGTGGAAGTAGGGGGCAGGCCGGAGCTGATACATTCAGGGAGCTGGCTTAAAAGCCAGCTCCCAGCAAGCACTGGTTCCCACCTCTCCTCCCCCAATGTAAATTTTCAGCGGTTACATTTTTACAAAAATAAACTCACTTTAACATCCCTAATGACAACAGTACTTTTGTCGCTAATTCTTCCCAGAGTAGACATAGCCTCAGCCCAGTGGATAAGGGAGAAACAGTGGTGAGATTTGTAAGTGTGCATTCTGTTTTGGATTAATATATACACATGCAGTATAAACAGGCATACGGCTTTTCATATATACTGTATGTGGCTTGTATTTTGTAGCATTTGCATACATTATTTGGCTATAAAATACTGGGTTAGGCATGTACAAAGCAGAATACATCAGCTATCATCTACGTACTTTATTCTTTCTATTGCACATCACTGGATCAACAAAACACTCACATTTGCATATCAAATAGACTCTCAGATTTAGAAAGATTTCTTGGGACTGAACCACTTTCCAACATCTGGAGAGATAGATCAGTACGATTTTTCAAATCTAAGTGACAGTAGCACTGTAAATGGAAGATCCTTTCTTAATATCTTTCTTGACTACCCTTCATGCATAATAATGTGAATATCTTTGAAGACATCAGAGACATTTTCTTCCTTTTCTCTACTGAGACAGTCATGATCTCTTTTCACTATAGTCTCTAAATGCCTACCAGGTATTTAAAAACAAAATTCTCTCTCTTCCTCCTCAACCTGCAGAAGTAGCAGCTCTTCTACTTCTAGGGTTGGGTTTCTAATTTATGTGTATGCAGGGGAAGTCCAAACTGAGGAAGTTCAGGTCACTCCTTTAAAAGAAGAGTAATAGAGATGTAGCCGTGTTAGTCTGGTTTTGCTGAAACAAAAGACAGGACCATGCAGCACTTTAAAGACTAACAAGATGGTTTATTAGGTGATGATCTTTTGTGGGCTCACAAAAGCTCATCACCTAATAAACCATCTTGTTAGTCTTTAAAGTGCTGCATGGTCCTGTCTTTTGTTCCTTTAAATGAAGGCCTTTTTTTACATGAGTTCAGTCTGTCTCTTGTAGTCAGTATGCATTTTTTGTTGTACACACAATAAACAGCTGAAGGTCAAGCTGCATCCATACTGCTTCTGAAAATCAACTCCAAAAACTTTAAGGACCACATTTTCAAGTACTGTAAAACCTGTGTTATCCAGCATGCTCGGGGATTAGGGCATTTTGGTTATCTAAAAATTCTGGTTATTGGACAGTCCCATCAACCTAGGAAAAACCAATGGACAATAATGATAAACTCAGGTTTTTAATATTGGTAGTTTTGTAGTGTGAGGCAGTTGGTCTCACATTTCTATTTTGAGTTAAAGATGATTAGTACTTCTTAAATAAAAAAACTATTAAGCCAATCATGGTAAACCAAGCCAGCCCTGTGCGCCTGAAGATGTGACAGTATTGTGGCTGGGGGCAATGCCGGTTAAAGTTTTCTGGCTAACAGAGTGCCAGATAACAAAGGTTTCACTGTATATTTGAATCTCCGTACTCTAGGTGTCCCTAGTGTGGGAACACCTGTACTACAGACGAGGAAGTGCCTCTACATACTGCTGCTCCCCTCTACCCCAGCTGTGGGAATGGCAGCATAACATCACACTTCCCCTGAGGCTTTTCCCCTCAGCTCCCATAGTGGCAGGGGTGGTGCCTGGGAGCAGCAGGGGGCATGGAGCAACCTGTGTCCCTGAGAACGGGGTGCTAGGTAAGCACTCTACACCCATCCTCCTCATGCCCAGACCTGCAACGCCTCCCTGGCAAAATCTTTAATTTGACATACCCTGTTTCCCACAGTTGCCTGATTATAGAGGTTCAAGTGTAATGTATGTGTGCAGTTAAGTCGACAGAAGAGCGTCTCCCCTCAACATAGCACTGTGTAGACACCGTAGAACTCAACCTAACCTTTAGTTACATTATTCACGTACCTGAAATAACATAACTTAGGTCAACTTAAAGTTGTAACATAGACCATAAAAACTCTAGGATCTGATACAAGGTTGAACCACTTCCCTTCCAAAAATCTGATCTGTCCGTCTGTCTGTCCGTGAGTCCATTTGTTCAAGAACTCCTTCTAAACGGTAAAAGCTAGGATCACCAAATGTGGTATGCACTTTCCTCTTATCCTACCTTAAAGCAAGGTAAAGGTTTGGTTGTGCCAGAAAATGGGATGTGCCTGGAATGGGATTGTTTTTCATTCAAAAAGGGAGGGATAGTTATACTGCAGAGTGATCATGGGGGGCAGCCGCAGCAAAAAGGAGCTCTCCATGTTGCCAGTCACCCACCCAGGTAAATGGCCCCCCTGCGTTAAGCTCCTCTCTCCCTGGCCCTCAGCTGCAGCACCGGAAAGGGTGGGAAGGAGAGGCCCACCAACCAGCACAGCCCTGGGACACCCTCCCGCCCCCAAAAGGTGATGCCAGTGTGGGGTGATGAGCCATGCAGTTCCGCCCCCTCAGGAAGTTGCCAGCTAGGGGGAGTTAGCCATGCAGCCCCAGCCCCCTACAAGGAACCAAGCCAGGGGGCCAGGCCATAAAGGCCCCCTCCCCAAGAAGCTGCTGCCAGGAGAGAGTGCTATGCACCAAGGAGTTGCCAGCTGGGGGGAGGAGGTGGGCCCAGGCCACTCAGCCCCACTCCCCCAGGAAGAGCACTACTGAGGCCAGGACACGTAGGTCCACCCCCAGGAGGAGCCACTGGTCGGAACCAGGCAACCGCAGGCACTCCAAGAAGCTGCCATCGTGAAAGTAGCGCTGCCCTTGCCAGTGAGCCCCTCCCAGACCTCCCTGCCCTGAGCCCCCAGGCCTGAGTCCCCTGTCGTCAGCCCCTCCTCCATACTTCCTAGCTCCCTGCCCTCACTCCTGCAGCCCCTCTGTCCTAAGCCCTCACAAGGATCTGAGCAATGCTGGGTATATCCTCTAGTATTAAAAATAAAGAACGTCTCTCCCACCCCCAACTGTTCCTAGCCCCAACAGGGAAGAATTGAAAATATCAAGTTTACAAACACTTCTCCAAGAAGAATTTGAACCCACAAACATGCCAACTTCTCATTATTTTTCTACTGTGGGCTGGCAGTACACTGCTGGTAAGTAATGCTATTCCTCCACAGGATGTACCAAGGCAAGAAAGTCAGATGAGCGAGGCTAGAGCACAGATACCTTTCCTAGCAGCTGCAACTCTATTACCCTCTCACAGCATAAGCAGATTAACACAATAGCAGCAAATGCTACTGTAACAATACAATCATATATATTTCCAGTCATTTTATAATCAGGGACAAGTCACCTAACTGGCACGTGCACTCATAAATATTCAGTTTGCAAGAACACACTGGTAGGGGCGGCCAGTGGACGTAGGCAACCTTGGCAGTTGCCTAGGGCGCCGTGTTTAACGCGGCGCCCAATGATGATGTCACGCCATTGAGAGCTATGGAGGTAGGGGCGCCGATCGCGCATTCCGCCTAGAGCGCCAGTTGCTGGCAGCTCTCCTCAAGTCGCTCGTGCACATTGGGTATTTGGAGAATATCATCTCATAGAACTGGAAGGAACCTTGAGAGGTCATCGAGTCCAGTACCCTGCCCTCACAGCAGGACCAAGTACCATCCCTGACAGATTTGCCCCAATCCCTAAATGGCCCCCTCAAAGATTGATCTCATAATCCTGAGTTTAGCAGGCCAATGCTCAAAGCACTGAGCTATCTCTCCCCCTCAAAGGACAAATGTGTGTGTGCGTGAGTAAATAAGTACTAAGACAGTCTGACACTAATTAATAACACTTCTCTACACTCTTATAACATAGGTACAAGGTACCAGTTCAGTAAGGCCAGATCTATGCTTACCACTTTTGCCTGTGTAGAAATGTCAGGAGAAGTCTGAATGTTGGTAAAATTTTTATGCCAGCAAAAGTCTTAGTGTAGACATCGGCATACCGGCAAAAGAGCACTGTATACAGTAGGAGGAGTTTGCCAACATAGCTATAACTAAAGCAGCATATCTTTTCTAGCATAGCATACACGTTAGATTGCAAGATCTTCAGACAAGGACCATCTTTTTGTTACGAATTTTTATAGCATGTACAACAAGAGGGTGGTGATCCCCACCTACAGCCACTAAGCACTTCCACAATACTATAACAGCTACTAATAAGTTTTATATTTTAGAGATGGGAAAAACAGAGAAAAGGAACTTGTCCCAGAATAAACAAGCAAAAAAGCAATTAAATAAATAAATAGAACCCAGAAGCATCTCTAGCTCTAACTACTACACCATACTCCCCTTCCCCAAAATATCATTAAAAAAGCTTTTAGGTAAAAGTGTTATCAGACTAACTTCATGGGCATGTCCAGCTCATTAAAATACTATTTTACTAGTCCAAGTGACAGCAGGCAGGACAAGATAAAGCAGGCGAACAGGTGAGTGCTAACGGAGTTTAGAGAGGGAGTTCTCCAGGTGAAGGAGAAGCAGATACAGGACTCGAGGGAAGTGGCTGTCTGCAGTGTGTGTTGTGTTTGGGGCTTTCTTGCTGTGCTGAGCTTGTGTTTGTGAGTGAGGCTTTTTTTTTTTTTTTGCCTTCTCCTTCCTCCTCCCTCTCCCCTTCACAGAGTATGTGCTGTGACTGGAAGGTGAAAACTGTTGGCTTCTAATTAAAGTTTGAATTGTAGAAGCCTCTGCTGATTGGCTGAGCCTTGGTAAGGGGAGGGACTTTAAGGCAGTCCAGGGCTTTATAAAGCAGTGAGCATGTGACCAAGGAGCTTGCAAACAGGTGAGTGCTAACAGGGAATTTAGAGAGGGAGTTGGGAAGGTTCTCTTGCCTTTCTTTTAAATCCTTTTTACAGGACAGCAGGTATGGATGGTGATAGGTCTGCTGTTGTTACCTGCACAGTGTGTGCCATGTTTGTCTTCCTCCTGGAAGAAAGAACAGATTTCATCTGCACTAAGTGCAAGTTGATCGCCATTTTGGAAGAAATAATTAGAGGACTGGAGGCCCAAGTGTTGACCCTATGCTCGATCAGAGAGGATGAAGACTTTCTCAACTGAAGTCAGCATTTAATCCTGCAAGCACAGCAGGCGAAAGAGCCAGAGAGGGCAGTACAGGACCAGGAAGAAAACTGGCAGCATGTAACTTCTAGAAAGGAAAAAGGCCAGCACAGAAATCCCCCAATGCTATAGAGGTAAGTAATCGCTTTCAGGCTCTCCATAGGCTCTGCGGTGGTGAATGCTTTGGAAGGGACATCACAAGGAAGAAACCAGAAGGGAACACCATCTACTGGAAGGCATGGGATGCGTAGTCCTAGGAATGGGGGTTCCACGACCACCACCCCCAAAAGATGGTGGTGGTCAGGGACACCCTCCTAAGAGGGACTGAGCCATCCATCTGCCGTCCAAACCTGGAATCTCAAGAGGTATGCTGCTTACCGGGAGCTCGAATTCAGGATGTGACTGAGAGGCTTACAAAACTGATCAAACCTTCGGATCACTACCCCTTCTTGTTTTTCCACGTGGGAAATAACGATACGGCCAAGAATGACCTTGAGCAGGTTACTGCGGATTATGTAGCACTAGGAAGAAGGAACAAAGAATTCAGAGTGCAAGTGGTGTTCTCGTCCGTCCTCCCTGTTGAAGGGAAAGGACTGGGCAGGGATTGTCAAATTGAGGAAGTAAATGTGTGGTTGCACAAGTGGTGTTGGAGAGAGGGCTTTGGTTTCTTCAACCATGGGATTCTGTTACAGGCACAAGGATTATTAGCAAGAGATGGGATCCACCTAACAGAGAGGAAGGCGCATCTTCGCGGGCAGGCTTGCAAACCTAGTGAGGAGGGCTTTAAACTAGGTTTGTTGACCAAAACCCCGAGGGGAGTAGGAAAGTCAGATACTGGGAAGAAATGCAAAAAGGAACAAGCAAGAAAGGAGGACCCCTGATGCAAATGGAGAAGATAGGGCGATCAACTGGTTATCTGAGGTGTTTGTACACTAATGCGAGAAGCCTGGGCAACAAACAGGAAGAATTGGAGGCCCTGGCCCAGTCCAAGAAATGATTTAATTGGGATAACAGAGACTTGGTGGTATGACTCGCATGACTGGAGCGCTGTCATGGAAGGGTATAGACTTTTCAGGAAGAACAGGCAGGGGAGAAAAGGAGGAGGAGTTGCATTGTATGTAAGAGAGCACTATGATTGCTCAGAACTCCAGTATATAGAGGGAGAAAAACCTGTTGAGAGTCTATGGGTTAAGTTTAGAGGTGCAAACAACAGCAGTGATGTTGTGGTTGATGTCTACTACAGGCTACCAAATCAGGTGGATGAGGTAGATGAGGCTTTCCTTCGGACAACTGAGAGAAGCTTCCAGATTGCAGGCCTTGGTTCTCGTGGGGGACTTTAATCACCCTGATGTCTGTTGGGAGACCAATACGGCAGTACACAGGCAATCCAGGAAGTTTTTGGAGAATGTTGGGGATAACTTTATGGTACAAGTGCTGAAGGATCCGACCAGGGGCCGTGTGCAGCTTGATCTTCTGTTCACAAACGGAGGAACTAATAGGGAAAGTAGAGGTGGGTGACAACCTCGAAAGCAGTGAGCATGAGATGGTAGATTTCAGGATCCTGACCAAAGGAAGAAAAGAGAGTAGTAAAATACACACCTTGGACTTTAGAAAAGCAGATTTTGACTCCCTCAGAGACCTGATGGGCAGAATCCCCTGGGATGCTAACATGAAGGGGAAAGGAGTCCAGGAGAGCTGGCAGTATTTTAAAGAAGCCTTATTGAAGGCACAGAAAGAAACCATCCCAACACATAGCAAGAGAGGCAAACATGGTAGGAGACCGGATTGACTTACAGGGGATAGTGGTCGGTTTCTAGCGGAGTGCCCCAAGGTTCGGTTCTAGGACCAGTTTTGTT
>JANRFK010006688.1:21629263-21641308 GCA_030068395.1 Apalone spinifera
ATTTGGCTCTGGTGAGGCCACATCTGGAGTATTGTGTCCAGTTCTGGGCCCGCCCCTACAAAAAGGATGTGGATGCATTGGAGAGGGTCCAGTGCAGGATAACCAAAATGATTAGGGGGCTAGAACACATGACCTACGAGGAGAGGCTGAGGGAGTTGGGTCTGTTAGTCTGCAGAAGTGAAGAGTGAGGGGGGATTTGATAGCAGCCTTCAACTTCCTGAAGGGAGGTTCCAAGAGGATGGAGAAAGGCTGTTCTCAGTAGTGACAGATGGCAGAACAAGGAGCAATGGTCTCAAGTTGTGGTGGGAGAGGTTCAGGTTGGATATTAGGAAAAACTATTTCACTAGGAGAGTGGTGAAGCACTGGAATGGGTTACTTAGGGAAGTAGTGGAGTCTCCATCCCTAGAGGTGTTTAAGTCTCGGCTTGACAAAGCCCTGGCTTGGTTGATTTAGTTGAGATTGGTCCTGCCTAGAGCAGGAGGCTGGACTTGATGATCTTCTGAGGTCTCTTCCGGCTCTATGGTTCTATGATTATCTGGAGATAAGGAATGATGCATGTAACATGGTCATTAGGGGAAAAAATTATCAACTGTATTCTGAAAGGAGGTGGCTGAGTTAAGAACAGGTTGCAGAAAACACATTAAGTAATTGGGAACAATCCTGCAAAATGCAGAGGTTCTGACCTGAAGACTCTTCTGTCTTCCCCTTCTATGAAGCATTGGCCCAATTTAAATCCCTGAAGATGAAAAGTCTAAAATCACTTAAAGATGAAAAGCCTAAAATGCTGTCCATGAAAACTGCAGCTATGTAATCTGCCAGGAAATAAACCTGCATTAAAATTCAGGACATCAACAGTAAATGAGGTAAGAGTCTGGCATATTAGATGTTCTGTTATTCTCTGAGCAGCATCACTCACTATCTTAACAGCAGAAGGATGTCTATAAGAAAAAGTAGGGGAAAAATTAGAGACTTGAGAAATGAAATCTTAATAGGAGGCAAAATGGAAGTGTTGCATATATGATGTATCAGTACAAAATGGAATAAAAATGAAAATGCTCAAGTGTCATAAGAGGGTATAAAAATATTTTTACAATTAAGTTCTGCAGGAGGAACTAAGTTGGATGTAATGTTAACTTCAAATCACACCAATTCATGTAATAAAACAAAACAGAACCACATTTTAGGCATCTTAAAATTGGGAAAGAGTTTAGAAGATTCCAAGGCCCCACAACATTCTGCTGTAAATAGTTATATGAAACAGATTTTCCTTCTAATGCATATGGTACACAGACATGCCTTGCAGCCTTTTTAATGTTTCCAGGCATCTAAAATTCAACTAAGTGCTCGTTAACTAAACAATAAGGGTTCATGTGGCAGGAAGAATGAATCATCAGGCCTCAAGTGGCCCAACATTGCCATGACAGCACTAGTCTTGCATTTTCCATCTAAGATGGTGCAGGCACCTGGAACACACAATTAAGAATGCTTTATTATCTGCTATTGCAAGAGATTTTCTCCCTTATGGCTACTAAAAAATTCCTCATAACCAGAGAATTCTAAGGTAAGCACAACTGGAGTTAAATCGGAAAGGGGCAAAGTCCATTTCACTCACTGATATAGGCCAATAATTTCTTTCCCTTTGATTCACTAAAGTATTTTACTTTAAAAACATTGGGGGAGGGGTGTTTAAAAAAAAAGTCAACTTTAACTCTCTGAATGTCTACTAATATTTTATTAAAAAATTCAGCTGAGTATTTTTCCTCTCACTTACTAAAGTAACAAGTGCTGTGGTTACAGTATGCAATCCCTGAATATTCCATTCCCAATGAAACCATGAGCTACTGAGGACCACAAGCAAGGCACTTAGCCTCGAAGCCTCAGTTTCTTCTTGTGTAAGAGGTGTATAACAGTATTTACATATTTCATAGAGGTGTAAAGAACTTTAACCTTTGTAAAATGCTTTGAGAACTTTGGCTAAAGATTCTTCTACTGAAGTGCAGTCTTCATTTAATAATTTAAATAGTTTCATTTTTGTAATCATCAAAACATGGGCTTTCAACAGACATTTCAGAAACAATACTCTTTTAGTATCTAATGTCTAAGTTATATACAGATCTCACATGCCAATTCTAAACAAGTGTTTAAAAATTAATACGCTGGGTACTGAACAGCACATTTAGGCTATATCTAGACTGCAGGCTTCTTTCGGAAGAAGCTTTTCCAGAAGAGATCTTCTGAAAAAACTTCTTCCAAAAGAGAGTGTCTATACAGCAAAAGTGCATCGAAAAAGCGATCTGCTTTTTAAAAAGATAGTGTCCACACTGAATAGACCCTATCTCGCATTTAAGCTGTGATTACTATGGTTGGAATGGCCACTAGGATACCTGTGTTTTTTCCTTTCCCCTCTTCTTTCGAAAGAACTCCCTCTTCCCCGTCCACACACACATTGTTTCTTCCTCGTAGAAAAATGTTTACCAATGTCAGAAAAATGAAACCTGTTCTTTCGATTTTTTTTCGAAATAACGCGAAAGTAGTGTGGACGTAAGTGAAGGTTTTTTTGAAAAAAAGCCTTTTTTCCGAAAAAAATTCTGTAATGTAGACATACCCTTAGATAATCTGCAATGCTGTGAATCAAGAGTAAAAACTGCTGTTGACATTCTGTTCAAAAGCACTGCAATATTACTTCTGGAAAAAATGCAAAAGTTCTAACTCTTAAAAAGACATTCAGAAAACTAGATGGTTTAGAAGACCATCAGCATGAGATAACTCAGGCATTCAAAACTTAATCTAAGAAAAACTAAATTAAATTAGAAGATTACCACAAATGGAGATAGGAAAAGACAAAGTTATATCTGTTCTCCATGCTTTTCTGAACTATTTCAAGTGCAAGCCATCAGAACAGCACAGATACTGAAGTGTCTGAGTAGAATTCTAACTTTTAGATGGCCATAGTCACAAAGTAAATTGTAATCAAACAGAAGAGCCTCCAATAAATTTTTTTTTATTTTTTCCTGTATAAATCATCCTACAAAAACATGATTTATTACCAGCAGAAATAAATGAATGTAGCTCTGTCTCTGATATTACTGCCAGGACAATATGGCAGTGGGAAACAAAACAAGCTCTAAATAGAATTCCATGCCCAAGTGCCCCTCTTCCAAAAAAAATCAAACTAATGGTGCCAAGACTGGTCAGGCCAAAACTCTGACTTTCAATCTAACACTCAAGATCATCTCTACAGTCAGAGTCAGGGGTGGGAGAGAAAAAATAAGGAAACAGTTTTCAGCTTCCAAGTGGTATTTCTAAATAAAAGAGATGCCATAAAATACACCTTGATTTTGTCCATTTAAAAAAAGTTCACAATCAGATTAGTTCATGCATTATTTTTGAATGAGTGGATTTTAAATTACAATTGATTCTAATTTGACATCTTGTAGATATTAAGCCAAGGCCTGGTTCAGTATTGCTAAACAATAATTAGATCTCTGTGTGTGTGGAAAGAGCAGGTGAGCTCTGCAATCTTGGGCCACAATCCTACAGTTATGCACATGATTAACTTTGCTACGGTGACAGGGACTGACTGCTCCTGGTAGCAAAGTTAAGTATGCACACAGATATTTAGAACACTATTTGAAACCCCTCCCCCAGCCTTGCGGGATGGAGACTGGCCCTAGGGATCAACTGATTATGGGGGACAAATGATAAAAAAACAGGGTCAAGGGATGTGTATCAAAGGTTTAAAACAAGGGAGATAAATGGGGACACCAAGCAAAGAACCTCGGACAGCGCCCACTGCTCCTCAAAGCTGTCTATGGAGCCAGTGGACGCCGTCCAGAAGAACTCTGCCCAGATACATGAAACTAGGGAGGAACAGAAGTAGGCCCCACAGTCACAGAGCACCCCCTTGTCCAGCATCCTCCTCCTGGTATTATATATGGTGGCTTTCGCCAGGGCCAGGAGGAGGTTGACGAGGAGGTCTCGTGACTTTGTGGGGCCAGGAACCTCTGGCCCACGGGATGCATACGCTTCATCAGGGATAGCTGCTGGCAGACTGCTAGATGGTTTGTTTACTGAGTGTCCGCAGGCACAGAGCCCTGCAGCTCCCAGTTGGCGTGGTTCAACATTCCCGGCCAATGGAAACTGTGGGAAGCAGTGGCCTGCAGGTTCTCCACCCTTGGTTTAGAGGATTGAGGCTTTAGCAAAATGACAATGAATTTTAATTTTTTTTAGTTCAAACATTGTTTTTTAAAGTTCCTTAATATAAAATCTCCATCCCTAAAAAAATCCAAAATTAAGTGTCTCATTTAAAACATGCAACAAAACATGACTATTTTAGTATTTATCCAATAATTTGTTTTCAGTGGTCTTCTATGATTCTGTTCATTGCATGGAAAATTTAATCCCTTTTCTGAGGGTTAAAACGTTAAGAAAACTTTTAATAAAAAAGGATTCACAGACTGGAAAAATTATGATTGACACCAGTTCACAACTCTATATACACACACATCTAAAGGAAACTCTGATAAGTACTTAGCAACACCAGTGTTACTGGGCAGAATCTATACTGAATATGTGTTTCAGTTATGGAAACACATGCTCACAATTGCTGGTGTACTCAAGTAGAATTGCTGAATAGTCCCTTAGTGACAACATACAAGAAGATCTAACTGCAGATAACCTTCATCTGATCTCACATCTCATGCAGTTTCCATGGTAGTGTAACATTCTCTGAGATTTCTAAAAGGAAAACACAGAAAGTCAAAGACTGCATAAGAATCAATGCCAAAAGTTACAGCCTTTCACCAAAGTGAAATCACAGAAGTTATGGAAGCCAAGTATAAACAAAATACACAGAAATAATTTCAAACTATATACTGCTAATAAATTGGAGACTGGTATAGAGAGCCAATAGCCTTCCCATATAACGCTTACAAGTAATTTCCATTATAAAGCTCTATTTTTGTTCCCCTAAAACTTTGACTTGAAATAAGATATTACCTGAAACTGCCATATCTACTTTAAAGGCAAAGGAAATTATTTTCACACTCTATGAAGGAGAAAAAGAAATATTTCTCAATATGAGCTACTCATTTAACATTTGAAATGCTGACATATACAACATTGATTTGGATTTTCCCAGATCAAAATCTCCAAACTTTCTATTATTGCTCAGTCTCCTTGAAAATTCATGCAAGAGCGAAGGTTGTTATTAAGCAACATAATTAACAGGAGTTTTTTTGTGGATGATTTTGTGTCCATTGATTTTAATGGAAGTTCAGTTGGGCCCAAGGCTACTTGCATTAATGTAACTGGATATTTTTTGCCATTCACTTCAATAAGAATAGGATCAAGCACCACAGTCCTGATCCTGAAATTGGATATAAGCAGGTGAACCCCCATAAGGCTCCACCCACAATGATAAGGCAGGATCATCTGTGGCTCTGTTTCCAAGAAAAAATGGGGGCTTCCTTCAACACTGTTAGCTCAAATGAATTAATTTAATGGAACAGAAAAGCCATCTTAACTAGGGATATAAGAGATTAATCGGTTAACCAAGCGATATGCTGATGCTTATTGGTTCTAGTTACTGGTTAAACTCCCACGGCGCTGGCAGCTGGCGGGACTGGGAGCCCATGGGGCTGGCAGCTCACGATGCCAGCAGCCACCAGCATCCCAGGATGCCAGCAGCTGCCAGGGCCAGGATCTTGCAGGGCCGGCAGCCACTGGGAGCCTGCAGCTAGCAGCCCATGAAGTGGCTGCTGGCAGGTTAAAAAATACTGGCATTTAACTGTTTAACTGACTAAATTGTAATCAGTTACACAGTTAGTATTTAACCCTTTTTACATCCCTAATCTTAACACTCACTGAATCATAGGCTAAGGGTTTGTCTTCACATGGAGCTATTAACTCTGTAAGTGGACATAATTATTCCAGAATACGAACGTTTTGTTCCAGTTTGCTTTATTCTGGAATGAGTGCCTTGTTTATAGATAAAGCAAAACAGGAGCAAGGCACTCTTATTCTGGAATAAAGTGTGTCCACACATGGAGCTGTTCAGGAATAATTACCGTATTTTAAATTCACACGCTACCTTAATCCAAAACAACTTTCAAATGTAAACAAGCCCTATGACCTTAGGGTATGTCCACACAGAAAAAGCTGTGCCGGGGCCAGATGCCTTAGTAAGCTTGAATCCAGCAAACACAGGTAATGTATTGTTTAATATGGTAACCAATTAAAGGGAGTGAGTGAAGGTTAGGGGGTGCCAGCCTGGCTGGAGCAGACCCCCTCCCTCACCCACCACTGGGCTGAAACACATCTCCCCCCTCCTGCCAAAGGCAGAGGCTGCACCGTCCGGGATGCCAGAACAGCCCCTGTCTGCAGTGGGCCAGTGGTCCCCGCAGGCAGGGGCTGTGCTGGAGCTGCCCCTGTCTATGGTGCCTCCCCACCTCCCCCAGCAGGGCTGAAGCAACCCCCTGCCCACAGCAGGGAGCTGCTCCAGCCCCACTGGTGAACCTTATCGAGTAAGTCTCACTCATTCAGGGAGAGGCTTACTGGATAACCAGTTAAATATTCACATTCCTAGTTTAACTAGCCATGGACCATCCAGTAACTGATCACAACTGCTATTATACAACCTGAAACCTACTAACAGATTAAAATTAAGAAAAGCTCTAAACTCAGGATTTCCACCCTCCTCTACCCTTTCATAATCCTGTAAAGTAAAAATTAAGCACGTGATTTTGATGGTTTCTGGGAGCACTGTTTGTCATTTTACCAGTTCCTGAAACTAAATATATCCTCTGTGGTTATTAACTTAGGACTATATTTCATATCATAGTCACATAGTCACCTATGTTCCCTCTGTTTCTGTCCATGTGTGGAATAAATTTTGTTATGTGTACTGAGGCATGTGCAGATGTGCACCACCAGTAGAAATACATCCTGCCAGCTGTTGGCTCTGTGGAAGCTCTGCTAATCACCTGGGGAGCATATAAATCTTCCTGGATGGCCACCCTAGTGCTCCTCTTACAGGGAACACTGCAAGTGACTGATACTCATTTTCTGTTGTCATTATAATATGTAGCAACATAGGATAAATTGATTTAAATTTGACATCTTCAATGTCAGAAAATGATTCTCCTCATCCTTTCTACAGCTAAATGTCAGCTATGCATCATTATTTTCATAGCATGCACTTCTGTAGCAAGACACACCACAGCATACCAATCAATCCAATAACATTTTTTTAAAAGAAGAAACTAATGGAGAAACTATTATTTGTTTCCTTTCTTGCATGTCCCTTAGAGTCTCACATTACAATTCCACTTACTCTCAAAGATTCTGCATTGTAACAGCCTTTTCATGGAACCTTCCATTTTCTAATGCTCCCTTTGAAACAGAGACTATCTTTCTAATCTCTAAAGCAGCATGAAGAGTTATAGCATTACAGTAGCAATAACGAGATCTATGCATGGCTAAGAGATTAGTAATAATGACAGCTTTGATTTCCTTACAGAGAACTGTGCAATATCATTCTTATCTGTCAGATAGGTAACTAAAGAATAATACAATATTCTCCTTCTGTGGGGCAGCATGCTTTTTCCACATATATCCCTATTATCTCAGGATCATAACACCAGAATTTGAATCCTTCTGTAACACAGTCTATGGCTTCACTAGAAACAGTGCACCAGTACAGACCTTCATGCTGTGCCACTACAGCACTTCCATGTAGTCACCCACTACACTCAGAGATGGCAGGGCAGTACAGTAGCTAAGCCATTTCCCTGAGAAATGGTAGCTAAGCTGATGGAAGAATTCTTCTGTTAATTTAGTGCCAGCTAAACCAGGAGCTAGGTCGTCCTAATTATGTCACTCAGGGGTGTGGATGTTTCACACCTCTGAGCAATGTAGCTAGGTCGACCTAATTTTTAGTATAGAACTGGCCACTCTCCAGCTACATCTACACTATGAATGCCACAACAGCACAGATATGATGCTGTAGCTATGCTGCTGCATCTTCAGAGAACAGACGCTTCCTACTGAGACAGAAAGGGTTTTTCCCAATTACTGTGCGTAATCCACCTCCCTCATTCTTCCATCAACCTAGCTGTGTCTATGCTGGGGGTTGGGTAAGCATCACTATGGTGTTTTTTCACATCTCTGAGCAATATACTCATGGCAATCTGAATTTAAGTTTAGGCCAGGTTTCTGACGCTCCAAAGTGTTGTACAGATTAACATTTAAATACTTTGTGATATTGTGATGGAAGGTACTACAGAAGTGCAAATAGCAAAAGAAGTTTAGGGTTAGGAGAAGTTAAGCTTATTGAAATATCTGAATCCAAAAAGAATGACTGAAAACACCTAAAATTTTTAAACCATATATATATATATATATTAAAAAGAGTAAATGGAGCTTTATCTGGCTTTTAGACATGCATAAAACCCCTAACCACTGAGTTGAGAATATGCATGAAAAGTTTAATCCTAATGGGAAACCATTTTGAAAGTTTAAAGCACTCTGAAAAGAAAAAAATTGCTATAATGGTAAACTACCTACAACTTATTATAGTGACACTGTGATGACCCCATAATAAGTAGAAGATAGTAAATATTTTATACAAATTCATTCTTCCCTTAAAAATCTAATGTTTCTCACTGCTCAAACTGTTGCTTTACTTTCTGCAGTTCACTCAGCTAGAACAATTAAGAAAAGTCAGTTTACCTTTCTAGTTCTGATGCACTAACACATTATAATATATGAAATACAAGTTGTGCAGGAAAATATTTAAATTAAAAATAAAACATTATTTTAATTAGAAATATTGTAGTGACATTAAAATTATTAATTTAATTTGGGGCTTGGTAATTTTCATTATCTGCACGTATGAAAAATCTATATTTTGGACAAAACAAAACAAAAAAGTTATCAAAAGGAAAACTTTCCAGCAAGCTCAGACAATTCCTGGTCTGTACTGCATGGAAGAATAGGAAGAGAAGATAAATACTGTGTGAAACCAAAACTGAAACCAGGAACAGAAACTAAATATATAATCAAAAATGTTTGTAATGCTTTTATATGTGAGCATAATTATTCTCCTTTGTTTTCAGTCATTAAAGCTCCAACTCTACATGTTAGAATGTGTGGGTATAAGAGGCCACTCATGATGTCAGCTGCAGGACTGAAGCCTTTGTTGGTCCAGTTTAGAGTTACGCGTCCAAAATATTTTGCTAGACACACCCTCCAAGCAAAATGCATTTCCTCCCAACAAAAAGTCTGAATCACATGGAGCAAGGGGATGGAATTTAGCTCCTCATTGTGGGGCTCCCCTTCAGGGTTCCTTATTGTTAATAGTACTATTTCTATATTACAAACAATATGTTCAGACAAGGAGGTTTCTGCCCAAATGAGTTTTAAATTTAAGAGAATCACATAGAGAAGACCAGATGTAAAAGAAAATCTAGAAGTGGGGAAATCAGTAATCTTAAAAAGATGAACTCTGCTTACAGAAAGCACAGAAGAAAATAGTTTTTAGGAAACACTGCAATAAGATAGCGGCCCTGAGAACTGGAATTAGGAGATCGTTAAATGCAGTAGCTGCAAAAATGGAACTACACACAGACAAGTATGGAAGAAGGAAAATAAGCTGAGTTTCAAGACTAGTAATACCACTTTAAGAGCAGATCCACCATCAGTTGTCTTCTAGCCCCACCCCATCCCCCCAATCAGCGTGCAAGCAATGGTCAATTCCATCTAGTCTACTGAGAACTTTCATTCCATCAACACAGGACAAGCACCAACCATTGTGTAGCTGCTCAACTCGTGACCATCTTCCCATGCAGAGCTCAAGTGGCATGTAAAACCTTATTCTGGCCCTCTGTGTGTGGATGAGTTTAATGTCACATACCTAAAATTACCTCAACAACATACAGCTGAATTCCCACAATTAGGGGCTTTGGTTTAGAACTCTTCTCTCCCAAAACTCTATTATGGAGAAGATGCTTTAACCTACAAGACACAGTGAAAAGTCCAAACGCCCAAATACATTTTACTTCCTTGATTTAATTTACTCCTGAGTGAACCCCATTCACCTACTGATGAGCAGCAGTTAAAGTCATCCCATTAAAGCATATAGATGCTAACACAGGATCCCTCAATGTCAAGACACATGAGACCCACTTCCTAAATTCCACTAGGATGCTCCCCTCAGCAGTAGGGGGTGTGCATGCCACGGCCAGGCCAGTAGAGCACCCCAGTTACGCTGTGGTCACACAGAGGCGCATGGCCTAGCTGGTTTTGTGCAGATTTTCATGGCAGGCTGCATTACGCCCGGGACCGTTGTGCCCGGAGACACCGCCCAGGACTGGAGTGTCCAGCTCTCCCTCCCGTGTGTTGGGGCCTCTCAGCCAAGGGACTGGCATTGACTTTTGGAGGGGGGAGGGCTGCAATCCATGCAGTAGTTTCCCTTGGCTGGGCTCATAACCCCAGGCTGTTCTCCCGGACCCCTCCACGCGCCGGGGGCCGCTGGCTTCTTTCTGCCGGATTTCGGCCAGAAGGAAAGGAAAGGAAAGGGGTGGGGGGTGCCGCCCCAGAGGCCCTGGGAGCAGGGTATCGTCCTAGGGGCTCGTGGCTCCCGCCAATGGCAGGGTCGGCGGAACTCTGGCTGCCCCTAGGCCCAGGGAGCCGGGTGCCCGGCAGAGCCCCGGGGAGGAGGCTGTGGGCTATGGGGTCACCTCTCCGCCGCGGAGGGGCTCTGCACCGCCGGGCCCCACCTCCCCACCGCTTCCCACCTCGGCGGGGGCAGAGGGCGCGGCTCTCCCCGGAGCCCAGCCGAGCCCAGCCGTGCGGCCTAGCAAGCCGCGGCGCTCGCTTAGCCGCCCTACCGGATCCGGCCCGCCCGCCCCCGTTCTCACCTGCTGGTATCGGCCGCTGCCGGGCTCGGCGGCCGCCGCCGCCATGGCGCCGAGGAGGAAGTGTGAGGAGGGAGAGCGGAGACCGGGCGGAGGCCCCGCGGGGCTGGCTGGGGTCGGAAGGCCGGGGCGAGACGGGGCGGCTGTGGCGGTGGCGCGGCTCTGCTCACACACCCCTGCCGCTGCCGCTGGAGGCGGAGGAGCGCAGCAGCCGGGTCACTAGCTGCTGCCGGCTCAGCTCCAACCGCTTCCCTTCCCCCGCTGCGGCCGCCCTCTGCTGTCACACTCACTCCGCCCTCGCAGGCACACCCCTGCCGCCTCCCGGGGCCGGGGCCCGTCCCTCACACCTGCCCGCGGCGGCGGGTCTTCAGCTCGCTCCGGCAAGGAGGTGAATAGGTACAATGGTAAACCCCGGGTTCCCCCGCTGTCTGCAGGAGCCCAGCGCGTTCCTGGTGGCCGGTTTTAGGGGCCCTGTCCGCCCCTTCTGAAACTGGTGCCATGTGCTGTCTGATACCCCGCTGTCGTGTCCAGATACTACAACCAGCCTAGGGCCGGTCCCACAACCCCATTTCACATCTGACTCACCACCACTTACCTAACTGGACTAGCTAAATTAATCCCTATTAAATCGGCTTTAGGCAGATGCTGTCCTGATTTACCAGAATTTCTTCCCACTCACTACAGCTGCTTGGAGAAAAGGGTCATATCTTTTCATCTCTTGGTACAGGAATTGTCATAATGGCAGCTACATGGAATCACAATAATATTGTCAATTGTTCATATTGTCAAAATATTTGTTTAGGAGCTGTCCTTGTCACAGCCTGGTCCAGTCCTGCCCTCCAAACATCATTCATTTGTTGTTAGCTGGTACAGTTGTTGTTAGGTGGTACAGAACCCCACACACTCCTAAACTCCCTGGCTGTGTCTAGACTGGCCAGTTTTTCCAGAAAATCAGCCACTTTTCCAGAAAAACTTGCCAGCTGTCTACACTGGCCACTTGAATTTCCGCAAAAGCAGAGACTTCCTACTGTAAGGCTGTGTGTAGACCGGCGCGATCTTGCGCCAGAGCTATGCAAATGAAAATAATCAGCATAATGGCTTTGCGCAAGAGGGTTTTTCTTGCGCAAGA
>JANRFK010006688.1:21646242-21662349 GCA_030068395.1 Apalone spinifera
GTGCTTGATTTGCATCCCTCTGTCAACAGAGGGATGCAGTCTAGACGTAGCCTGGGTGTCTCTTGGATTTTTTTCCCTCCTGTTTTGGGGATTTATTTCTGTTTTGTTTTTGTCAGGAGCTGCCCATGATCCCTGTGCCTTTGCACAGTGTGACTATCCAAGTGACTTTTGAATAAAATGTAAAACAAGGGCTTGGTCATTTGTGACTATTAACATTTCATGGCATTTTTATGAGCTGTAGAAGTTAATCCAGGTGTCCTGGGCAGATTCTAGTTCATGTGCTATGAACTAGGACCATTTAGCCTATTTTTGCTGATGATTGTATATTGTGAGATCAGTTCTCAGATGTAGAAGTGCTCTTTTTAGTGCGTCTGAGGGGGCAGGGGGCCATTGGAACAGAAGAATATGCTGGAGAGTGACAGTCTGGGCACATGCCATGTAGAACCCTTTAAATCTGATAACATTCTAATCACAGCAGAATAGGTGACCTAGCTGCTTTTACCCAAACCCCTAAAGTGACATTGCTGGGAGAGATTAGTGCTGTTGCTCTTATAATCAATTCTTATGCAGTCTGTGTCTTCAGTATTTGCTTTTTAGAAAACTCAGAGACCTGGCCACGTTACCATAGTAACAGCATGAGATGTAAGCTTTATCTGCAGTCTAGGAGGTTCTTGTGCATTGGTGCAGGGGGACTATTCAGCAGTCTGTCTTTGAACACCAGAAGTAGCACGTGTGTTTCAATAACTGAAATGTTTGTTTAATATGGATTTTCAACAAGTGACACTTATATTGATAGGGAGATTTACTAGATTTTCCTTGAAAATGAGACTATGAGAAAAGAGGAACCAGAGATCAAAGCTCTTTTTTTTTTTTTTTTTTCCAGATCTAGGGACCAGAACTGGTCGGAACTTAAAACTATCACTGCTCAGTCTGATCAGCAATGTTTGCTGGCAATGGTCTAGAACGGAATATTTCAAGTTACAGAGTTTAATTCGCCAGGGATTAATGGAAATGGTACTTAATAGCCTATGAATTCTCTTGAGCTCAACAGATACGTTAAAATCATTTAGTCCTTACATGGCAAAAAGTAACAAGTATTATCACACAGGACCATTGACACAAGTGGATTTATTGACCATTATATTTTCATCTTATTGGGTGGGAGGAGGCATGTGGGGGGAGCCCAAGCTATTACTGCCACTGCCCATGATGTGGACACTCACAGCCCTTCAAGCTTTGGCTCCATTAGCCAACACTACACTCATTTAAATATTCAAATTAAAGCTGTCAATCAATTAAAAATTAATCCTGATTAATTGCACTGTTCAGTAACAATAGAATACCATTAATTTAAATATTTTGAATGTTTACATTTCAAATATTGCTACATTTTCAAATATATTGGTTTCCATTAAAACACAGAATACAAAGTGTACTCTGCTCAGCTTATATTTATTTTTATTACAAATATTTGCACTATACAAAAACAAAAGAAATAGTATTTTTCAGTTCACCTAATGCAAGTACTGTGGTGCAATCTCTTTATCATGAAACTGAACTTATAAATGTAGAATTAAGGACAAAAAAATCCCTGCACTCCAACAAAACAATGTAAAACTTTAGAGCCTATATGTCCACTCATTCCTATTTCTTGTTCAAGTTTGGTTACAATTTGCAGGAGATAATGCTGCTTAGTTCTTATTTAATGTCACCTGAAAGTGAGAGCATGCTTCCAAATCCTGAGAGGAAAGTGGGAGAAACATTGTAGCTCTCCGCATGCCATTATTGTGAAATTAGGGTTACCATATTTGAACTTTCAAAAAAGAGGACACTCCTGAGAGGCAGTGTATCTGTATCAGTATCTACCAACTCAGGTTACATTAATATAACCTGAGTTGGTAGATACTGATACAGATACACTGCCTCTCAGGAGTGTCCTCTTTTTTGAAAAAATTTACAACTCCAGGGGCTAAGGGTTAGTGTTTTTGAAATCTCAAAACTCTAGAGAGGGTGTGGTAAAATCCATCATCAAAGGAAGATTTTCAAGGGACAAAGATAGGTCTCTGAAAAACTGGGACAGTTAAAAAAAATGACCTGTTGTGTGGCTATTGAAACAAATGAAAATGTAACTACAGAAAGATACTAAGTAGTAACACAATTTCATGTCAGGGATAGGAGTGGCATGGGGAGGAGTCACATGGGGGCGAGGCAGGTGTTTCTCCCCACTACTTGCCTATCCCCCCAAGACCTGTCCATGCACCACCTCTTCCCCAGGTCCCACTCTCATGCTGCCCCAACCCCCAAGACTCCACCTCCATTTGTTCCTCTCTGTCTCCACCCCTGCTCCCCCTTATGACCATCCAGTAAAAAGTGGGAGGTCATAACTCGGGGGAGACCAGTCACCCAGTTCTGGGAATCCTTTGTCCTTCAATATCTTAACTAATGGTGAATCCTCTGCACCCTTTGCCGCCCCAGCGTTTATCCCTTTCCCAAGCTTATTTACATTGAGCAGCACTGCGGGACTCTGCTATTTGCCTCTCTCCACGCTGAAACCCAGCTATTCCTTCCTACCCCGTGCGCCCTCGTTCTTAATCCGGTACTGAGTCATCAGAGGACCCTCCCCTCTTGTCCTATCCCATGACTGACTGCTTTGCTGAAGAGTCTTTGCTCGGGGACTTTGCCCAAAGGAAACCAAAACCATTGGCTCACCTGGACCATGTGTTGACTGCCCTCCCCCCTTCCCAAGGAACTTCGACTAGATTCTGTCCAGGCAGCGTTGCCTTGGCTACTTCCAGAGACAGCTCTTGGGTGCTAAACAGCCGAGCTTTTCAGGAGCTGCAAAGCAGCAAACCAGGATTGTGCTGCCCAAGCTCACAAAGGAGCCCAGGCCGGGATAGGGGAACCGGCGTGGGAGACGAAGCGTAAATCGCGCTCAGCCTGTTGCGGGAGCCCAGCACGAATCTGGCCAGCCAGAGGACTGAGCACGGGAAGTGTTCGGCGCGGGGAGAGTTGCCTAAACTCCGCGCTGCTGATTCAGCTCCTCACCAGCGTGACCCGCCCCCGTCATATGACAAGGGGCCGCGGCTTGGGTCGAAGCAGAGCCGGGGCGGGCGCTAAGCGCCTGGACAGGTGAGCGAGCCAGGCTGGCTGCGCGGCGCTGGGGCGGCGGCGGCAGGAGGCGCTAGAGCGCGCGGTGCTGGGGCTGGGCCGGGGCCCGGTGCGGGAGGAGGAGCGTTCGGCAGAGCCAGGAGTTCGAGTCCCCACCGCTCCCTCCCGGTTAAAATGGCGCCGGCGGGACGAGGCTTTAATTTGTTGGAAGGGCTTTAAATTCCCGCTTCCCGGCATGCGGGCGCTTTCTGCTCTCGGGTTCCCTGCAGCATCTCCTGCCTGTGAGCTCCGGGGGAGCGGCCTTGCTCGCCCTGTTGCAGGCCAGGGGACTGCTCAGGGCCTGGTCTGGGACTCCGGAGCTGCCGGGCTACAACTTGTTCCAGCCTACTTGCTCTCGCTGAGTCCCTTTTGTTTGAAAAGTTTGGGGGCGTTTTGTTCCCGGGGGGCTCGAGCGGCCTTTTGCAGGGGAGGATTTGAGCGGGGCAACTGCCTGGAGCCTGGTAAAAAATCAGTGAGCTGCGAACAGAAGAGGAACAAACAGGGAGGAGGTTCCCACAGAGCCTTTGTGCCTTGCATGCTCTGTGAGCACTAAATCCTATTTGAACAGGCTTTTAGGAGAGTGAGCAATCCACAGAGCCCTGAGTGAATACAAAATTGAGATTCCCCATATGGATCTGCAAGAATAATCTGCAGATAGCTGTGGATACCTGTGGATATAAAGCAGGTAGCTGTAGATTTGTGGGGTTCTAGCCACAAAATCTGCATCCACAAAAACAAGCCGTAGATAGCTGCATCCACATTAGGGATGTAATAGTGTAGTCAGTTAACCGATAAGCAAAAGCTTATAGGTTGATGCTATAGACTACATACACTTCCCCACTCACCCGTAAATTTTTTAGCAGTCTGGCTCAGACCTGGCTTGAAACAGGTCTGGGACCTACCCCTGTTGCAGCTCTGCATTTAAAGTGTATTAGGAGCTAGGTGGGCAGGCAGCCTTGCTCAGTTCCAGCTCATACCGGGTCTGGGAGCTCAGTATGCTCACCCCTGACAGGTTGCTGCCTCCCAGCACTGTTGCCTCTTTATCAGAGGTAGCAGCACAGGGCGACAGGCAGCTGGTTCACAAGGGGAGCTGGTTTTTGAACTGGCACCCTGCACTGCTGCTCTGATACAGAGGCAACAGAGCAGAGTGGCCGAGGGCTCCTCAGGAGTGAGGCTGGAACACACTGGCTGCCAGCCCTGCTCCCAGGGACCATAGACTACTCAACTAACCAATAAGAATTCTTGAGGTTACTTGACTATTCAGTTAACTGATATTTAACATCCCTAATCCACATGCAGGAATGGTCTGCTGCCCAATATAGGAATAATTTGCCCAGGGAGCAATCTAATTTGGAGCGTAGGGGTCTGCAACCTTTTCAAACCAAAGAGCCAAACTATATCAAAATCCAGAACAAGTGGCCAACAAAGAGCCAGTATAAGAATGCCCCTTTGCATGACTGAAAATATACAACTTAATATTATTGATAATTGATATGATTAATAATAGTAGAAATGAAACACTGCAATCACAGACTTTATTTAATGGGACTTCTGTTGCTGCATCTTTTTGCACATTTCTTTGAAGTTTACATTATAACTGGTCAAATTCAGGTTCGTGCATGCATTCAAGCTACATGAGTAATAATGTGTTTTTAACATTTTGAATTAATTTTTCATTGTAATTTAAAAAGTTGTGTGTACTTTAGGAATGATAAAAGAGCTACATTTGGTTCCGTATTTGGCTCGAGAGCCATAGGTTGCAGACCCCTGTGTAGGCTAATTCATCTTGGTAGTATCTGCTATTGGCTAACTGTTTCTTTCACAGGGCCAGTATAACGTGGTTATTGTTTCATGTGAGATGAAGGGAGAACGTAACCATACACTAAAATTAATACTAATACAATGAATTCTCCATATTTATTTCAGTGTATAAAGTTAACTCCTTTTTTTAAGCGTCTTTATTTTAAATATGCAGGTCATCATGAAACTCATCATTCTGGAGAACTATGCACAAGCCAGTGAGTGGGCTGCAAAATACATTAGGAATAGAATTATCCAGTTTAACCCTGGCCCAGACAAATACTTCACTCTTGGACTTCCCACAGGTAGGTTTGGAAGGATTCATTAACATGATTTAACATGTTTCAGCAACAGTGAAGCATCTTGACTCTTTTAGGGGTTGGAATGTTAAAATGGCAGAATATTCCCTTAATGTGAAGGGGACGTCTCCTTATGCAATGCATCAGCTTCCATATAGATGAACAGTTCTGTTGTTGTTTGGGGAGCAACAGTCTATATAATTTACTTTCTTTATGAAATCTTTCTCTGTTTTTAAAGTAAGCGAATTATTTATAGTGAAGCCTCCCAATTAACAACAAAGAGTCCATATAGATAGAAGGTGACACACTGCATGATGAGACACCTCTTCACATAAGTGGAATAGATGGTAGAACTATGTGCTGCTTCTGGGTGTAAAATTCATCTACTTTTAAGACTAGATCCTTATTGCTTGAATTAAAAGAGAATCTCCAATATTAGCTGTGCAGAGTTGACAGACAGTTGAGCAGTTCTGATTCTGTCCAGTTGAGGATGACATAGCACACAATCAGTTTATTACAACTTGACAGAATTGGAACTGTTAAACTTGCATGGTTGATGATGGGGAGTCTCCTTTAGTTCAAGTAAAAAGTGTTTGTAATCTTGGAACAACAGGTGCTAGACTCTATACTCTTGAACCTGAAAGGTGGCATAGGCTTTTTACCATATACATTTCTTTGTTACGGTTGTGATCCAACTGTAACAAAGAAAAATGAAAAAACATTCTTGTTTTTTTCTGGGGAGGCAGCATCAGAAATATAAGCCACTGGGCACTTCCCTGCCACCACACCCCATAGGAACTAGTTTGTTTTCACCCAAATTACTTATGTGATATCTCAATAAAACACTGTTATGTGATGGCTGCTTTTATTTTTGTTTTATAATATTTAGTGCTATACATCTTCAAAACAGCTGTATTCAGACATTGCCTGTCTCACAACCCCTGGTTTGTAAGATAGATGAATACTGTCTCTATTTTACACATAGGGAAGCTGTGGCCCAAAGAGACAAATGTGATAGAGTGGCTGTATTATTTGCTATACTTAGTATCAATGAGTCTTCCAGTCATTAATGAGGTTCTGCTCTGAGTAGGATTTTGAGCAGATGGCACCAGTACTGAGTTTGTTGAGATGGCTTTCGATGTGTTAGCCAATAGTTTGTATTAAATAGTTGTCTTTCAGTAACATAAAAATCTTCAAATTACTGAATTAATGATGCAGAATGTTTACACAGCTCAGTGTATGCACAGCATTGTGAAACACTAATTCCACTAAATATTTTGACCCCCCCCCGTATCTCTCCTAGGAAGTACTCCTTTAGGATGTTACAAAAAGCTGATTGAGTATTGCAAGAATGGAGATTTGTCCTTCAAATATGTAAAAACCTTCAATATGGACGAATACGTAGGTGAGTCATCTTAATTCATAAAATGTTGTGCTGAAGAAGCAATCAAGCTTTTTTTTTTTTTTTAGGTGGAGGGTCCCCAAATTTTATTTGTGCTGAATGAAATCAGACATTTCTGTTAATACAAAATATGTCACTTTGTATAGAACCCAATGTAAAATGACCCCAAAACAGATTGGGAGGGAGAGACAGGAGATTGGAATGCTATGTAATACTTATTAACAAGCTAGAGTTACCAAGTCTCCCAGACCAAATGGACCAGGCACCATTGCTGCAAATGGCATCTGGTCAGGAAAGTGGGCAACCCTATAATGAGCTGCAACTTTGTCCCCTAATTAGAGAGATCACATTAGCTATGACCTATGAAAGCTGACTGATACATTACCTGAGTATATCATTAAAGAAGTCCCACTGAAGACCTAAGTACAGTAGATTGAATGTAACATCTCTGAATTTACCATTTTATCCCAGCTTTCTTCTGATCGGGGAACTGCTGCTCCTTCTGCTGGTTTGGATGGAATGCTATAGCCCTGTGCATAATTAGTAAAGGAAACAGGCAGTGCTCCAGCAAGACTGCACTTTAGACTTGCTGATATATGGCCCTATGATGATGTTAGATAAGGATTGCCTTATTTGTGACATTATGATGCAATATTCAATTGGAGCTGGTTCAGTGACAAGTGAACAAATCCTCTGGTTATCAAGGTACCAATGTGCTAAACATACACATTAGTTTACTCTATGGCCCTATTATTGCATTCTCTTCCTGATTTGATTGGACAGATTTTTTTCTGTGAATAATCATAATCCGAGTACTATGGATTAGGTTAAGGGTTATGTAGTTTGTTCTAGAATCATCCTTTATAATCAGGGAGTTCTTGGAAGAATTGTTAAACTAAAGTTGTTTCTCTGGTTTTGGCATACCATTAACAAGCTTGGAATAACAATAATTCTGCAGAATGTTGTCAGACAAAAAACATTAGATCTGTTTCATAATATTAATGCATCTTATTAATAGAATTTGGATGATCTGCCTCTCCCTCACAGTGTGATATTACTGGAACTATAGTGACTTTTTAAACTTGCATTAAGGACACCCAGCTGAAGAGTAGATGGTGATATCTGGCATTCATTTGTAATCAAAATCACCAATGTCTGTGCAAATATATGTACAAATTTTTACATAAGTTATTGTATCCTCCTTTGTGCCCACTTATCATCAAGTCTTGAAAGATGTAACAAATAGGGTGTGAAAGTCAGTGGTGCCTTGACTTTGAAGCAGGGATTGTTTTTGTACTATGTTCTTTACAATGAGATCTAGATCTGGGTCCTTAATGGGTCTGCAGATGTGACTGTAATATAAACCTGCAATAATGTTCCTGGTCACCAGGTCTCCCAAGGGATCACCCAGAAAGTTATCACTCCTTCATGTGGAATAACTTTTTCAAGCACGTTGACATCTCTGCAGAAAACACTCACATTCTGGATGGAAATGCAGCTGACCTACAGGCAGAGTGTGATGCTTTTGAGAGGAAAATCAAAGCAGCTGGTGGAATCGAACTCTTTGTTGGAGGTGAAAATCTGAAAGAATAACAGACTAGAAGAGAATAGAGCATTGTTTTTTAGCATAATTCTAGATAACTTTGTTTGGGGAGTTCCCTTTTAAAGCCACTTATTAGATATGCATTCAGAAAAGCTATATGTGCATTCCCTTGCCCCAAAGAGTGTATGGAGTACTTGTCAGGTGTCACCAGTGAGGTTAATTGGTGGAGACTGGAGCTGCTCCCCACCTATTCCAGGCAGGGGGACTGCTCCAGCCCCACAGGGGGCCCACCGTGGACAGGGGCTGCTGTGGCTGGGCTGGAGCAGCTCCTGACTGCGGTCGGGGGGAGGGAGGGAGAAAGTTGTGCCAAGCCAGCAGTGGGTGGTGGGTGGGTCTGGTCTAGCTGGAACATCCTCCCCCTCCCTCTCTTAATCCATTAAACAGTATTTAACTGGTTAGCTAGTTAAACAGGATTTTACATTGCTAATGCATAGGTGACTCACTGGTAGTCTGTGTGTGTTTTATTTTTGACTCAGTGAGATGCTTAGGTTGCCCTAGAAGCAGCTCCATCCCTGCTTAAGCCTTTCTGCCATACTAAGTCAGTGTAATGTGCCTCCTGATCAAGTATGGGTCTCAAAATTTGAAGCAGCAACTTGCTCCAGGGATACGGGATGCCAGGAACACTGGCAAAGTGTTTCTGACCCACTTAGCTGTGGATGACCTCTTTAAAACTAAGCATGTAAAGATCATTCATTAAAGTTCAGCCATTTTTTTTAGGTATACGGGGACAGAAAGGGGAAGGAATGTTGACTTTTTTTTTTAGCGAAGTAAAATGGCTAAAGAAATATTGTTGACACTTACTGATTTGTGATTTAAATCACCATTTCAGCTAAGATCTAGATTTGAAAATTTCAGCTTAGTAAGTGAGAAGATGGGGAGGAGAGGGTAAGAGAGGTGTTGCAACCTTTACAATAGTAAGTACTACTAGGCAACTGCTGTAACCAGCTATAAACCCTCTGAGACAGTGGTGACTTCTAATGTGATGAATTTGCTTTTGTGTACTAACATCCAAATTAATTTTTCATTATTCCAAAAATGCTAAGGAACAGTGCTTCTGCTCTTGTTGACTTCAGTGGGAAATTTGCCGTTCACTTCAAGGGAAGCAAGATCTTTGAACTTTAGCAAAGCTGCAAATTCTTATATGAGAGTAATGGTCATAGCTGTTGTTTGGAGCCTATAGCATCCTTACAGTAAGTGTGATGTTGGCTTTGCTTTCTGTGTTAAGGTAGTGACATTCTTAAACTGTCTCCAACACAGGTATTGGCCCAGATGGTCATATTGCCTTCAACGAGCCCGGCTCAAGTCTGGTGTCCAGAACTAGAGTGAAGACATTGGCTATGGACACCATATTGGCTAATGCTAGATTCTTTGATGGCGACCTCTCCAAAGTTCCCACAATGGCTCTGACAGTTGGAGTAGGCACAGTCATGGATGCTAGAGAGGTTAGTAGAAAAATCCAATGACTTAATAATATAATGTTTCACAGAACATAAAACAGTTGTCTAGTTTTCATAGTGGCATTTTCTGCAGCACAGCCCTAGGCATTACAAAACTGCCAAAAACATAGTTGATCAACTACACAACCTAATTACCTTGTATCCTGCAAAACTACCTTAGTTTTTTCCTTGGGGTTTCTTTGCAAATTTTGCTATGATCAAATTAGACACACAAATTGAGGGGCATATAAATGTGAATGATAGCGGAGAGATGATGCTAATAAAAGTAAAACTATACATGCAGGGATAGGAAAAGAAAGGTTGTCTTACCAAACAGCTGTGTTCATTACATCAAAATGAGCTTATTCATCTGGTTTCCATTATGCTGCTTTAACAGTTTTCAGGTAACTATGCAATACAGTTGTAGTGTGCTTGGGAAGCTGGATAAGGAAGTTTCCTACGGGTCAATTTCACAAGTCATTATTTGAATTATGGAATGCCCGCCCACTTCTAAAGGACCCTCCCACAGCATTGTGGGAGAGACCCACTGGATCTGGAGTTCAACTGATTTCATAGGATCAATGATGAAAATCAGAGTTGAGGTGAGATCATAAGTTAAAACAGGGGAATCGGAAGCGGACACCAAGCAGAGACCCTCGGACAGCGCCCACTGCTCCTCAAAGCTGTCCAGGGAGCCAGTGGACGCTGCCCAGAGGAACTTTGCCCTGATGCATGAGACTAGAGAGGAGCGGAAATAGACTCCACAGTTTCAGAGCACTCCCTCATCCAGCATCCCCGCTCCTGGTGTTCTATATGGCAGCTTGCACCAGTGCCAGGAGGAGGTCGACAAGGAGGTATCATGACTTTGTGGGGACATGGTACATGTGCGCATAAATGAAAAGGTATGGGGAAGAGAGCAGCCAGAACCTCAGCTGGAGGTTCTGGAGGAGTCAGAAAAGGGGCTGCAACCTGGCACATTCAAGTTAGGTGTGCACCAGGTTCTCCCTCACGCTGCAGAAGGGGCAGGCATCAGGAACAGGGATCAACCATTGACTTACTCAGAGGCATACCAGCAAGTTGAGAGTCACAAGGTAGTGTGTGGTTGAATTTATTTTACACCTGTAGTTCATAACTGTTAATCAGCTCCTCTAGCTGTCTAAAATGCTCTAGTCTAGTCTTGCATAAACACAAAAGGGAGAGCTCAAAATAACAGGTGGATAAACTTTAAAATGGCCAGACAAGCCATAATTTTATTACTTAAAATGATAGCCAAAGAGAACAATACTGAGTCAATGAAGTGAAACATGGCTGGAGAGGACTAAAATAGTTTTCTTCTTTAGATAACTTGCTCATGTATTGGCTTCAAATCACATTTGGGTATGCTTCCTTTAAATGTGCATCACAGAACCTAACACCCTGATTCCTGTATTCCCCTCCCCCCCAATTCAGGTTATGATTCTAATCACAGGAGCCCATAAAGCATTTGCTTTGTACAAAGCTATAGAGGAAGGAGTGAACCACATGTGGACGGTATCTGCCTTTCAGCAGCATCCAAGCACTGTCTTTGTATGTGATGAAGATGCCACCCTGGAACTCAAAGTTAAAACAGTGAAATACTTTAAAGGTAAGTAACTGGCCAGATCAGGCCACTTTTCTAATTAGCTTCTCTCTTTTCAGTGTCACCATTTAATTTAGAAAATCTTCCCTGTCAGACAAATTGTGTGTTTGAAGGAAGGCTGTCAGGTAACTCTCTGGTACTAACCCTAATTAAAAAAAAAACTCCTCTAATTAGAAATGTATTCAGGGCAACACTTATGAATCCTGTGTTATTTTCTATTATTGAGTTAATAAAGTGCTATTGATAACAAGCCATACACAAGATGAGTGAAGTATGTCCCTCTTTCTGTACACAATGAAAAGTAAATGAGGGTTTAAATTTATGCTGACACTGCTTTTAATGTCAGGTTTACAGCAATGGGGTGAAAAATACTAAGAGGGTTGTGTGTAAAAGGGTCAGTTAAGGATATTATTAGTGCCCACACCTTAATTTAAAAGCAAAGTTGTTCATTCACTGCACTTCCTACCCATACCTAACCTTTCCTTTTCCCCCATGTACCAGGTTTAATGCTTGTTCATAACAAGCTTGTGGAACCCCTATACAGTATGAAGGAGACTGGAGCAGAAAGAAAACAGTCAAAGAAGCCATACAGTGATTAGTTTTTTGAGGTCTGGAATGATGCGAAGCAGGCTCTTCTCTGGGAAACCAGCACTAGACACAAGGAATCCCTCCATGTTCTTGTACATAAATCAATGATGTGTTCATTTATTGTCTCCATCATAGGAGCTGAGTACATTCATCTTAATAAAGTAGATGAGAACGGGATTTTATATAATATGTTCTAGCAACCTCCAACAATATTCACTGTTTAGTAATGAAGCCAATTGAAATGAGGTGTGTAATCTGTAAAGCAATTAAATGAACAGGACATAGGTGAGGTAGAAGTAAAATCAAACAGGTAAATTGTACAAGGTGTTAACATTTGAATGACCTATGTTTAAATTTTTCTCCCCTCATATTTACTAATCTCAACTGCACTAGCATCATGAAATTGAAGTTCTAGCCCCAGCTAGAGTTAGCCATTAATAAACTTCCTCAAAGTTCCCCTGCATTAATTTACATTCTAGCTTTGGGGCTGTTCACCTAAGCAAAATCAGAGAAATGCTGCACCCACTCTGGCTCTTCAGTACTCTTAGCTTCATGAAATAACTATCACCAAATGGTTAAACAGCCAATTGTTGCTTATTCAGCTGTATCACTCTTGCTACTATTATACTTTATGGACAACTCTAGAAATCTGAACACTGGAATTAACAATGTACATCAAGACTAAGGCACATACATTAGACAAACATTTTATACTTAAGCCTAAATATAGGTGGATTTGCTTTTCTCCCCTATACAGTTAACTGGGCAGTTGGTTGTTGCTACTTCTCAAACTCTATTGGTTTTGCCCTTTATTACTACAAAAAGAGCTTACAAACTATTGTATATCACTGTGGATGTTGCTTAAATATGGATATATATTTTACACAGAAATCCTACAACTTATTCATAATGTAATTTTCTACATTAACTGCAGTATTTTATATCCAAATAAATTAAGTCATGTTGACTGTCCTTACATCTTAACTCTAAGTTCTATTAGGAATTAAAAGGACTTAAGTGCTCTTGAAAAATTTTACTATAAATACTTGACTTTAAATAAAACTGAGGCAAGACTGAATACATTGCTCATCGGGCAGAACCTAAAAAGTGATGCAAATCTTGGCTTCCTATACATCATTTGGTCTATTACCATTTCTGGACTTAAAAAGCAACTTGTAAAAATTGGCAGGACAGCAGGTTTACTTAATTCCAGAGCCACCTTCTTCAAGCTGTTGCAAGATTTTTGCCTTTATCCTAAATGTGTGAATTGCACCAGAAAAACTGGAAGCTGTTTTTAAAGCAGGCCATATATAGTAAATATATATATTTATGCTCCTGCTAGAAGAGTTTAGAGCTGCTGCAGACAATTTTTCCTTGAACTATAACTTGGACCCTCTAATAGCTATGGGTAGTAGGTAGAATTATTCTATCTTCCATAATTTGTCAATCTTTAGGTGTAAGCTGTGGCAATAAATTGTATATGAGGCCAAAGACTGTGCCATATATTAAGGTATCGAGCGTATCAGATTGTCCACAAAAGAAAATGGAAAGCTAATGCCAAAGCTATGAAAGCAGCAGCAAAAAAAATCACTGAGCCTAGATACATGTTCTATAATTAAAGAACAAATCTAAATTTTTAAATAATTTTTATTCATCTCCATCTTACATTCATCTTGGTAATACAGGATTTACAACCTTTTTACAAAGTTAAGAGAAGAGGATTCTTTTGAACCATGTAATTTTAAAGGATAAAAACATAACCAATCTTTTTACTGCATCATAACATCTCATGGTTATTTCTGCAAAGCTAATACAGGTAGAATGAGAGATGAGGAAGCAGACACTCTAACCTGTTTCTGTATGAATAATCCAATTTTTTTAAAACCTTTTTGATTGGTAAACAAGCACATTCCAGAAAAAGTGCTTAAATAGGAAAGCTTCAGATGAATTAACTTTACACTTTGAATTCTTGATCATTATATTTAAATAGTTATCAGCGCAAAATAATACAGAGCTAGCATGCAGCCTATCTAAACACAATCTTTTAAAAGAAAAACCCTGCAACGTGGTTGGTTTTTTAAAAACAGTGAATTTTGTGAATGGGTGAAAATCCAAGATATCCTACCACATAGCTTGGTATGCACAAGGACTGGGTACTACTATTGTAATATACATTATTGCAAACAGCTAAGCAAATTTATCAGTTGAAGTGATCACCATAGTTGCTGCACAGAAGCAGAATAATTTGTGCGCTGATATGCATTCCATAATAGGGAAATGTGCAGAGAATTGAGTTTCTTTTCAAAAGTGAAGTTAGTGCATGTAAAAGGTGCTGGAATGCAATTTAAACAATCCACACACAGTAGTGACCAAGCTTCCCCTACCTTCAACCAACATTAAGGCTGTTCAGTTCTAAGCAAGGGGAATCTGTCCCCATGCTATCTTTGATCTCTCTCAGGCTACCAACCATCACAAGGAGTTGTGTAACAGAGATCTTTGTCCTTTCTAGAAATGGATTAAATCTTTCACTTAGTTCAGCTATACAGACATCTGAGTAAAGATTTACTAACAACCAAAACTACATATGAAGAGTTGACTTTGACACACTATTATCATCTAGCTCCAGAGCCATTCAGGACCTGCTGTCTTATTTTAAACAAGGTTCTTTTCATTAAAAAGTCAAAGCAGCTGTTTTCTAGCCCATCTTACAGATGAAAAATATTTCTAAAAATCTAGTCCACACACATTGTTCTCATGTCTGAGACTGCTTGTGAAACTATCAGGGTAGGCAGACTTGTTTTCCCAATAACTTCTCATGGGGAAATATGACAGAATGACCCTAGTTCAGGGTCACATATTAGTCCCAGCCATTTGTGAAGTGTTTTTGGCTAGAAGACACCATTTCACAAAATGTTTTACTAACTTTAGAAACTGGGAAAGAAAAACATCAGTTAAGGGATTTAAGTCTCACTTTACTATGTACCTGTAAGATTTCAGTTCAGTGTCTGAGATCAATTTTCTTTTATTTAGGCACTTCCTTAATATATGAGTCAAGAATTACTGCCCAGAATTTCAGATGGGGTGCACATTAAACAGATTGTTTTAATATTCATCATAATGAAAATAATCACTAAACCACAAATTAATTCCGTGTTAAGGTATGATAGAAACACGGAAATCAATTATTGAAATTGAATAGCGATAGTTATGAAAATAGAAAGTTTCTGACAAACATTTTCTACACAAGACCCAAACATTAGATGCACTTTGTAGAGGTGGGAAGAAGGGAGAAGGAGGAATGGGATGCAAACATTCAGCAATTTATAAATCTCTCCCCCACACCTCCTTCCCTCCCCCAATGAAGTGTGTCAGTAATAGACCAGTGAACCAATGCAGAAAAATCAGTTTGGATCCAGGTCAAGAAATGCTATGAAAACAACTGACTCAGTTTCTGAGGGAGGGGGAAAATTCTTATGCTAGGTTTGATGAGTCTTCCTACAATGGACACTAGCAGCTTCACCAAAATACTCCAGAGTGCTCATATCTAGCACACCTCAGTCAGAGAAAAGATTACCACAAAGTACATGGGCTGGACTCCAGAAATCCTTGCAAGGTAAAACTTCCTGGAGAAATTCCCGAACAGAGATTTTTAGGATGTTTCTGAAAAAGGGGGTACGTTATGGTATTAAGTTTCCTAGATTATTTTTAAGCCTTTGGATGACAGTTTGCTTACTCTATCTAGCATTGAATATGTAGGTAAGAGGAGGAAAATTATTTCCTTTGTGGCAATGGCATCCAAATAGTTATTTGTATAAGCAGCCTGCAGCATGATATGTTACCACTTATCATATGAAAGCAAACAAACTTGACAAAAGTGGAAAAAATGCATTCCTAGTTTCTTCAGCTTCAGGTGATAAAGAAGCTAACTAGTGTTCATCTTCAGCATCCTAGAAGTCACCATCAACATCCATAGCTTGAAACAACCTGTGAGACAGGCCAGAATTTATGTTAGGAAACTGTGAACATCAACTTGAAACTATGATTTGAACTTTGCAGCTTCTTGAACAGTGCTTAGTGCAATGGTGTCCTGGTCCACAACCAGGGCTCATAGGCACTATGGTAATACAAACATAGGACAATGATAATTAAGCCTTTAAAGATCCCTTGTTGTACCAATAAAAGCAAGCAGGATCTTATGAGGGGGATAAGGCAAA
>JANRFK010006688.1:21662449-21676402 GCA_030068395.1 Apalone spinifera
ATTATGTTTATTATGGCAGGGCCTAGGACCAAACTGGAATAGGGAGCCCATTGTGCTAGACACTGTCCATAGTAGTAAAGAGTACCTTTTGCCGAGAGTTTACAATCTAAGTAGAAAAGGACAGGCGAGCGAGATGTCACACACAAAGTGAAAATATGATTCTGAAAACATATCAAATTAGTTCTATGATTAAATTATTTTTGGAGTGTGGGTTCAAGTTAGGAGAGAATAAGATAAATGGAAAGAAAAGGGAAGGGAGATGGAATGTTGAAGGGAAGGTGGGTAAGGATGGACAGTTGTGGAGTGAAACCAAAGAGAAGAGGAAACAAGGCTGGAGAAACAGCCAGTTGTTGCAGGTCAGAAAGTCCAGTTATGGATGGATCCTTGCCCCATTTTACAGCAGGCAAATTGAGGCACAGAGAGTACCTTAATTTTACTACTGACTTTCGTTTATTCGAGGATATGGAACAGATCTTAGAAGCGCTGACTCCTATTCCCTGCCATGGAAGCATCAATAAAATGTCTAATATAAAAGACTCAAGTTCCTGGTGCTAATCTTTAAAGTCTTCAATAGCTGGGAGCCTGGCTACAACTCAAGACATTGGTTTCCTTTGCCAAAACCTATTAGAATCAAAGATTTTGTTAAGGCTGATGAAGCCCAGAGCTAAATTTTCAAGTCATCATGCCTTCTACAGATAACCTCGTTGCTGGTAAATTCCTACCACCAGAGGTTAGGAAGACTCCAAGTCTGTTGCCTTTACAGCAGAATGCATGATACGGCCTGTTTGTAACGCATTGACTTTGAAAATGACTTCACAACAACCAGCAACATTTTCTCTGGAGATAAATGTATCTGAACACGTCCACTAAAGAAAGCAGTATCAGCAATGGAGAGGTGAAAAATATTGTCTTAGTATTAATTTGATACGACACCTATGTAGGACAGTAATGGGCACATTACACATGCACAGAAAGATTTGAGAATGGAATATATTTGCAAAGAATTCTTTGATTCTGCTTGATTAGCAAAATATTCTAAGGCACAAAATACGAGTCAGCAAATTACGTTTTCACACTATTACACCTCTCTCATCCAATTCTTTTTCCATCTACCCAAGTAGCAATGATCTCTATTCTTCCAGTCCCAATGTTAACAATGTTAACTTCCAATTCTGCAGCTCCTAAAATGTACAGCAGCCTTTTTATCTAAGTATTTATATCAGACTCACCACCATGATATCTGAGCACCTATTCATGAATATGAACAGTTCTAACAGGAAAAAAAATCTCTCAAAAGCATACCATATTCCAAATCCCATCTGACAAATGTTTTACCTTTACCCACAGCTTAAATTTTCTCTCATTTTTATTTTAACTTTGTAATTAACTATATAATTATGCAAAAATAATTCTGGGAGAGCTTGCAAGAAAATGTTACATATATGGAGCTTCTATTGTATCTGAGGACATATATTGTGAATACATACCGGTTAAAGCAGGGGGAGGATGGGTCATTGAAGTGCCTGTATGGGTTCATCCTAGACAGAGAACCCATACAAAGCCAGCAGAAGTACTGCCTGCAGCCAGTGCATGTCATCTTGTTACAACCATCTAGTTTCTGATGGAAGAAGAAACAGGGAATAGCAGTAAGAATTGACTATATCTCATGTCACTTCTAAGTCTTCAAACCTACCTTTGTGCAACATCAGCAGTGTATTTTCAGAAATGGAACACCTGTACAGTATTACACTACGTCACACCATCTTTGACAGACTATAAAGATTTCATAGACTATTTACCCACTGTATGAATAAATAATGTTATTCAAAAAAATAATTTTTCATCACCAGTTATCACATTCAACAAGAAGATCACCTTCAGGAATTACTATCCAGGAGTCCTGGATCTTCAGATCCTAAGTACAGATCTCTACCTACTTGAACTATGGAAATAATTTATTCTCCATGTGGAATAGCTATTTATGTGCGTTACTCAAGACAATTCTGCCAGACGGTTACAAAGCTATTTGTTAGAATGCAGTAGAATACTAGATCAGGATTCCTGAGATCTATTTCTGACTGTGGAAAGAAAGTGGCACGTACTGGTTAGATAGGATAATCTTTTGGGATATTTAGCAAAGTGGCAAAAACTTGATTCTGCTGTATTACAGACTTCTGTTTTCTTCCCAATTCTCTTTGACATGACTTTGGACAATCTGTTTGTTTATTTGCCCAATGAGAGGTGAATATTTGACTGCCTTCTAGGGTTGAGATATAAGGCCATGGTCAGTAAAAGTCTGAAATAGATGGAAATACTAACAGCAGTCAGTATGTGAGATTTGAAATTATATTGTTTTGGCTCCCAGCTCAATACCTCTTTGCATAGTTTGCAGAATATTTGGTGACAGGAGTATCTCCCTGATGTTTGTACAACACTGCCTGCCTTCATGGTGCTGGCAACCTGATTCAACCAAAATGCAGAAGGGACTAGGGAAGTAAGTGAGGAATCGACTAGTTGCTTCCCCCCGCCCTTGCTGCCTCTATCATAAAGAGGCAGCGGGGGAGGGAGGGGAGAAGAGGAGGAGTCCTGAAGGGAACTTACTTAAAAGCTGGTTCCCTCCAGCTCCAGGGGAGGGGACAGGGATGCAGTGATGGTGTTCCACCTTTGAAATGTACAAGAATCTCCGCTGGGGTTCTTGTACATTTCAAAGTGGAAGAGAGCCTGTGGGGGACTGCTGGCCCTGGGCTCCATGTGGCATTTCAAAGCAGAAGCGCTGCCAGTACATTTCAAAGGCGGAATGTCATGTGGCACTTCTGCCTTTCAAATGTAGCAACAGCCAGGAAGGCTCTTGCTACATTTCAAAGTGGAAGTGCCCTTATTGACTAATTGAATAGTGGATGGAAATTCCATCCACTATTCAATTAGTTGATTAATCTAATTTTAACATCCCTAGAAGGGACCATAAAATCTAATGTCCTTGTGAGGTCTATTGTGTGTCCTCACTTCAACCTGGTTTCAGAAGATGTGTACCCAGAGGAGGAGCTTCTTCTTCTTATTATTATAATGTCAGCTGCTTTTCCTGGCTGCAGAAGTCAGAACAAGCTCTACTACAAGTGTAAGTCTCCAATATTGGTAAATGTTGTTCCCTGTTTGTGAACTAATAGCCTTTGGCACAGAAGTCTTATTTGGCTGAATTACTAAACACACTGGAAATTCACCTTTTCCTGAACTGTTTGCTGGCAATTACCTGGCATCTGGGGAACACTGATAAATACCTTTAAAAACTGAAAATACATACTTTTTATTAAATATAATACTCAAAAATAAAACTAGAGTAGCCAGAGCCAGCAGCAGGGATGAGACAAGTAGCATCATCTGAACCCTTTAAAAATAAAAATCCTAATTCCCTGGCACTGATCTCTATAGTCTATCACATTAGCAACATAGAACAGTTACAATTAAGAACAAATTGCAATTCTCAAACTCAGCCCAATAAACTCACTTCTATAGGAGTGCCACAACAAGGGCAGGCCTTTGAGTTCTTTTCTAGCCATTCTTTGCTTTCCATCTCCTCAAGGGCTTTCTGTATCACTTTTTTGCCATAGCGCTGCTCCAAAAATATTTTCATGTCCTCATCTGCTTCTAGGTACTCATTATGCAAATCCATTAGCTTTTCTAAAGAGTGAAATAAAGACACCAAAATGCACATTAGCCTTACATACCTAACTGTATATGGAAGTCACATTATTAGCTAGGACAATGAGTCAAACTAATTTTAAACAAAATCCAGGAGATTCCAAATATTGCAAGGGTCAAGAGGACTCTAATAACCCTGATAAGAGATTTAGGTAGCAACAGCCATCCAGAAGTTCCACCCAATGGCTGACCCTAGTATAATCTACCACCCCACAGTTGTCGAAACTCCAGGACCAACAAAAGAGCACACACAAGGAACAAGTACTTTATACTTCTTGTCATCCTACCTCAAAATGGTTAAAGTGGAAATAAAAGGTCTTCAGTTATTTGTGACCAACATAATTACAGGCATGGGAAAAAAAATTCCTATGACATGAGACTGAAAAGACGAGGGATAATTAGTTTAGAGAGGAGATAATTAGTTAAGAGTGCATGAGTGTACATGACATACCGAATAAAAAATTAGAAAGAAGATAAGATTAGATACCTGTGTTTCTCTTGTAATAAGTACAAGAGGACTGTTAATAAAATTGAAATAGGCAGCAAATTAAAAATTGATATAAAGAAATATTTTTTTACTAGCTCCAACATTTAGTGGAACTCTGTCACAAGATATCAAGGCCAAACGCTCAAAATTAAAAACAGGAAGGAACTTTCATATAGATAATAGCCCAAGTTACATTAGTATGGATTTTAAAGTGTCTGGAATATAAACCCTCTTGCTTCATGGCATATGGGTAAACACTTCATGGTTTCTTGTACCAACCCTCAAGCATTTGCTACCAGCCACTGTGGGAGACAGAAATGTACCCCATGTGACATACTTTCCTCCAAGTAATCAATAATCATTTTGTTTTTAAAAAACCTTAAGATATACAAACAGGCATCATGAGCAACTGTAGTGACACCACCACTGTGCTTATTAATTATATCAATTGCTCATCTAACTCATTGAGGCATGTTCAGACTTTCAACTAGCTATGTAAAATACTGTTTAATTGGTAAACCAGTTAAATGTGAGGTTTAATCAGCTAACCGATTAAAGGGCATGGGCGGCACTCCTGCCCTACTGGACCGGAGTGGTCCCTCTACCTGCTGAGGCTAGACTGGAGCGCCCTTCCCCCCAAGGCAGGGGCTCCAGCACGGCCTTGTCCACAGAGGGCTCATACTTGCAATGTGCCCAGGCCCAACCATGGACAGGGGCTGCTCTAAATAGTCCCCCACAGGCCCACCATGAGGCTGGAGCAGCCCTCTGTCTGCAGCAGACAGGGAGCTGCTCCAGCCTCAACCGGTTAACCAGAATAGCTAAATACCACCCATTAAGGGTGATACTTACTGGTTAACCTTTCACATCCCTACTTTGAGCTATAAATTCTTCAGGGAGGAGGCCAGCCTTTCAACTACATTTAACCTCTCATCCCCACTACACAGAGAACCCCCACTACATGGAAGGAAGTGTTAACTCACTTACTCCTTAGTATAGTGGATACAGAAATAGAACGGTTTCCAAGTATCTTCTTATTGTCACTATATTTTACAATGAAAGCTGCAATTCATTTTGTGATCCAGTTCCAAAAGGGTGCAACTCACCTGCAGTGACTTTACATGGAGAGACTCCATGGTATGTCATTCTACAGAGGGTACAGAAGGCATGGTTGCAGCTGGAACATATGCCCATGGTGCAACTTGGCTCTTGCATCACTGGCGTCTGACAGCATGGACGAGGACAATATACCACGTCTGCCATCAAGTCCAAGCTGGACTGCAGAAGTAGGCGGTCATAACGTGCAAACAACTCCTCGCCAACCAGTTCCTTAACCTAAACAAAAATCAAACAACATTACGTTTCCTGCATTCAGATGTTCAATCTATTAGCTCTGATAAAAAAGGTTTTATTCTAGGACATGAGTACCAACAACTAGTTTGAATCTGTGTTAGCATATTTTAAACATTACTCTCATTCTGACCTGGAGATTACTACAATAATTAGTGAAAAAGGAAATAAATTATTGATCATGTTCTGTAACTAAATCTTAGCTTTGAACATAATCATCTTAAATATTCTGAATATTCTTAAATATTCACTAGCAATTCAAATCCTGGGCACTGACAGTTTACAGTCCCATAGTGAAAACAATTAGCACAGTCAGTGGGATCACATTAATCCAAACTGGTGTTCAAGACATCTGAAACTAATAGTGTTGCAAAACTGGTGCCAGGTGATTTGATTTTAAGTGCATGTAAGTGGCCTCTGGGTAGTATGAAATTAATATGGTTTGAATAAAAATCCATTATATACAATTCAGCTTTTTTAGTTAGCGAGAGGTGTGCATGCATTGATTACATACTTCTTCTATTACCTGGCCTGGAGTAGCAACAGAAGAACATTTTGGTTCTGGACAGATGAGGCAGTGGACCTGACCATCCCTGATCTGAATTTCAAAGTAGTCCTTTAAACAGGATTTGCAGTATATATGCCTGCATTCCATGAAGTACATACACTCACTACCCAGCTTCTCAGAAAAGCAGATGCTGCACAAGAACATCTTACTGTTAAAGCATTTTTTCTGCTGAGCCTGATCAAAATCCAAGATTTCCCTTATCAAACTTGACAGAGACTCCACATCCTGTATAGCTCTTTCATCAAGGATTTCCTCTTGTGTTGTCGCACCACTTGCTGCGCCATAACTATCCAGCTCAGAGTTCAGAGGAAACAGAGGTGTCCTGCTTTGCTCATTTTCTTGGTGGCATACTTTTAGTTCATATGGAGAGGTGATGTTCAGGTAAGCTAGTGTTTCCTCTTTAAGAAACTGCATCCAGGCAAACACCACCACACAGCCTCTGTTCTCGTCCCACAAGTTGTCTAAGTGCTTGCATAGTGCAGTAAGCTAGAAAAGAAAAGTTAACATTTTAAACCCAAAAAGAATAGCTACATCTTCCAACAATTCCTAACTCATCTGAGCACACTTCCCTTTTCATACGGTACCTTTCGAGAAAACTTCAAATTTCAAGTTTAGGCCATAAACTAATTTAGTTTAACAAGGTCTTTGCTGCTTGTAGTCATTGGGAAATAATAGGAGAGCACCACTTTACATCTTTATTTGATTACTTGCTAAGCTCCATGGTAAAAATCCTCAGTCTATACCTTAGCCTGTATAGAAAACAAACCAAGCGAGCTGCATTACAAAATACTAGAAAATATTTCGAGTAATTGTAAAGAAATGTAAATTTAGAAATAAAAGTCATATGATGTGATAAGTAACTGAGGTAACACAGTTCTATACGCTTTAGCGTATAGATTAAATATTATTTGCTTCGAGTTAACCTATCTAAAAAAATTTAAAATATGTCTGGTGCCCTGGTCACTCTCCTTCTCAAATTAGTTTTCACTTGCTTGATAATCTGATATCCCACTTTTCCACTGGTCCACAGAATTTTCCAGGAAAATCAGGGCAGGACAAGGCCTTAACTCCAAAAGTTAAAAAAACACACACCATGAAAAATTAATTTTGAATAATATCTTGCTTTCTTTATAAATCGTAAGGTAGCATAAAGGAACACCTAATTTCCCACCAACTTTGCATGTCAGATTTAAACTTATTACAAGCTACCTATAATGTTTCCTTTCAAGCGCATAGGTAGGAGTAGGGATGTCAATGTGTAGATGAATACACGATTAACCGATAAACCTAGGCTTATTGGTCAATCCCGTCAACTACACGCACTTTCCCCCTTTGCTGCCTCTGCAGCAAGTGCGGGCAGGGGGAGATCAGGACTCAGTGCCCATGAGGAGCTAGCTTAAAAGCTGGCTCCCCATGGGCACCAGATCCGCCTACCCCCCACTCTCTCAGTGCTGATGCCTCTGTCAAAGGATGAAGGGGGCAGGTGGGAGCTGATATCTGCAGGGAGCCCCTGTCCATGTGGGCTCGAGCTCATCCTTATTACAGTATTCTGACTGAACTAAATATAGCACATTTGGAAGCCAATTCAAGATTCAGCCAACTACTCAACTCTGGTTTAGGTATTATGCTTTCTGTGTTTTGTCATCTAATGTACTTCAACAGTGTTATTTTAAACATTAAAATCTGTATATACAATAGATATTATATGCCTGCACTAATTCATGAAGCATTAGCCTTTTTGGCTTTTATTATCAAACACTGAACACCTTCTAATGTCGTGTACTGAATTAGACATCTGCTTTGTACCAGAGACCTTTTCCACTTCTACCTGATTTGCAGTGAAATTTTAGTATTCCAGTTTACTAAAATAATTATATAAATCAAATATAGTTAGGATACAAGCATTCTTTTTATCTTGCAACTAACTTTATTTGTCATGTTAGTTCGCTAGCAGAGTGTGCAGCGTCTGGTATAGGGCGCAAGCCAGGAATCAGCCGATTCCTGGCTCATGCCTGGTTCCTGCTCCCTCTCTGCCTCCACTGCTTCTCATGGAGATGGTGATGGGGGGGGAAACCAGTTTTTAAGCCGGCTCCTCCCAGCACTGGCTCCTGCTCCCCCGCCCTTGCTAGAGGCAGGAAGGGGGAGGAGGGGAAGTGATTAGTTGAGGGACTAGTGTCATGAATCATGGTTAGTGTGAATGTTAGTATGAGTGAATCTACAGTAAGTGAGCTGAAGAGAGGCTATGCTGAGGTCCAGGCAAGAGCCCCAGAGGATTATGGACTTATTTACAACTTTAAGAAAAGAACTGTGTGAAATAAAAGAACTGTGCATGTGTGCTGAGGCAGCTTTTCCAGCATTTGCAGATAATAAAAAAAAACAAACAAACAAACAAACAAACAAAAAACACCCAAGGGAAGAATCTAACCAAGGACAGACCATTGTTTCTTACTCCTGGTGAGACAAGCAAAATTGGGTAGTGCAAAAACCAGGTGTTTCTGGATCGGTTGTGGACACACCAGTAAGAAGAAGGGGGTGTTACTAATGGACATCACCCCACGTGGACTGTGTGCAGCCAGTGGATGCATCCCACCAGACTGGCCCCTGCCAAGGGGATATATACCACACCATTTTCGCCCAGGGATAGGAGTCCATCGATTCGGCATATTAAAGTGACATGCAATGTCGGACTTCCGCCTAAATCAAATTAACCTGTGGTCTGGCCAGCACCAGAGGGTGAGTGTGTGTGTGAGTGTGAGTGTGTATGTGTTAAATTGAGTTAAGAATTAGATTTAAATTGTTAAATATTCCATTTAATTATTGTTTTTAATGCCTTTTTATGCTTGCAATGCCTTTTAATGTCTTTCACTGTTTGTTTTAATTGTTTAAGTACTAAAGATACATATACATATAGTGCTTTTAAAATTTCCTCCTGAATTGCTTGCATTAAATTTGTCAAGGGTACAATCTGTCTACTGTGGATCTCTTGTTCTGTGAGCCAGTTATAATACACGGTCAGGAGCTCTGTTTGCTTGGCTTGATCACTCGAGCAGCAGCGCCGTCCTGTGACACTAGTCAACTATCCGATAAGTTTTTGCTTATTGGATAGTCAACTAGTCGCTTACATCCCTATTCAGAACAGTGATTTAAATGAAGAAAAAAAAAACTTATTTGAGTTAAGGACCCGAGGAATGCTGGGTAAATCTTTTAGTTATTTTTATAAATCAATTGCACTCTTCCTTGCAATTTTGAAACTGAAGTGCCCTCAGTGAAGGCTACTCTCTATCTACACTTGCACCCTGGATTGTTACTTTTGGGTTACTCACAAATTCTGGGTTACTACCTTCTGATGTTTACAAACATTAGAAAAAACAAGTTAAATTCTGGGGCTATCAAGACTAACAGCATCTTTTTAATTTTAATTATCTTAAAATCCAAAGGCTGATAAAGATCATTAGCGGCTATTGACAGAACTATGCCTCTCTACAGAGATTTAAAAATATATACACTTATGTGTTCTTAGTGTTTTGTTCTTCATACTTTTAAATAGTTAAAAAAAAGAAAATATTTCAAGGAGAATGATTGTACAGAAGGTACCTGAGTCTCATGATACATTATAGAACAGATTTTCAGATACAAGCTGTATTTGCACAGCATGGTGTTTACAGAGTCATATGTATACACTATATAACTCACAGGCGATAAGCAGAGAAACAGGACATCAAATCACTGATTGGGATTTTCAAAAGGGTCTAACCATCACATTTCCAAATAGATGCTCAAAGATGCAGATAAGCACCGAGCAAGATTTATAAATGTGCCTACTACCCATTGAAATCACCCACTCAAATCACCTACACACTTATGAAAATATCACTATACATCTCTCTACATCTTTAAGTACATTTAAAATTTATAAGTGACTTAGGAACTTAGTCATTTTGAAAAATGATTTTAACACTTAAGAGTCTGCCTCACTGACAGCTAATGGGCTCTTAAATAATTTAAATGTTTTTTTAAAAAATTATCCTAAATGATTAGGCAGCCTAAAATCTACTGATTTTCTATGGGATTTGTGCACCTAAGTAATTAAGATGCTTTTGAAGATCCATCCTTTATCCTTAAGACTCTTGTAGCATGAAGAGAAAAAGATCATTGCCAATAAAAAGGGTGCCAATAAAAACTACTATGTACACAAATCATCATAAATATGTATTACACTTCAAGATGCTAGTTGTTTCCTCCAACTGAACCAGGATTCTAAAAGTGAAGTTCTATACAACTAGATTCTATACAAGTTCCTTCACCTGCTGCATTTACAACTAGTAGGTATTAATTATAAAGAATCTTTGTTATGTTCCTGAAAGGTACAAGAAGCGTCAAAAAGATTTTAAACCAAACCTGGGTCCGGGAGAGCCAGTTACTGCTGAGTGTGAACACAGGCGGAGAGGCTGATGGGTAGTCTGGTGGGAGTTCAAAATTCAACACAAGTGGAGGCAGAAAGCAAACTGTGTATTCAAACCCATTGTTCTGGAGACACTCTGTGGGACTGCCTGAACCAAAGACGATTGATGCCAGTTAAGAGAGATCAACAGAACTATGATGCTAAGTTTTGCAGCCTAATTAAGTATAACTATATCAGGTTCCCAAGAAACTGTTTTAATTTGATAATGTTCTAGTTTAACTGCTTTACTCAGACTTTAGCAAACAACATGCCTTTTTAGTGCTACAACGTTTCATAAACAATTGTGTGTTGGAGGCTGAATCAGTGAATATTGACTATGTAAGCATTATTATCTATCAGATAAATCACAAACCAGATAACCTGTAAAGACAAATCCTTAAGAATAAGGCTGAACATACTTAAGAAAAGGAACAAGGCTCTCTAGTTTTATCTATCATTGGCAGTCAGGGGCGTAGCCATCCGTGGGCCTGAGTGAGCCATTACCTATTACCTAAGCACTTTGCATCTAGGCCCTTCCCTACCAACCCACCCAGCACTTTGGCTGAGGAGTGGGATAGGAGCACAGGGGCTTACCCCATTCCGCTTGTCGTGCCAGCCAGGGAAAGGGACCAGGGCGCCAGGGCTTACACTGCTCCACTCCAGTGCTCTGGCTGAGGAGCTTCTCCCACCCTCATTCTTGCCCACCCACCTGAAGTTGGGCCCTTGTGGTTACGCAACTATGGCAGTTTTCCTTAAGAGAAAAAGCAAATTCATATTTGAGAGGTCTTTCCAGAGAAGGGGGTCTAGTGGACAGAGCACAGCATTGTGTATCTATCACTGTTTCAGTGTGTAACCTTGGGCAAATAACAATTAAGAAGTAAACTGAAGCAAAGGCACCTCTCTGAGTTAATACCCACTTCACAGACTGCGAAGCTTAAAAGAGACACAATTAACTAATTAAAAAACAGAATAAAACATAATTTCAAGTCCCTCGGCCAAAAGTTTAAAAGCATGTGTTTGTTACTTGTTCTTGTAGCCAAATTTGGCCTATACAAACAAGGAAAACAGAATTATTGCATATGGGAACCAATGAAACTAGCTACACACTCACCATTGTGTCCAATACAGAAATTAAATCACCTAAACAAATACAAAATAATATTTTCTCAAAACTGACACTTTTAGTAATGCTCAGTGTTACCTGTGATAGTAAGCAATATTTCTTCAAAATATCATTTTTAAAATGATAATGTACTTTATCTAATATTTCAAAACTCAGAGTCTTGGGTGAAAGGCACTTCAAAAATGCAATGCAAAAACACACTAGATGGACATGAAAGTAACTCAAATATCTACATCAGTTTTCTCCAAGAATCCCCCATTGAATAACGTAATGTGTAACAAATTGTTCCTGACTTTGATGTTCCAAGAAAATAAAATAAAAATGTTGGGGAGACACCTTTGGAACATATGTATGAAAATATAAAGTATTTTTATAAAAAGTAATTTTAGAATAATGAAAAACATCTGGACTCACCACTCACAAATATTTTGAAATTTTGGGGCAACTCCAGACAAATTCTCATTTCTCCTCCTTGGGCAGAGTCTGCCCTCTTAAATTCATCTTCATCATAAATACTAGCTAATGCCAGCAGCTCATCCTCCTGAGCTTCCTTATCTTCTGAAGACATTTAACTTTTCTGCAGAATTAAGAAACCAACCAAAAAAATCAAGTAGGGCTTAACAGATAATTTGAATAGTCTATGTGTGTGTATGTGTATGTATATATATATATTTAATGTCACTTAAATGAAATTAGAAAACAATAGCCCAACATGAAAACATACCATACATAATTACTCTTTTTCTTCCAGTTAAAGATCCTACACATGCTCTATCATTTGTTGGCAATTTTAAAGTTATAAAAAATGTCTCTCTTCAAAACCCAGATAATCAGAGACTAACTCTTAGAAAGTCAACGGCTCAAGAACACTATAGAATGAAATATGTAAGGCAGTGCTAATAGTATCAAGATTACATTTTATTCATTTGTTGAGCTGGAAATCGGAGACTGAAGAAAGAAAAAAAGTGACAGCTTATGTAGCTGTACCCAGGCTATCTTTAAATAACTTACTAAAGAAGGAAGCAAGGATGTAGTAGTGGGCAGTCCAAGACCATCATGGCCCCCTGGCTATGTGCCTGCACTACCAGCCCATACTGCCTTGTCTCCACTATGTTAAACTATCTAGCTAGATGAAAGGTAGTGCAGGTGCCTCTCTACACTAGGGTTGTTTAATGGTTAAAAGTTTAACCATTTAACCAGTGGGGCTGGAGCAGCTCTCCACCTGCCATGGGCAGGGGACTGCTCCAGCCTTGCGGGGGGTGCTTGCCATGGACAGGGGCTGCTCTATCCAGGACACCAAAATTAGCCCCCCAAAAAATCCCTTCCATTGAAGTATTGTCTACATTACAGAGGCACAGCTGTACAGCATATATGGATTCAGACTCCTGCAACACTTAGTGCTTGTTTTTGCTGCAGTTAAAACTTAGTTATAACTCAAGTATTGCCCCTAATCCAACAACTGACCACACACAACAATCTTAATCAAGTGCAGTGACACTTTGAACTCAGGTTGGCTAGCTGGTCAGGGGGTGCAGCCTGCAGCTCAACTACAACAATCCCTCAGCTACTCACACAATTGTTTGGGGGTAAATCAAATAATAATTCCAGTTCCCAGTGTGCCCACTATTGCTGGAACACTTAACTTTAGCCTGGGCAGCTTGAGTTAACACTACAGAGTCCACTAACTCCAGACCAGTGTCAAACAGGTAATGCTCATCACCCAGGGCAGCGATACTCAAAGTGTGGTCCATGACCATCTTGCAGGTGGGCCACAGGCTCCTCCCCTGCAGTGGTGGTCCAGTCCCACAGCCTTCCTTGAGAGGTTGGAGTGCTAGCACCAGCTTCCCACTCTGGGAGTGGAGGAGAGGAACCTTGCAGGCCAGATCTGGCTTGTGAAGGAAGTGGCTCCACATTCTGTCACTGCCTTCCCTCCAGCCAGGGAAACAGCAGTGCAGGAAACAGCTCACCTGGAAACTTTTCCTGCTGCTCCCATTGGCTGGAATCACAACCAATTGAAGCAGTGGGGGCATGAAGCCAGGTAAACACTAAGGATGTTAAATATCCTGTAATTGAACAGTCGTGTAAACACATGAAATCTTATCATTACATGACTGACTATTCGATAGTCGCCGGGGCCAGTGCTGGCAGCCAGTATGTTCTAGGGAGCCTCCTGCCAGGCTCTGATAGACAGCAATGCAGGGTGGCAGGCGGGAGCCAGTAGCACAGAAGGGACGGTGGGGAGCTGGTGCTGGGGGGAAAATGGGATTTTAAGGAAGCAACGGGGGGGGCGG
>JANRFK010006688.1:21676502-21689220 GCA_030068395.1 Apalone spinifera
CCGCACGGCCGGGCCCAAGAGCGGCCCCGGTGAGCTCTAAGCAGCGCTGCTAGGAGCCAGCGCCCCCTGCCGAAGGGAGGAGGGCCCTGCGGAGCGGGGCGGGGCCGCACGCAGGGACTCACGGGGTGGGTGGGGGAAGTGGCTGGTCAGCTGGCCACGCGCACAAGTGGAGAGGAAGGTCTGAGCGGCGCCCGTCTACGTCCAGCCGAGGCGCAGACGCGTGGGAGCCCAGCCTGGCTTCCCCGTTGCTGCGAGCCTTGAGAGCGGGGGCAGAAACGAGCCCTGGCGGCTCTAGTGCCTTACCGCGCTCCAGCCCTGGAGAGCTGGGGGTGAGTTCGCCGCCGCCGCCTGGCCCCCAGCAGGTGCTCTAGGCGGTAGGTGCTAAGCGTGCGGAGAAAACACGTCCCAGAGCAGAAGCAACTTCGCACAGCAGTAGCCATGACTGCCTTTTAAATAAGGTTGCAGGGAGCCGCAGGTGGTGGGGGCCAGCCCACTGAACAGCCACACTACCACGCCTTTTATTTCAAAATAATGGGCTTATTTCACACTCCTGCCTGTGAATAGGAATAAATCTGTTGCAAAGAGTTATGTGGGGCGTTACTGTGAGGGTAGTATAGACCAGTAATGGTAGTGCGGACCAGTGCTCCCTCTAAGATTTTCCAACGGTGAGCAAGTGAGTTTTGGCTTGTGCATCAATATTGAGGTTTGGCTGTGTGCCACCATGGCTATGCTGAGCATAGCCCAAAAAATCTGGGAGAGTTCCAAATTTCAATTTCCTGGCCTAGTGCCCCGTGAAACACTGAAAATGTCAGCACAGCTACAAGCAGCAGCACCTTGCTGTTTCCCCTCCTAGGGAACGTAGGTGTGCAGGGACTTTCAAACAGATCGTTCCTACTGCTCTGGAACCTAGCCAAAGCAGCAGGAGGCAGTGCCTGACTTCTGGTGCTCTGGCAGGCAGGTAGTTCTCTTAGGAGCCACTCTGGTAAAGCAGCAGCCAGTAAGTAGCCCCCTTGTCTGCCTTTTAAACTTAGTAAGGGTCGTGCAGGTCATGTTAAATTTAAAAGGCTGCTCTGGAAGGCACTAGCTGAGCTTCAAATCAACTGATCCTGGTTTGTGCAGAGCACTAGCTCTACCGTTTAAATCTAAAAAGCCCTATAACTCTTACACAATTTAAAAGACAGATTGCCTCCCCTCCTCCCTGCCACACCCTCAGCACATCAGAGCAGCCATCTGCTGCTTGAGTACTGCTGCATAGTTCTCCAGAGATGGCCACATAGGCACACACGTTAGCAGGAACAGTGGTATAGACAGCCTTAGGGAACCTACTTCTCAAGTCTTGCCCAGGGGTTACGTGTACAACCCCAGATCTCCCTGCTCTTAGAGCTACATTGCACAGTCCAGGTGCCCTCAGAACAGGCATTTGTAAAACTAGCTTGAAATGTGCTGTTGCAACACCACACACATAATCAACTCAATTATACTGTTTTAAATGCCACTAATGATAGATCTATTTTAGAAAACTTAAACAGGTAATAGTCCTGCAGCACCTTAGATTACATCTACACAGCAGAGCTATTTGGGGCTAGTCAGTGGTATTTGTCAAAATACCACTCTCTCAAAATTATCTTATTTGGAAGCACAAATTGTGTAGCTTATATCGAGGTAAGGGTGTGTGTTTACGCATCCTTAGAGACTAACAAAAATGTAGATTCATCTGAAGAAGTGGGTTGTGCTCATAAGAGCTCATGATACTATCTACATTTTTATTAGTCCTATGGCACCTTTAGAGACTATTTGCTGTTTAAGTTTCTTGAAACTTCATTTTGGAAAAAAAAAAAAAATCACTAAAGGTGAAAAAAGCAATCCCATAAGATACTGCAAATTTGCAGGGCCTTGTGTAAATTCAAAAAGTTGTGTCTCAGGAATCAATACCTTTTACTGAACCTTACCCACAATCATGCCAGTGTAGACGTAGCCTATCAGAAGCAAAAGGAAGTCAGAACTATCTGGAGGAGGCAAGACAACTATAGCCTGAACAAAGTTACAAGAATAGCCAGCCTTTGCACAAGAGCTGCTATGTTTGAGCATAACTTGGTCTGGCCATCTCATTTGTACAGCTGACAAGAATAACTAAGGTCATATTTTATGATCAGATAAATTAAAGGTATCTATTCTAGCAGCTAGTACCAGCAAAAGATACACTGAAATCAATTTTGAATTCATGCAAGGTTGACTCCAGCAACTGAGAAGCCACATCCCATTATAGATAACAGTTCATGATAAGTTGCTGTTAGCTACTCTGAAGCAAAGCACAGTATCTAATAACAACGTGAGCAATGCAAAGCAAGGATGCAGCCAGTGATCTTCTATGTTTTAGATAATTGTTTGAAATTCCCGTTAGTCTGACCTTACACACCTATGGCCACTTAGCATTTGTTGAATCTTCATGTCAATGGGATTCCATCCTCAAACAAGCTTTTTGAAAAATAGGATGTATAGTTAATTGGTGGAACTAGAGGATGGAAAGGGAAGAGGTGTATGATACCGCAGGTTTCCAGTACTTTCACCGAAGGATGAGTGGGATTATAGGAGTGTAGTAGAAGTGTTAATGGTGTAACTAAAGCTAGCACTGAAGTAATTCAAGCTAAATTGATGAAGGCTGATAAGTCCTAACATTAGCTCAGAGATCATTTGGAGCAGTACTTGTAATGTTTCAAAGGAGGCCGTATAGCACTTTTTCTTAGAATGTTTCCAGTACTTGAGATGGGTGCTGCAAATACTATGAATTATGAGTTCTGGGAGCTTCTTGTGAACAGCCACTGTATAGGAAAAATTGCAAAACTGGTACTATTGTTTAACAGAAGGTTAATTAGCCACAACTATTTACCTTAAGATATTAAGATGTATACCATTTCTGACACCCCATAAAATTGATTTAATTGAGCTATGGTAGAAGCACAATGTTCTAATTAATTTATTAAAGGAACACTTAATTCTTGCATTTGTCTGGAAAGAGCAAATGAGCAGATTGTACACACTGCAACTTCTTATTCCTTCAAATACATCTCTGTGGCAAATAAAATTGAGGCAGCTGTCACTAATCAATTTATCACCAACCTAAATTGTCAACCTAAATTGTAACAGTTACCTTGGCCACAGTTGAAAATTAAAAAAAAATAATCCAGTACAATCCAGTGAATTTATTTCTTGTAATGTGTGGATGTTTCAACTTCTGATTTAAAACATACAAAATTAATATTTTCAGGTTTCTATGACAATTATGAATACTAGAAGCCAAGTCACAGAGCAGCTCATTAAAAAAAGCCAAATTTCTCTGACTGGAAGATAACAAAACCAAGCATTTCAAATGCAGGCCTTATAGAAGCAAGTACAGCTGAAGCCCTTTCATCTGGCACACTGGGGGAACAGGGGTGCTGGTAAATTGAAAATGCCAGTGAACTAAGAGGGAGGCATTTGGAGTGCTCAGCAGAGGCATGGAAGGAGCTGCAGGGCATGAGCTCCAGGAGTTTGGGTTCAGAAAGGGGTTGGAACAAGGGAGAGGTTCAGGATGCCAGATGGAGGATGGTCACCTCTGGTGGCTCCCGTAAGCAGTTTCCCATCCCTGCCATAGGCATGGCCAGGTAGCTGTGTCTCCTTCAGCAGGTAACAATCTTTGTATTTCCCAGACAATGGGCTGGCTGCTACTGTGTCTGCACTCCGGGAGGGTGGAGGCAGGTGGCATGTCAGCAGAGCCACTTAGGTATGCCTCTGCCAGCCACAGCAGCAGCAGAGAACAATATGCAGAAGGCCATCAGAAATGTGGCCTCCCACCTCCAGTTCAACACCACCAATACCGCCCATGCCCCAAGGCCCCTCCTGAACCCAAATTCCACCCACAGACCTGTCAGCCGTACACTAACTGCATGATAAGTCAGACTTTCTGTGCAAGTCAGAAATGGCTGTTTAATGAGCTTGCTGGTTGGTGAAGTTCAGACAAAAAGGGCTTTTACTGCTTCTCTCTGAATGATTGGCAACTAATCAGAATCCCATCTGTGCAAGCAGCCAGGAATATAAATCTTCATTCTCTCTACAAGCATCTAGTTTAACTAGAAAGTTGTATACAATATTTAGATGGCTGGGGGCAATTTACCATGAATGTATAATACATTGGCATATCTAGTAGCAGGTTTTGATAGTATGCATCTATCATTCAGACAACTGCTATTATGCATATCAGATATAGGATTTTGATTTTTATTCTCCATATTAATACTCTTCCTTATGGAACATGGACACCAGTTGAAGAACCTTAGAGCTAAGTTCCTAGGAAATACTACTGCAGCTATACAGTATGCATCTATCATTCAGACAACTGCTATTATGCATATCAGATATAGGATTTTGATTTTTATTCTCCATATTAATACTCTTCCTTATGGAACATGGACACCAGTTGAAGAACCTTAGAGCTAAGTTCCTAGAAATACTACTGCAGGTATACAGATCACCTCCCACCAGAGCTCCATATACCTTTCATAGCAACTGAACAAGTGCAAACATGAAATTAGTGGAATTCACACAGACTGAAACATGTCAGTATTTTGTCTTAACGAGAAAGAACTAGATTCAAATAGTATTTTATTTAGCTAATTCTTCTCTGTGCTCTGGAAAAGACAGCTGAAGAGCTCACTCATCTCCAAGTAGTCTTTGAAATATTAATGGACACTTACAACAGTTGCTGAAAGTCAAATTTCATATTCTGCCATCTTCTTTAAAACAAGACTGCATCAACACAACTAAAAAAACCAGTATCAGCTGATGCCAGTCAGTAAATCTATTAAGAATTACTAGGGACATCTAAATACACTCTTTATGGCAAGAAATAAAATGTGACTGAGTAATTAGCTACCTAAGTATTTTGATTCAATATACTGACCAATCCTCTCCAAAGACTGCTGTGATAAAGTGGTAGTGTTCATTTGCTCCAATTTATATTCAGAACATATGAAGTTGACCATTTAAAGCTTTATTGTAGTTTGTAATATAAACAAGTGCTGACATTCAGTCAATGTCCATTTCTGGAAGTTTTTTTTCTGTAGCTGTTGGAGCAGTTGTGTTAGTGCTCTCTTCAGTAGGCTGGGCCCCTACGTTGGCATCTCCCTGGCCTTCTACTGGTCCATTCTGTTCAGCTGGATTTTGCTCCTCTTTAGGGACTTCTACCTTGGGTTTTGGTTTTGTGACTATAGGATTACAGGTATCTGTCAATTCCTAAAACAACAATTGAGAGATTAAGTTACAGCACATATTACAGCTTTTGCCTACAACAGTCATTGCCTAAAGTAGCTTACAATGACACTGGTCAAGTCACATCTGAAGAACACCACAGAGTACTATTTTGAACAAAACCTCCTGAACTATTTCCATCCCTCCCTTCTACTCAGAGCTTCTCTAAGCATAAAAATTGGTAACTAGGATACCATTATGCAAAATGAAACTAGTTTTTTTGTTTTTTGTTTTGCAAATTCAAACAAAATCTTACTTTAGTTTTAGCGTGTATGTCCTTAGTCTTTATAAGAGGATCCAAAGCAAGACTTCTCTTGTTCTGAAGATTAAGTTTATTGTTCATCCATTCCATAGCTTCACTTACACTCTTCTCCACTTTTATCATGTCTGCTGCATCTAAATGGTCATACTGATCATCCTAATGTACAGGAAAAGTACACAACACATTACATTTAATTTGCAATGATACTACTTAAAAAAAAACAAGTCAGGAGACCATGTTATTTGTCAGCCACTCCCACCACACGCTGAAAAAAGGTAGAAAGAAATTAGCTTTTTAACACTTCCTTATGATAATCAGCAAAATATTTGATAAATTGAAGATACCTTTGTTTTGAATGCATGAATAATTTTCATATACTGTTGTATTTGCTTCCCCAGATCCTCAAATGCTTTTGGTCTTTCCTCTGATTCTTGAAACCGTGCCTGAATAGGCTGACCCAGAGTCTGAAATGAAGGACAGAACAGGTTGACATTTATTGGACCTACACTGATTTTTAAAAAAATACATTGCAGTAGCTTTCAAAGGCAGGAAAATGAGCCCTACCCCCCTTCCATTTAGGAACCCTGCCATGTGCTGAACTGAAGGTGTATTCATATTAGCTCTTCTATAATATGAAGTTTCCTTCCCTTTCTTGCATTATTTGATGGGAAGTGAAAGTTAACTATTGACACTAGATTATCACTTGCATTTTATTTCATACAAACTGAAGTGTAAAGGCAGTTCATGTCTCTGAACTATTATTTCATGCTCTCTGCTAATATGAAGAGCAGTGCACACTAAAAGGGGTGAAACTGCCACAAAACATACTAATCTGTTGCACAGTATTTTATTTGCTTAGATTCTGCCACTACACCAAAGGTTCCCTAATTTGCTTTCACTCCCAGCTCATGAGGCATATCCCACATTGTCAAATACTGGTATTATGTGTATTTCATCACTTTTGTCAAGTGAAAGTATAGGGCTCCACTTATTCACATTAAAATCTACTACATATTTGAGAGTTAGTCTTTCTTCAAGAACTACTCTAAGTAGGACCACCAAATTCAGCATAAAGCTGCCTCTTATAAAACTTAGAGCAAGGTAAAGGTTTAGTTGTGCCAGGAAAATGATGTGCCTGGAATGGGATTGATTCTCAAAGCCATACAGAAGAGAGAATCACTAGGCAGGTGAAAAGGGCTGCCTAGCAGTGTGCCCCCTCTCCAATCTGGGACTGCTCAAGCCCTGAGCCTCCCACCCCTGCCAACTGCCCTTTAGGGAGGACTTGGCAGGGAGGGCTAAAAGGCTCCCCTCAATTCATATGGGGACATTGCTGGCTGTTTCCCTTTCTCAGGGTGCAAGGGGAAAGTGCACAGTTTGCTGCATTCCTCATTCTGGCTGGGGAGCACAAAGGTGCTCTTTGCTCTTGCTCCCTATATTTTTTTTTAAATACTATCTTTTAAATAAAGCATGTATGTTTGGGGTTTTTTTTTATTAAAAAACCCCTTAATTGATTTAAGGGCCTGAGCAATGCTGGGTAAATGTGCTAGTATTGGATAAATCAATAAATAAAATCCAAAAGGGAAGCTTTACTAAAACCAATTATAACTTCTTATACAGAATATAGCTATCTTTTTACTTAAAATAAATAATCCAAGAGATTCAGACTAACATCAGGATTAAATCATATGGCAAGGTAATTTTCTTCTCACCTCCAAAACTAGCCTTCCAGAACTTTAAAACTCATTTTTATAAAAAGACATTTTCCTGTTATAGATGACCTGTGTTACCTTTTAAGAGCAAGTAGCAATTCCTGCATCTAAAGTTTCCTTCCTTTTCCAAAGAGATTCAGGAGAAAGACAAATGTCCACACAGTCTTACATATAACTAGCATTTCCTTTCATATAAGCCTCAATTTAAAAGCTGCTTCTGCCTATCCTTTTAAATTATTTTCTTCATGTTTGCAAGCAGCATCACCTCCCAACTCATTAAGTAATTTAGGTTCATTAGATCATGATTTATAGCTTAAGTGGAATAAATTCAATAAATGCAAATCTGAGCATGACAGTTACAGTGCTGAAGTGCTACATACCTTGAGTTCTATTAGTTTATCAATGTAAACTTGTTTGGGTTGGTCTTCACCATCTTCATATAGCCAATTTTCAGTGTCTTCTAGTTTCAAAGTGAAACTATTTCTATCCTGAGACCAGAAAACAAATATAAATTGAATACTGAATTCAGAGATCATCTCCCTTAAAACAAAAGTAATAAACATCTGGTGTCATTTGGATTCTCTTTCCTGAAAGATGTAGAATATTTGTTTCTATTATAACTTAAAAAAAGATGTAGAATTAGTAGAATATTGTTACTGAAGCCTGGTCCACACTAGAAGGGGTATGCCAGCACAGCAAACAGTTTTTCCAATATAACTGAATCTACACTATCATTTTTGTGGGGTATAGAAATGTATAAACCACACCGCTAATGTTATTTTACCAGCAACAGTTTCTAGTGTACATCTAGCCTAATTATAAAACAGATTATACAGAGGCAAGGAGTGTCAAATTATGACAAGGGCTTAATTCTACTCTCATTTGAGGGCTAGAAATTAAAAGGAAGGATTATTACCTTGAATTGGCTGTGATCAAAATAGCTAACTGAATCCGAGAGAGCATAAACAAAGGAATTTTGAGCAGGAGAAGAGAGGTTATTTAAACTCTCTATTTAGCAATGGTGCAACTGCTGTTGGAACACTGCTCCCAGTTCTAGTGCCCACAGTTCAAGAAGGACATGAATAAATGGGAGAGGGTTTAGAGAAAAGCCAAGAATTATAAAAGAATAAAACACCCAGGGTGATAAGAGTCAAACCGCTCAACCAATTCTGATGAACAAAGAAAAGATTAAGAGATGAACAACAGATAAGGACCTTCACTACCAGTCTTTATTTTAATTTTTCCCGGGGAAAATATAACCACTTATTACTGCAACAAAAATTGATGAAAGTTGTACAAAAGTTCATTTTTCTGAATAAATCTTGGGGTTTATTTTGATGGACAGAAGGATAGCGAAAATATTCAGTAAATTAATGCAGTGATGAACAGAATTCAATGTGGTTTACTACAGAATTAAGACTCCAAACAAATGCCACCTCTGAATTTTAGAAAACAATACATGGCTAATTCCCAAATATAACTTCTCACTTAAAAGTGGTTACAGATGCAGAGTTAGAACTATTAGCTTAAATTCCTACATTTTTTAACTGGGCCACGCAATTTTCACCGCATACTCTTAACTTCATCATTGTATCCTGGTTTTTAAAAAGTTTCGAAACTCATTCTGATAGAGACTGCCCCCCTGCTTTTAGTGTCAAATCTTTAAACCGTAAACTGCTATAACTTGAAATGTGTATGTGGTGGCCATCAGATTTATCAGTATGTTTAGATGTGCATGCACTTCAGACCTTGCATGTGTGCCTGTTCCTTCCCTTTGTGTATTTTCTAGCCCAATATATAATCTTACTTCAACAAATAGCTTTGTGTATTCACAGACTACAGGTTGGACCCCCCCCCGGTCCAGCACCCATAGGACCTGACCTGTCCCAGATGAGGGATTTAGCCAGACCAGGGGAGGTCATTTCTGGCCCCAACAGATGCCTTTTCCTGTCAGTCCTGCTGGGCAGCCCAGCTCCAGCATGCTGGGTTCCCAACCCCACTGGGCAGCTCACTTCTAGCAGCCTGCAATAACCTATTATAATACACAATATAAAAGTTTTTTAAACTATACATTGACCTCTTTAAACACGACTGATCCAGCAAGACCATGGATGTTCCAGGACCATCCTGCCAGACAGTTATGCCACCTGTCTCCCAGTCCTGCCATCCCAGTCCTGATGGCAGGACTGGGAGACAGGTGGCATAACTGTCTGGCAGGACTGACAACTCAGCAGCGGGGAAGAGCCAGCTGGAAACCCACCTGCTGGACCATTCCTAGGGGTAGCGGTAGGGGGACCAGAAATACTTCCCCTGGTCCAGCAAAATTCCTTATCCAGGACTGGTCAGGTCCCAAGGGTGCCAGACCAGAGAAGTGCAATCTGTATTTGGAAGATGCAAAAAGTAAGGTGAACATTCAGGAAAAAAAAATATTTTGATAAAACCTGGGATTGTCTCAATGAAGACTGGTTTAAACAAGGGATTGGGAAAAGGCTGCCAGCGGGCCATATCCAGCCCACCAAGCCACCTCACTAGAACCCTTAGAAAGCAGCTCACGCTTTTTAAAAAGCCAGTTGCTCTCCACTCTGGACAGCTGAAGAAGGAGGAGGGAGTCTTCCCGTGCTGCTCCTGCCCCCAGCAAAATCTCTCATCTCCCACTGGCCAGTTTCCCACTGGATAGGGGCAGTGTTGGAAGCCGTCTCCCTCCTCCTCCATGCCCAGAGCATAGCCATGTGGAACAGTCTCTGGCACCCCACCCCCTCTGACTACCGGCCCCAGGCTACCACTCAAACCTTCTGTACCTCTTGCCCCCCTTCCCTGACCTTATACCCCCTCCTAAAGCCTCTACCCCAGTCCAGAATTCTCTCCTGCACCCTTACCCCTTCCTGGACTGTGTACCCTAAAGCCCCTGGCCCAGATCACAGCCCCTTCCCTTCACCTAAACTCCCTCTCAGACCCCTCATCCCCTCCTGCACCCCAGTGCCCTACCCCAAGCTCCCTTCTGAATCTAACCTCAATCCCAGACCCCACACCTCCTCCACAGAAGGGGACCACTTGCCAAAATCTTGGAGTGACACCCCCCCCCCCCCCCCCCAATATTACAAATTGGCCACCCCTGGTTTAAACTGAAAACAAAGGGACTTATTTATTCTCAGTGTCAATATTTATATACTATTTAATCATGGGCTCTTCAATCGAGAAAAAGCTATAAGATGATCCAGTGGCTGGAAGTTGAAGGTAGACCAGGGTTGGGCAAAAGGGCCTCCGTGGGCTGGATTTGGCCTGCCAAGTGGGTTGGATCCAGCCCATGAAGGCCCTGCCACTCCCCACCCTCAGGCCAATTGGGAAGCTTCCTCCCCCCTGTGAGCAGCACACAGCACTTGTGAGCAGTGTGCAGCGCTTCAAAGGCCAGAGGAGACATCACACATTCCCCCGCCACCAAGCCCTCAGTGGCCTGAGGGCAGGAGGAGCATGTGCCACATGCTCCTCACAGTCAAGCCCTGGGGGCAGGGGAGTGTGAAGCCTCTTCCCACCCTATCAGGGGCATAGGTGCCTACTGGGAAGTGGGGGGCAAAGAGGCTCCTCCACCCCCAGACCACTTATAGTCTGGGGGTATGGAAACCCAGAGGCATTCTGGCCCCGCCCCTTCTGGCCCAGGGTCACTTCAGTAATTTTTGAAGTGGCCCCTGGCCAAAAATTATTGCCCACCTGTGAGCTAGACAAATTAAGACTGAAAATAAGGTGTAAGTTTTTACCTGTTACAACAGTTTACTAAAAGTCATAGTGGAGTCTCAATCAGTTTTTTTAAAAGATATGCTCTAGGAATTATTTGGGGAAACTTCTAAAATTAATAAAATTTTCAATGATCACTAGTCCTTTCTGGCCTTGGAGTCTTTGAATTCACAGCTGAACAGAGGGGGAAGATTTGAATTGAGAACAAGGGTAAAATACAATGGTCCTAAAATGAGACTTATCCACAAATGAAGCTGGCTATGACAAAATACTCCCCATTCTCACTCTTTTGGACTTTGCTTCAACTCCCTTTTTCATTTCACCTGGGAACAATCAGTAATTAAAAAGTTAATATTTGCATTCAAGTCTTCTTTGAGTTCTAGAATTAACACTTCCCTAAGATTAGTGTAGGGCAAGGGAGTAGACAGTTTTTATCTCCAGTAATTTGCAAACTAAGAAAGGTATTATCAGTTTACACTTGTCTCAAGTTTAGATTGTTTAACTTTCCAGTCCTCATGGTTATGAGGACACTTCTCTTTAAAAATGAAAGCTTCATTCTGAATATACCATGCAGACCACAAACATATTCTGGGTATATGACACCCATTTTAAAGACTGCTACTGGAAGAGATCTGAAATATTAGACCACAAAGAACAAAAATAGTAGTCAAATTGGTAATACTTACATCTTCACTAACAAATTTTTCGTATAAGCCACAGAGCTTGTCTCTCATATCATACACATATTCCTCTACTGCATTCTTGGCATCATTACGCTCTTTCTCCAGTTTATCCTGCATTATCATTTTACCCTGCAGAAAAGAAATTAGTTCAATCTTACTCAAGAATTAGAGGTCAATTAAAATTATTTGAAAATAGCACTAGAGAAACAACATACTTAGTAGCAGATATGAACAAAAGCAGAGATGCATTTGAGATCAGGACAGAGGCAATTATAATTGAGGATTTTTATGGGGAAAGAATTTAAGCTCATCTGCTCATTCTATAACCACCACTGAGAAGCAGACATGGCAGATACTCCAAAGGCTAGCATCAAAGCTTACATTTTATTTGATGAATAATTTTATTCTCTTGCCTGTTGATTCCTTGAATGAAACCTGCTTTCCATAAGGATTTCTGTATTTTTAGTTAGGGATGCCTTTGTAAAGGCAACCCCATCTTTAGGAACTAAATCCAATGTTGAAGCTGATAATTAGATTTCTTTGCCTTTACTTGGGCACTTGGTATCTCCAAAGAAGAGATGCAGAGAACAATGCTCTTTTGGTTTGGAAAAAGTACTTTGATGATCAGGGTGCTATCATCCCGCACTGTTTCCTTTGCTGAGGGAGGATGAGTCCCAAGTAGGGCCTATATCCTCAGAGGGAAAAAGGAAAAGATTCAGGTGGCTGGGCCTAATTTCAGCCTCAGAAATTCTCAAACCCTTTGCAAGGGCAACACTTTCTAAATAGAAAAAAAAACCCCACAGGAGAGCAACACATGTATGTCTGCCAGCCCAGCGTCCAATGCAATAGGTACTTTAGATTTCAGCAGCAAGGTAAATCTCTTCAATCATGAGAGAAATAGCTCTGGCACACAGAACATCTTTCTGCCAACAAATTGCTCACCACTCAGAACAACTCACTTCAAGCACTCACAAGCAAGATCACAGGCAAATCAGGTAGAAGAATAAAGAGCCAGCTACATCAGAATAGTGATAGAGATGCAGCTGTGTTAA
>JANRFK010006688.1:21689320-21699383 GCA_030068395.1 Apalone spinifera
ACGAAAGCTCATCACCTAATAAACTATCTTGTTAGTCCTGTCTTTTGTTTCAGCTACATCAGAAACATTACCAAATGGACTAGTATTTCAAGAAGTTTTATAACTCTGAAAAATGGAATGTGTGGTGAACAAACTCCTTATAGGTAATTGCACTAGCAGAAGGGATACTAACAGGTGAGGCATATTATTTGTATTACAAAGAAGAGTAGGATCACCAAGCAGAATTGGTGACTCAGCAGTGACTGCTGTAGTGACAATCCCTAGCTTAAAATGTATGTAGCATACTGATCCAACTCAAAACTTGACACCTATCTTTCCAATTTTAAGAGTGATCATAACATAGCAAAGAAATGCAAGACCAATACAATCTGAACTGCCCAAGTAGCTGGAGAACAAGTGTTTTAGCTGTGGCTATCCGAACAGATACCAGAGATTTAGTAGCAGACATTCAGGGTACTAGATGGATCAACTGACTAGAACAGGTGACAAGCACTTCAGAATAACCATTAAGTCTATAAAGCAATCCAGTACTAGTAAAATAAAAATCAGTAAGAGAAAAATTTAGCTGCTGTAAAAAGTATAAACAAGATTTTTTGTTGCAATGAATTCTTTACACTATCAAGTTACTGGTTACCTCATAACTGCAGGGTTTTTACCATTTAAGAAGGTCTCAGTCCTTCAAAGCCTTGTGGCTTGAGGTGAGCAGCTTCTATTAACTGGCATATTAACATCTCCCCAAATGCCACATGACCCCAGAATTGAGATATTTGCCTTTGATTAAAATTCTTTCGGAGCCTGCATTCTTTTATTAATTTGCCTCACTCCTGCTAACATTACTTTTTTATATATACTTAACCATTTTCACTGAAAGCACGGACTTGCAAGGCAACAGACAGGTGCTCAGAAACAAGCATGATGAGTATAGCAATAAATACCTAAGTTAGGGGTTCTGAAACTTCAGTTACCAAGCAATTTTCCAAAACGTAATTGCAAATTATCTGCAATTGTAGAACATTCCTGCAGCAGTTACTCATCAGGAAGAAGGGGTCATTTTTAGCTGTTTCCATTGTAGTAGTTTTGCCCTTGGAGAAAGTTAGCTACACAGTCTCCTTTTGCTGTTCTTAATAGTTCACCCTTTCTCCAACTGGAGATAAGGTGAAGTCAGCACCTTGTGACCAGCAGTCTCTGTGCACACTAGATAAGTGATGGGCAACATAGGCTAGCGAGTGGGCTGCATGAGTGGCCATCCATCTCAGTGGGCCATAATATTGTCACAACCAAGATGGTCTCCTGGAATAAGGTAGATTTGCTAACTGCTTGTGTACCCAATATGTAGGAAGCTGCCAATCAAACTATAGCAGCGCACTGATTGGATGCAGAGGGAGCACAAAACTCTCACAAGTCAATGTTGTGTGCAATCAGCACGCACTTCACATGGGTGTCACTTTAGTAACACCCGTAGGAAAAAAAGTTATGCAGACAGAAACCAGCGGAATCTGGCAACCTCAGCATATGGGTAATGGTAAACAAAATGTCATGTGGGTCATGCACAGAACCCTTTTGGGCTAAGCCCACCACTGGTCTAGGTAATGAGGGAAAATAAACAGTTACCTCATTCTCAATGAATAAGTTCAGTATATCCTTCCCTATCTGCCACAGCAGTTGATTCTCAATGGGAAGGTCTACTGTACTAGTTTTCACTTTAGCCTTCTTGGCTTGAGGAGGTTGATCCATTTTCTTGTCTTTTGATCCAGCTTGAGATGTCTGCATAAAAAAAACCAACACACATATTCAGGATGCAATAGTCACTAAGGGGACACTATTCAAGTTGCATTTGTCTCTTATTACAATGTTTATTAAAATTTAATTTACTAGAGCAAACTATCAGTCAATGCTGTTTCATTTCATCTGAATGAAATTCTTAGCTGCTTTGAAATTGTGTCAGTCTATAGATTTTTCAGCTCTCTAGTTTGGCATTAAGGAAATTCTGCAGCAGCCTCACTTATTAAAAACAAGACATGTTTAAATATTGAATTGCATGTGAATACAAAAGCCTTGTGTGCTATTTTAAATTTTAATTTAGATTTATGCTAATTTTCTGTATCAAAACCAAAACTATATGGCACAAATTGGTGAAAATTGTGGTTCTGGCAGCTGAGTAGCAGTCAGTGGGAGCATTTGGTACTAGTAATGTTGTCAGAGGGCTTAGCACATTTTTTGCTTAAATATGCACCAGTTATAGTAAATATTTAATTTAAAGGTGTCGATTTAGTTTTTGATGACAGCAGTCCTTTCAGATGAATGGGGCAATTCACACACCCCAGAGCTACTGATTCAAGTTATCTGCCATCTCAGGGAGACAGCTCTGAATCAATTAGTATTTTTAAGGAACCGTCACAATCAGGAGAACTAGAAAAATATTTAAGTGACAACTCAATTTACAGAGCCTAGTTCTGCGACAAAGGATGTAGAACAGGTCCCTGATTACATTACAGAGCAAACATTCTACAGGCTGGATGTTCCTGGTCTCAGATGAGGGATTCTGCCAGATCAGGGGAGGTCATTTTTGGACCCCTGCTGCTGGACAGCCCGCCATCAGCTCCCGGCAGGTAGCCCCTTGTCCTGGGCTGACCATCCACCAGGACTCTCTGGTCCTGTAACATCCATGCCGGACCATGGATGCTGCCAGACCAGAGAATCCCAGTTAAGAGAATTTCAATCTGTAGAAGGCAAAAATATTCTAACCAGGTGACCTAAGCAGACTATAAGACATCAGTTACACTTAGTACCTCCATTTCTTCAGACTCTGCCTTATCAGTTTGTGCTTGCTGCTGCTCTTCATTCTTTTGTTGCTCTTCCTGGTCTATTTGCATCTTCTGAAATTAGAAGAAAACACTTAAATGTAAAACTAAGTCTCAAATACTTAGTTTACTATGGCTTAGCATATAACCCATTTAACTTCTGGATTGGTCACTGTGCTTGTATACTTAATATTCTTTAGGTCCTGCAATGAAGATTTAATTCCACAAGAATCTAAGTTTAGCTCAAGTGACAAACTATATAATATATATTCTTTACATCTAATCTTTATTGATAAATATTTGCCATACTGAAATTTAATGGAGACAAATTATTGTGTGTTTGATTTTAAAAACAATGGTTACTTATCCCACAGCAGGGGCGGGCAATAATTTTTAATGGGGGGGGGGGAGGGAAGAAAGGGGAGGGCATGCCACGCCAAGATTTTGGCAACTGGTCAAGGGCCACACTTCTGTGGAGGGTATCTGGGACAGAGGTTGGGTTCAGAAGGGAGCTTGAGAGGTACATGACTCGGGTACAGAAGGGGATGAGGGGTCAGGAGTTAGGGTGAAAGAGGGGACTGTGATCTGGGGAAAGGGTTTAGGGCTCAGGCTCCAGGAGAGGGGTAAAGGGTTCAGGAGACAATTATGGCCTGGGGCAGGGGCAGATCTGGTGGCTTGGTGGGATGGATCCAGCCAGCTGGCAGCCTCCTGCCCACACTTGCCCTACAGTAACTATAGTTATTCAGAATAGTGATAGAAATGTAGCCGTGTTAGTCTGGTGTAGCTGAAACAAAATACAGGACTATGTCTGGCCCATGAAAGCTCATCACCTATCAAACCATCTTGTTAGTCTTTAAAGTGCTACATAGTCCTGTATTTTATAGTTATTCAAGATGTGTTGTACACACAAATGCCACTGTACAGAGGCACATGAGATTGGATTGTTTTAGCCAAGAGTAACTACTGAGGCCAGGTCTGTCCAACTATCTCAGTTCGTTTACGAATAAAGACTTCTCTAGGAGTAGGATTCTGTAGTCAAGGGGAAGAAGGGAAGGTTGTGGAATCTGTGATAAAACATCTAAGAATCAGAGTTTGTGTAGGATAAATAACTGTTCTTTCCTCAAATGACTGTCCACACAGATTCCACTCTTGGTGACTACTAAGCAGTCCTCTAATGCTTGAGGGTGGGAAACAGGAGTTCTACTTAAACACTGGCAGTCATTAATGGGGTTATGCTGCATTCAGTCTGGAAGCCTCTACTAAGGAATAGCAGCTTGTAAAAGGTGTGGTTTGAGTTGCATATAGCTGCTCCACAAATTTGCTACAGGATCATTCCTCAGCCATAGGCTTCCTAAGCTCTAGTGGAATGAGCTCTAATATTACAGAGTGTGTGTCTAGACTACAGGGTTTAAAAAACAAACAAACAAAAAAAAAAACCCACACACTTCCCCTGCATCTAGACCACTGCCACATTCTTTTGAAAGTAAATCAAAAGAACGTGGAAGTTTTTTTGACAGCAGAAAACCTCACTGTACGAGGAAGAATGCCTTTTTTCGAAAGTGTTTTCGAAAAAAGGCGCTGTGTAATGCAAACTGTGCTTTTTTGAAAGAGCATCCAGAGTGCCTGGGTATTCTTTCGAAAAAGCGGCTTGCTTTTTCGAACGTACTGGTTGTAGTCTAGACGCTCTTTTTCAAAAGAGACTTTTTCAAAAGTATCTTTCAAAAAAGCCTCTTTCGAAAGAGGCTTGCAGTCTAGATGTGGCTGAAGAGTATCTACATTGGCTAACTGAGCTCTCTTTATACTTGGAGATTCTATAGGATAACCACCATGAGAACAAAAAATATAACAAAAACTACAAATAGCTGGCATAGTCTTGGATGATTTTGTCTTGTCTAAATAAAAACAATGATCTTTATTACATTAAGCATGTGAAGTCTACATTCTTCTGGAAGGCTGAGTGAGGTTTAAGAAAGAAAAACTAGAAATGGCTTATATGGAACAGAAAATATTTAGTGAAAACTAAGGTTGAGGTCTAAGCATAATTCTGTCCTTATTCAATACTGCATATTGAGATGAGTCCCCCCTGCCCACCTAGCTGATGCAACAGCTACCCAAAAGATCTGTTAGGGAACAGGTTGCTAAGGTCTCTAAGAAGGGATCCATCAATCCTGCTAACACTAGGGATATAAGCAGTCACTGAAAAATGTAGATACTTAACCACTACGAATCCTATGCATTGCAGGCTCTGCAGCATAAAGCTTATGATACACACATCGCAGAGCTCACAGCAATGCCTCCCTGCGAGTGGAGCCTGCAAGGGTTGCTAGCCCTCTCCCAGGGAAGCTTTGCTGCAATAGTTACGCTGGCTCCTCAAGAGGAGGGCCAGCAGCAACTTAGGTGGCTTCACTCTGGGATGTACAGTACTGCAGAGCTCATAGCAAAGTTGGCTTCCCGGGAGCAGAGCCGGTAGCCCCTACCAGTTCCATTCTCAGGGAGTCTGTGTAACCATAATGGAATCAGTTAAACTGTTTGGTTACATTTTTACATCCCTAACTAAAACTATACTGAAGTCCAAAGAAGGAATGACTCCCAAACAAGCAGGAGACCTTTCAGAAAATCTAGATCAGAAAGCATTGTACAGATATTGTTGCTAAAAAAGGACTCTTAGAAGGGACATAAAGTCCAGATTGTTTGTTAGGCCTGAAACAGTACAGTACCACTTTTCTCCCTTATTACTAAATAGAACAGCTCTTTCATTTAGCTTTGTAAGTCAGAATGGTCATGGGTTTCTTGCTTTGGAGCACAACATTGTGGATTAGGGATGTAAATGTTTAACCAGAAAGCATCACTTAACTGGTGATGTTTACTGGTTATGATAAACTGATGGGGGGTTGGAGCAGCCAATGCCCACTGCAGTGGAAGGAGAGGGGCACTGCAGCCCAGCCATGTTGGGTGGGCAGGCCACTCCAGCCCAGTAACTGGTTAAATCAGTTAACATACAGGATTTTATATTACTATTGTGAACAGCCTCTAAGTGGATGTTATTCAGCCAGTGCTCAGATGTTGAGGATCATGATACTGGGCTCAATGGCAGGACCTGCCAGTTGTTCTAGGAGACTAATCAGAGCAGCTAAGGTTACTGGAATTAGGATTCATCAGATTCTAATACTATAACTGCCTGATCCATATACTGGTCCTTCAATCCTTTGCCTCACATTTTCTCACAACCATCAGGGTCATGGGGATCAGTTGAAAGGCATACGTCATCCCCATTTTCCTCTTGCTCAGGATCCAGTAATCTATGGTCATCTGGGCTCAAGCATAGTTGAAGTCAGACTGTTCCCAAATGGGGGAGCAAAAATCTGGGAGTTGAGCTGGTGCTCCATTCCCAGGCATACCTTCAGAAGTTTGCCTTGGGGCTGGAGGGCTGTTTCTAATGGCCCTGACCCTGGCCAGTGAGATTAATTGCGAGGACTGCCTCCTCTGTTTGTACCCTTCCTACTACTATACACCAGCCATGGGGAACCAAGATAAAAAATGTGTAGGGGCTATAGCTTAAAGGGTTACCTCTGAGGCACTGGTGTGTGAATGCTGAGCAAATGAGTAATTTGAGAGTCCTTTAGAATTTTTAGTCTGGTGTCTGTCTTTTCAGAAAACTTTCATGCACAGAAGAACAGGAGATCCTGAATCACGTTTTGGATTTCTTAAGGAAGTGCAAGCCACACTTCTGCCCTTTTCCAAGAGGACAGCAAACTCCTGTCAAGACTCAACTGGGAGGAACTCCTGGAATTTGGACAGCATGTTCCAAGAGTTATATGCATACCAGTTTAGCACTGTCTGTTGGTTTGATATGCAGATCTGGAGCCCACTGAGTAAACCTTTCAAAGAGGTCTAAGCTTCTTCACCTTGTTCTTTGGGGATGCTCCTACTTTCCTTATGGTTGGCAGCATCAACCACAAGGGACCCACAGCTGGGGATGAGTAAAAGAAAGTGGTTTTTTCCCCTGTTGTGGGACAAAGTAGAGCCTCTCAATGCCCTTTTTTTTTAAATTTAGGCCAGGGTTTGCCAGAGCACCTTCATGCTGGTCTGGATTGTCTTAAGTGGCAGAGGGCAGGCGTATGTCCACCATAAGGTCCATTCTTCAACTACCACCTCAGTCAGCACATTGAGACTGCTATCAACCCATCTAAGAAGATCCTGATGCACCTTAGAGTCCAGGGCTGAAAGGACAATGAAGTATCCACTACTGCCTCCTCCAATTAGGAGGAGGAAGAGGCCCTGGAAAACAGGTCTTCAGACTCTCTGGTGTCCTCAGATATGTTAGGCTGGAGAGTCATCAGCAGTGGGGCACATGGTAGCACTCATGTAGGCTTGCTGCTTATTCAGTGCCTGCACCAGGTACATCTCAGACCTCTTTTGGTGCTCTGTTACGAAAGACAAGGCCAAAAGGAAGCTACCAAGTAGAGGAAACCTGCAACACAGCACTTGACTCTGGGCCCTCAACCCTAATGGTAGGCCCAAGCAGTCCAGAAGGGACATTGCATTGGAGCCAATCATTGAGGGGGCCAAGACATACGTAGTGCCGTGGACGTTCCCACTGTTGGTGATGTGAACAGTAGGGATGTGAAAGTGTAAACATGTACATACAACACAGAGTGGGGGCTGCATCAGAGAGAGCAGTGCAGGGGGCAGGTGGAAGTTGGTACAAGCAGGGAACTGGCTTTTAAGCAGGCTCCCCACACCTACCAGCTCCTGCAGTCCCCTCCCACTTCACACTGCTATTTCTATCAGCCACTCCCACCACATGTAAACATGTAACTGCTGAAATTTTCAGCGGTTACACACTTACCTAAATAAATGCATTTTAACATCCCTAGTGACCAGTGCCAGCATCAAGATTGATACCAGGCCCTATGGGACTCTGACTCGGAGATTTAGTCAGAGCCCAACTGCGCCAGTGATTGGTGCCCGGGCAACAGCGACACCTCATCATGGCAGGTTAGCTGTGGTGCCAGATGGGGGCTGGTATGGCAAGATACCACTCCAGAGGGCTCCACAGCCTGACAATTACTGACAGGGGAAAAACTTGACAATTGTTGACACAGCACATGCACACTGGAGTGCACATGAGTAATCATTCAAATAAGAACAATCCATTCACTAACTTATCTGAAACACTATTGTTGCCCAAGATTATTATTCTCAAACAGAACTATTAGGTATGATATAATAGTTTAGCCCTGTATTATCTTGCTTATATATTTGGCAATGTTCTTAAATCTTCAGCTGCATCATCAAACCAGTCCTTTAGTCATGGGCCTTCCCTAGGCAGAGTGATAAGTGTGTGATGACTTGTCATGTACACAAGTTGAGCAAGAACAAACCATCCACTTGTGACTTCCCTATAAATTGGCCCTAGTTTCAGGAAAAGTCAGGACTAACGCATTACATTTGAATACTTACATCATAATTTAGATGAATTAAGCAACATTTGTACACTGTGTTCAAATTCGTCTATGTATAAGAAGCAATGTGGGTGCTATTACTTCATCTGGTTTAGAGTTAGTCCTGGCTTTTTTCTGAAACTGATACCAAATTGAGAGTCAGTTTGTTCTCAGTCTCAAGTTTTCCCATGATCTCCATAGCAATAAAATGTATTACCTCTTCCTCTTTCACATGCTGATCTGTTTCCATGGGCTCTTCATTCTCATCAGATTTGTGAACTTCTACTAAAGATGCACTGGAAACACTGAAAATACCATGGATATTTACTCTGACTTTGACTTTCACTTTTGAACTGGATCCATCTGTTTGTGGTGTGACCTTTTGAACCAAAAAATGAGCTAAACATTTCAAGAGAGAAAAAAGGATATTTTACTTAAGATAAATAATCAAGTGTGAACATTTAACTGATTTCTAACTATTGCTGACAACAGTCTGCAATTAAATCCAGTTGTGTAAGTTGTTTCACAAAACTAACAACCAAATAATTGATTTTCTTCAGTCATTCACAGTAAAATTTACTCTACTTTGCAGTTTGCCTTGTAGCTTGGAAGTCTGGCATTTGGAAAAGTTGCTATGGGTAGTTTTAGGAAACCTTCAACTTTACCCAAATAAGTAACTGAACAACTATCTTTTTCCATTTGGCATATGTTTCTCCTCCACCAAGTAATGGATTTAGGATTTTCTTCTCCACTAATGTTGCTTTAAAACCCAATCTGAATCATACAAAAATATCCATAAGATATAGTGTGCTAAACACACTTGCAATACCATAGTTGTTGCAGTAGGATGGTAAAGTCCAACCCTGCAAAAATCAGAAAGTTGAGAACACCCCACTCCTCTCCCTCTGCCCCACCATGTCCTTTTCCAACTATGTAGAATTAGTTCTCATTTCTTCTTTCCCTATCCCTTTACCTATAGTAGGATCTGGGTAAGGCAACTCCTTGGGAGACGTATAGTAGGCCTCAAGAGTGAAAGGCTCCTTTCTGAAGAATGAGAGGACCTTGGAGAATGGAGCTGCATGATTCTTGGGGAAAACTTCACAGTTACTGTGGAAGAGAAAGACGTACGGAAACAGGTAGTTATTACAATGTTGCTAGAGGGAAATATGCAGCGAAACCTAGCAGAAGCACTAAATGCTTGATAGAGGTGGAAACAGATGACAGCTAACATCTAGCTTTATCTTGACCATCATTTTACCAAAGGTTCTCATTAGTAAAAAACAGAAAGGCTGCATTTAAAAAGCTGAAGAACTTAACATGACAAAAGCTCAAGTGATTGCTTTTTACTCTTACTAGCATAACAGCAGCAACTAAAGTTCTGGAATTTAGGCTTTCAAACTTTTTTTTTTTTTTAAACACACAGTAAAAGTGGGTCGACCAGGTACAAGTTTCAGCAGCTTTTGTTCTTACCCTTTCATAGGCATGCTAAAGTTTGGTAATGTTAAATTCTTACCTTAACCCTTCTTCTGCTGGTGAATTCCATCTTAAAGAAATAGGATATGGTACCAAGTCTGTGATAGAAAATTCTCTCACTTTGAAAGCCGGGGACAAAATAGCACACTATAAGAAATAGCAAAAGGGTAAGTCCAATTGTACAGGATAAAAACATAGGTAGGCAGTAATACTAGGCCCTTTTGGTTAATTACTTTTACAAGTATGTGAACTCCAAGTTAAACATATCTATATACTAAAAATATCCTATGAATTAAGAAAGATAGAAAATAAGACCCAGAATATCTTACTGCCCCTGTATAAAAC
>JANRFK010006688.1:21699483-21730415 GCA_030068395.1 Apalone spinifera
TTGGTCTGACCCGGAACAGCCGTTCTTATGTTCTTATTTCTGTTGTGATAGAGTCATGCACAGTTACTAGACAACTTCAGGGACTTTCATGTTTTATTTGTATTCATTTGAAGTGAATCAAATTTCTCATCCAGTTGATTCAGGACCATCTATCTGGTGGCAAGTTTTCTGGGTCTGAATATTCTGGCTCCTATAAAATATTTTTAGTACTAATAGATGATGTAGGACTCAAAACTCCCCTAATTTAGCAGGTATTGTAAGGGGTATAGCACCATGGTATTCATGTGCCATACAATTCAAGTTATTGAGAACAGCAAGAACTTGACAGATGTTTTACACTACAATAATGGTTGAAAAGACAGTTGTCTAAAATGATATGCACTTTAAACAACACACAGTATTTGCTTCTAGCTCAGGTAATACCACAAGTTACTGGACCTTTATACTTGTGGCTCTAACAATGACTCAGCACTGCTCCAGGGCTGAATATAGCAAGTGTCATACCAATGTAGCTTTTGTTTTCAAGAATTTAAATCAAGCCAAATCGTCTTATTCTTTACTTGAACTAGGTTTCATTTGTACAAAAATATACACAATACGTTTAAGCACCATACTGTATATTTGCACCCAATTTCATGATTACATTTAAGGTTATCCTGTTTTTAGTGTTAGTTCTACAGAAGAATTTTGCTATCTGCTGGATACCAGTCAAGTGCTACCTTACTTTTTTTCCCCCACAGCTACCCTTTTACTTGTTTATATTGCATCTATTTTTGCCAGTCATAACTGGAATATATACCCAATTCTAGATAACATGTCAATTTGTTGGTTGTGCTGTTTGCCCCCTGACATTGCAGTTGATCAACCAACAAAGTTTACATGAGCCAATCTGTCCATGTTCACTTCTTAAGTTCAATCAAATCGCTTCTACAACACATGCACATCCAAAAGGGAAATAAGTTGTTCAATGCCAGATAACGTAGCATGTCATCCCTTGGGCTTAAATGTTCATTGACTTCAACACAGAATCAAGCAGCCCTTAGCATACAGGTAATTGGTTCTTACCTGCAATGCACAGCCTCGTGCAACAGCCTCATCTGCATTCAAAGTTGTACTGACTTCCTTACCGAAAAATTTACTGATCCTCTCCTTTACAGCAGGGATTCTTGTAGCACCACCAACTATTTCTACTGCATAAATATCCTCCTTTTTTAACTCTAAAAAATTAGACGTACATTAGTAACTTTGTTACAAAAATTCTTGCACTAAATTAGTAGCAATTAGTTCCTCTTTACAAGAAAGGTATTGCACTTGATTATAATAAAATCTCTAGAAATTTTGAAGTTATTTTAGCCACAATTAAAAGTTTTGTACTCCCAGTTATCAAAATGTTATTTTACACAGGAATTATTTTTTAAGAAATTATGCAACTAGCAATTGAATTTACATAAATTTTAAGTGCAATGTTTAAATTGAAGATCTGGCAAATATCTAAGGACAGCTAAAAATGAGAGATTTTCTCATGTGTATACTCACTCCCACCATTAAGCACTGTAGTCAAGAGAATATATGTACACTTACTAGCTTGTTCCAGAACACTGCGAAGAGGTGGTTCAACTCTAGCTAAAAGACTGTCACACATCTCTAAAAATTTGCCCCTGTTGGAAGAAGTCATATACCAATTTAGATTTACATGAACAAAATTGAAATTGCAAAATTCAAATGTATAGAACTGAAATCGGAAAATGCAATTTGAAACCTGCAGTATAAAATTTTACTTTTCTTCACCCAAAATCCTACAATATTTAAAGTTTTGTTCTACTAAAGCAATTTGTTTGTATGATAACAGTGCTAAATATTCCACAATACAAGTGTATTCAATTGACAACATCTGTAGCTCCACGCCAAAAGAAAATTCATCAAAAGAAAGATATTTTGGATTATATTTGAGAGAGCCCCCTGTACAAGTGATACTAATTCTGGTATGATCCCTACAAATCCAACCACCCTTTATTTTAGGATAGTGCCCAAAGCATCCTAATCAGGATTGTAGCATGACTCTGTTACATACAGTACTTTACAGACACAGCCCCTATCCTAAAGAACTTGCATGAGATCAATTTTATAGTGATTACAACAATCAACACAAAAATAAGAATTAAGTGCAAGGGAATCAGTTGAGCATTATAGAGTCCCTAGATTCAGATTCTGACAGGCCACCAAAGAGCATGAAGTCTAAAGACAAGTGCCCATTACTACTGATGAAGAGAGTTTAAAGTTTAGGTTCTATCCTAAGAGGTTCCAAGCTATTTTTATCTTATTACAAAATGTAGGGCAAGAGATGGTGATACTTACTAATTAAAAAGCAACATCAATATCTATTGGAGAGTGTATACCACTAATCATTCCACTTCACCTCCTAATTGTCTATTGATAATTATAAGCTACATTGCTACTTATCAGTTCCTGAAGCGAGAGCTTAGATTTCCTATTACCTGTTAAATGCCAACAGAAAACCCTTCTTTTAACAACTAATGCTGTTTATCTATAACGTGCCATATTATACAGCTTAGTAAGTCAAACTCCCTACTCATTACATGTACACGTATGACATACAAAATGTCAACATATATTTCTCCCACATTGTCAATTTTGCAATACAGTAAAACTCCAATAGTCCAGCATCAAGTTCTCCAGCACTCCTTATAGTCCAGCATCAACTGGAACCCGGAACTGCTCAGGTCAGCCGCTCTCACTGCCGGGCCGCTGTGAGCCACGAGCGCTCAGTCCCCAGCGCACACAGCGTCCAGCCCGCACGTGTTAGCAGCCGGCCGCTGAGCACAAGCAGCTGCTTCGGGACCCAGACATAAGGTTGGGGGAGAAGTGGGACTGAGTGACAGCAGGGAGGGAAGGTGTTTGGCGCTGGGGAAGGGAACGGGAGGGGGACTGGGTGGCGCACAGCTTCCCGCCAGCTCACTGAAAGGCCAGCCGCTCAGCGCACATGCCCCAGCACCTGGAGAGAGATGTACGGCTGAACCTGTGGCTCCGAGACCCAAGCATAAAGTGAGGGAGGGGGGAGATTGGGTTCGGAGTATGCCCCCTTACAGTACCTCCTGGTACTCCGGCATATCCCATAATCCGGCACCACCTAGATCCCAAAGGTGCCGGATTATCGGAAGTCTACTGTATTTGTAAATTCTACAGGAATCACCACCTGAACTAGTCTAATATAGAAGAAAAATCAAACATGACACCTAAAGTGCAAGAAGATGGTTCAATCCTCATTCATAGTGCCATGGCCAGACTGAACTAGTTTTTCATTCGGACACTAGTAACTCTGGACTTCCTGCTTAATTCACATAGGCTATTAAAAGAGTCACTGGTAAGACCTTTGTTGCTAATAACTCAAATTAGAACTAGTTACCTAAGTGTACCAAAGATGATTAAAACTTGGATTTATACAGATTAGTTCCCCATTTTTGCAGTTAAAAAAAAAAAAAAAAAAATCAACTCAGACCTTATGCTAAGCAATCTGAAAATACCTGTTCATAGTTCCAGAAACATCAATATCATTCATGAAGCATTCTATGTTCATTGGGAGATCAGAGGCATTAGCACTCATCAGCTTCTTCAGTTTCTCACACTCCTGAAATAGTCTCAGCAACGCACGAATCTTTGATTTGATGTCTAATTTATATTTTTTCCCAAATTCTTCACAAAAATAATTAACTAACATTCCATCAAATTTCCTGCCACCAAGTGTGGTATCAAAGGCTGTAGCAAGAACCTAAAAATGAGACAAGGATTGATTACTTACTAAAACCCATTAATAACCAATACATATCAAAATTTCTGTGTCAGAATAGCTTATTCCAGTAATTCATATTCAACATCATGATCCTATCTAGAACACATGGCTGCACTAACAGACCGTCCTTGACAGTGGCAGGAGCAAACTAAAAAGAATCCAACATATTGCCAGCTTCATTCCCATACTGCCACCATGGGGAGGTAAATGCTTAGTGTTGGAACACCTAATCACTGCTACTAGCAGAAAAAAGGAACCAATTAGTAACCTTTTATTTCCCTGACCAATTCCTCCACTTGGTTTATCTCCTCACTAGGGATGTTAAGAGTATAGACACTGAAGCCTGGGCTTGTCGGTTAACCAAAATAACTATGCGCAACTCCTGTCCCTTGCTGCCTCTATATCAGGACTGGCTCCCCATGTGTGCCAGTTCCCACAGAGCCACCTACTCCCACCCTGCTTAAAAGCCAGCTCCCCCCAGGCACTGGCTCCAGGGAGCCACCTGTCCCACTCTGCAGCAGTGCGGGGGGGAAAGGAGGAAGTGGGCAGGGGACACTGCCACAGAGCAGCCTCCATCCACAGGTAGGCTCGGGCCCCCCAAGGATGGTGTTTGCTGCCACCCCATGCTGCTGCCTCTGTATCAGAAGCAGCTGCACAGAATGACTGGCAGAACTGCTCTGCAAGGAGAGCCAAAACTGGCTGCTAGCCCCAACCACAAAGGATTATTTTTAGTAATCATGTAACCGATAAAAATTGTTGCAGCTACACGATTACTACAAATCACGAAATCTAATATCCCTATTCCTCATCGTCCCTCGCCAGCAATAAAGTGTAAGTGCTGTGCCAGTCTGGCACATTTCACTTCACAATGCTAACCTAAGACAAGACCAGCTCTGTCAAGATTGTGCCCTTACTATCCCTATACAAGGCACTTTTACAGAGGAGCATCTAAGTAGAGAGTTTTTAGATTGGATAATACTTCTAGTTACGAAGTTCAAAGTTAGTCAAGAATAAGCACAGTTATTTACTATGTTATACACCGTATTTGTCTAACCCCGAGTTAGAAACAACTGGGGTACAACATACACCAGAATGGAATGGAACAGAACAAAAGAATTGTGTAATGTTTTGATGCAGACCAGGGATTCTCAAACTACACTGCACCATGACCTGCTTCTGACAACAAAAATTACTACACGATACCAGGAAGGGATACTGATGCCTGAGCCTGTCCAAGCCCCACTGAGTTCAGAGGCCAAAGCCCAAGCCCCACAGTTCTGGGCAAGGAGACCAAAGCTGAAGGCCCAGGGCTTTGGCATGAGGCCTGTAAAGCTTTATGTGATGCAGTGCTCATGGGGCACCAGCTTAAAATCTGGATCTCCAGGGCACCAGCTGCTGCCTTTGCTCTCTCCCCCAGAGCCTCACCAGCAGGAAGAGGAAGCATATGTGCATGTAATTCAATAAGCCCAGGCTTACTAACATCTCTACAGAGGGCCAGATTACAATCTATACTATGGTCATGTCAGTGCCTAGCAAAGTCAAGTCAGGCCATTAAGTGTTCAGAAACAAATTCCTGTGATACTGGAAGAGTGATCAATTCCAGTTGATTAGGAGCCATAGAAATGGAGAGATTGCTACTGTTTTTCCCCTCAAACTAAAATCTTGTACTAGAGGCCTTCTGCGCCCCAATGAACAGCCATACATACATTTGCGCCCCAATGAATAGCAGACATAGCCCTGCCCAAATACACAGTACCACATCACTACCAGACACTCATGCCATTTTAGAGGCACTAGATGGTCCTTTACCAATCCTTCCCACCAACAGTACCAATTCACTTGAGCCTGCTCTCAGAGTCTTCAGGCTTACTTACAGCTGAGGATCCTGCAGCCACACAGGTATCTAGTTATGGTTCAGTTAGTACTGAAACAGTTGACCTTGCCATGGATCTCTCTCTCTCTCAGCTTATTTCCTACTCTGGGCTCAGCCTATTTTGGAGGGCTTTGAGAAGAACTCAAGGTTTTCTTGTTTGAAGTCACTGAAGAGCGCTAAGCTGACACATTGATACGACTGCCCTTGTTAGGGATCACTATACTCAGGGGATCAAAGGCAGTGATTGGTCAGAGTCAGCCTTCCATCATGTAAGTCTTAATTTAGCTCATGGTTCTTTCCAGCTCCAGATTTTAGTTGAAGACAAATGCACAGTTAAGCCAGATACATGTGACACCGAGGCACCAAAAGCAGTAGGAATGGCTGTCACTGACAGGAACTGCTTCTCAACAGGAGAAGAAACTTTTGAACTTGGGGAAGCCAGGCATGCCATTTTTAGGGTCCACTTCCCAGACATGAAGAAAATATAAAGAACTAACTTATGCTATCGAGATACTTCCCCCCCCCTTTATTCACCTGTAGACTATTTAAAGGGAGGAGGAGAAAAGAAATGAATAAAGGAAGGAGGTATTATGGCTAACATAACCTGTTATATGACATCTAACTCTGATGGCAACAAGAAAGAAAACATTGAAGCTATGGCAATGAACTCTGCTATGTCTCCAGCTCAGGCCAAGGAGTTTGCCTACACAGCATTATACAGCAAAAAGGCAGAGCTGAGCCAAACAGCACATATGCAGGCTGAACAGACTATTCTACCTGAAATCTACAATCAAAGGCACAGGAATGTGAATATACCTAGAGTGGAACACCCATAGAAACATTACGTGAAGAAAAAAATCAATATCTCCATGCATTAATATGCAATATTGGAATTATAGTAGCAATTATGTGGTTCCTCTGCCTTAAATTGTCATGATTTGTAGAACTCTTAGCACCAATCTATTTCTGGACACCTGGATCTAGTGCTAGAACTAGGGTAGCCAGGACTCCTACAGCTACAGAAAGATTTTTCAGCTAAGCATAGCAACACAAGGAACAATGGGGCAGACAGGGGCATGATCTTGTACTCTTAAAGTGTTACCATGAAAGTGTTTTTCTTACACTATGCCACAGTTTGAGTCAGATCCCAGTTTAATGTACAATGCCTAGTAAGGGTTCTATGTCCATACTGGAATAAAAATAAACATTAAACTCCTTGCAGATGAATTAATTAGCATTCACCTGTTAATTCATGCCTGTAAAGTGTCAACTCCCTTCTTTACTGCCTCTCCAATTTGCCTGAATTCCAGACAGTTTTGAAATGCATTACCACTTGCCCATACAAGCAGTCCTGTGGCACCTTAGAGACAAATGTATTAGGTCAGTATTGCCCAATTGGTGCTCCGCCTAACCCCGGGGTTCCAGGAAGCCAAAGTAAGGGTTCCACAAGAACCCAGCACTGCCCAGCCCCCTCTTAAAGAGACAAAGACAAATTGCAGCAGGTTTTTTTTTTGCTTGACAACTCATGGAGGGGCTTCTTTTTTGCTCAAAACCTAGGGATTGACATTCTTTCAAGCCAAAAAGGGTTCAGTGGCCAAATAAAATTGGGAAACACTAGTAGGTCATGAGGTTTCCTGGGTAAAACCCACTTGATCAGATGAGACTCCCCACTTGATCAGATGAAGTTTATTGACTAATGCAGCTAACTCTCAAACTTTGCATTTGCACATACAACTCAACCTTAGAAGGCCTCCTCTATCATTACTAGAAAATGGCTTCAAGCGGAGTTCCTTTCCTTCTGTATCTAAACTCACTCTGCCCTAAGAACCACATTTTAAGATTGAGAAATCAGTGAGATAGAAGTAAAATGATGCAACAGAAAAGATTAATCTCATTCTGAAAACATGCTGAATTCACGATTCCACCCTGTCTACAAGTGCTTATTAACACCACTTCAGCTCTCCATTAGGTACCATCCTGTGGTTTCAGTATGTTAACTATATAACATTTCCATTTAATGTTCTTGGACCCAGAGCACATATTGTGTAGCCTTTTGGTTTAGAATATTATTTATCTCCGCTATATTCCATTTAAACTAGCATTATTTAATACTTCAGCCTACTTTTTAGTTTGAGGCACTCCTTTAACTGAACTCCTGTCACAACATATTCACTTGTTCCTTCAACTGAAGCAGCAATATAGGGCTATTGGATTAAGGATGTTAAATGGCATTTAATCTTCTAATCAAACAGTCAATAAGGGGGGGAAACTGCAGAGCTGCAGCAGTGTTAGCTCCCGATCCTGGGGGGAGGGTGGGGGAAGGAACTAACCCTGCTGCAGCTCTGCCTTTTAAAAGTAGTAAGAGCCATTCAGCTCTTACTACATCTAAAAAGGCAGAGGCGCAGAGTCTGGGATCAAGCCAGGACAGCTGAGTCCCAGCTGACATTCGGTCCTCTGCCTCACCTGCTCCCTCCCCCCGCCGTGGAGATGGCGCTAGGGGGAAAACCAGCTTTTAAACCAGCTCCCACCAGCTCCTGCTCCCCCACTGGCTGCCTCAGCTTACCAGGTAGTCAACTAGTCACTTACATCCCTATATTGGATTTCATAATACACTTTTGCCCACAAGGTTGACACTACTGAAGATTTCTCTCACAGGAAAAAAAATAATTTTGAACAGAAATAAGGAACAAGTATTCAGGCAATTGTGTTTCGAAATAAGACCCTCCATAATCACCTTCTCAAGTTAATTAGTGCGCTTAGAATCAGAGCTGGAAGAGACCTCAGGAGGTCATCAAGTCCACCCCCCTGCGCAAGACTCTTAAAACTAACTATTGACATATCACATCTATCGTGTTTCCTATAGTACTCACATCACAGGTTTTACAGTCAACAGGAAGCATTATGGTCATTTAGTCAGACCTTCATAATAACGTAGTCCAGTAATTCCTGCTTCAAGACATGAATTCCTAGTTGAATTAGTGCACCTTTTTTTTAAAAAGACCTCCCATAAGTTGTACTATTACTATAGAGAAAAGTTAGCTCAACTTTTTATTTTCACTCTGCCAAAAAGCTACTGCAAAAACATGTTTGTTTCAACAAGTGTAGCAATGAAAATACTTAAGCACATCTTCTTCCCAGTTACCTAACAGAACAAACATGAACCTTTGGAAAGTGCAAGTTGTACTGCCTGCACACTGTCATATTAAGGCAGTCAACCAAACATTGTAATCCATAAATATAATGGTGAATGTTTTTACTAGACACTAAAACAGATACATAAGATTGCTTACTTTCAGTTTTCCTTTGTTGAATGCGCATACTGCAACTTGATATGCAGACTGTCCCATGTCAACAAAAACAACATTTCTTGGCTTCTCTTCTAAGGTAGGTAGGTCTTGTTTATAGATTCCATATGCAAGAGCAACTGAAAAAAAATCAAAACACACACACATCAATATAGAAAACAAAAGTCACACAATCCTTCAACTCCATTTTTGGAATTGCTTTCTTAAACAGTACTTGTTAAAGAATGACTAAATGTCAAGATTTAGGAGCTTCAGGGGATAGCCGAGTTAGTTTGTTACAGGAAAAAAACAACAAATAGTCTGGTAGCACTTAGTCCAGACCATTTTTTGTTTGTGTCAAGATTTAGTGCTACTTTACCAAGTTGTAAAAGTTTGCATCTGGTTAAATAGACCAAATACAAACATCATGGAAGACTAACTACAAAACCACTTAGTTCCTCCTATGTCTTGCATTTACTTCTTGGGTGATCTTTCTAAGAAGCTTTAAAAAAAAGTCTGGGTCTGTATTACAGAAGTCACTAAAGTTTGAGGAACTCTGGAGAGCAACCAATGTCAGTTTAGCATATAGAACTGGTAATTCTATATGGAAGGGGTTTGACAGACATAGGGAAAGTAGTTTAAAAATTATAGAGGATTGGAATTATAAAAGAGAAGAAGAATACCTGAAGTAGTTTCATTTATTAGTCGCAAGCAGTTGAGGCCAGCAATCTGTGTAGCATCCATCACAGATCTCCTCTCTGCATCTGTATAGAAACATGGAACCTGCAAGAAATGCACAGCATTTAGAAGAGCAAATGCTCTACCAAATCACCAGTAAAATATTGTTCGGAGGACTAATTCACAAGCCAAAGAATGCCTCCCTTTTATTTATTTTTAAGTATTTTCCGCAAGATTAAGATTTTATTTTGAGTGTTGCAAACAAGTGTGTATCTACATGAGAAAGAGGTGGTTTTATTTAATTGCTTAAATAATTCTTATACCTTTCCATTCATTTAAGTGAAAATTTACCAAAACCAGCACAAACAAACTATTTTGATTAAAACTATAAAATAAATTGTATAACGTTAGCTGTGATCAACTCAGTATCAGGTTTCACAGTGCGATCTGAGTAAAAAGTTACAAGGTTTATTGGAAACAAGCAGGGACAGTGATTTATGTCAACTTTGTTTATAAAACTGCTTTAAATACTGTAGTACAACTATTACCACCATGATTCTTCAATTTATACAGATAACACTACATTGCCAAATTAATATAACCAAGTTTACCATCACCTACTTACAGAAACAACACAGTCAACTACAGGCTTCTTAAGTGCATTCTCAGCAGTTTCTTTTAGTTTGGTGAGGAGCATTCCTGTCACTTGCTCAATAGTGAAGTTTCGTTCTTCTTCCATATACATAACCTTTAGTGAAAAGCTTTTATAAGTTTGGAAAATGACAAGAAACAACATGCTCAAGTGACATTAAGGATCTGATGACCTAAGCCTACACAAAAATTTAAGTGGTCCTTAACGCACAAGTCTAGGGCCTTCAACATATCTGTATAATTTCACCACCACCCCACCCACTTCACTGCATAAACCATGCAGGAGGACATCACAGAATAAACTGAATTCTCACTTTATGCATACCTATATTTGAGAATTCAAGAGATTTTGAGATGCAAGTTGAAAAGGACATTTATGTAAGTAAGTTTCCTGGGTTCCAAATGTAACAATGTATGCAGTTGACTTTACAACCCGTTTCTGTAGTCATCACAAGGCTATTAAGTCAAGAAAATTCCTCCCACTGTTGAACTGGTTTTGCAATTAAAATCTAAATATATTTACTGAAACATGGTCTGAAATATTCTTTTTTTCTCCTCTAGTCTTGCAGTATATCTGAAGTGTTTAGTACTGAACATGGACCTTGATAAACAGTGGCATTCTAACAGAGTTCAAATCCTGGATTAGCTAAATTACAAGTAAAAAGGAATCTGAGTCTTAATCTTCACTTGTGCACGAGTGACCACTGTCACAATTGGGAATGTCTACTCAAAATACTCAGGGCTCAAAAGGGTACTGCTATTCAGACCAGAGTCATATGGAAAAAGTTTGCAGAGAGTGAGAAGGATCTATGTACAATTCTGGTCAATTACATCACTATCATTCTGAAATAATTTAGTTTATTTTAAAAACTACTTTGTGAAATAGGCTAACTTAGCTATGTCTTCTTCACAAAACAAGTTGCTTTTACTAGCTTCAGTTTTAGCCTACAATACAGATCTCCCTATATTTATTAATCCAATAAGTAAAGATTTTTTTAATGCAGCAAAGTGCATTTGCAAAGATAGAGTCCCCAGTGCAAAAGGGTAAAAGCTAAGATGACAGATTAATTGTCATAGAGTTTCCCCTTCAATTCTTTTCCAAGTATGTCTGACTCACCTTGATGCCAGCTAAGCCTGTTGGCAGCTGGACAAGTTCATATGCCAGGTTGTTTTTTTCATCTTGAATAAAGGGATCTGAGAATGCACGGCCATGAAATCTTTTAAAGCCTTGTACAGTATTCTTTGCATTTGAAATGACCTGGCGAGAGGGGAAAAAACACCATGAGTATGAAATGGCCAGGGAGCTTCTGAATTTGAGAAAAATAATCAGCAAGTTTACCATTTTCTTGCCAAATCATAATGTATAGTTAATCTGTATTTTCAAAAAAATTTTGGAAATATTAAAACAGTCTACTAAAACACTCAAAATGGTAACACTTCCTCTTTCATCTCCCAAATGATCCTTGCAGTAATTTGTTCATGTTTTTAAAAATTGTACTTGAAAATCTTAAGCAAATATTTATGAAAATCCACATAAAAAGTTCACTCTTAAGAGGTATTCTGTAAATAGCCATAAAATGTATCTTTAGCAACATCTCTCTTCCACTGTATTCCTCTCTTCCCCTTCCTTTCTCCCTGCTTTGACCACCTTGCACAATTTGCTGTCAACTAAGTTAGGAAGGACATGAACACATTAACTGAAATGTCAGTTTCAGGTCCATCATCTTGCCCTGCTCTGGACAGCCTACTCCATGGAACATTCTTGCATGATAATACAAAGTACTTTGGAGCCTTCCTATTTCAAGGACTATTAGCAGCACTTTACATGTAGCAATATTTCCACATGCTAAATTTTCCATTATATTTACATGATTCTTTCACTAGAAAGAAGGGAAAGTAAAACAAGGAAACTCTGCTTGCCTACACTTAAAATGCTACAAGCAGCACAGCTGTGTTGCAGGAGCTGAATCACTTCATGTAGAGTCACTCACTATGCTGACAAGAGGCTTCTTCGATCAGACTATAGATAATCCACCTCCCCAAGAGGCACTAACTAAATTAACAGAATTCTTTTGTCAATTTAATGCTGTCTACAGAGACTTAGGTTGACTTAACTACACTTCAAGGGTATGGATTTTTCACACCCCTAATCAGCATAGTTAAATGGACAATTTTTTTTACTGTAGTCAAGGTCTTAGACAAAAAAACTGGTGGGACACTCGAACATGTGTAGTATCAGACATTTACTTTTTTTAAAATAAATGTTCCTTTATTTTTAAACTGACTGTTCCTTTAAAAGGCTACTTGCTCTTAGAACTTGAAAAATCCAATTATTACCATTTAAACCTTATATCAATCATGTACCTACACCAATTAGGGATGTTAGTGAGCAGTCAACTACCTGATAAGGATAAGCTCTATCAGAGGCAGCCAAGGAGCCCCTATTTACAGCAGCTGAGATTGACCACCGTCAACAGGAGCTGCTGGACTTGGTGCAAGCCATGACCAAGCTGTCTTGGCTCACACTGGTCCAAGACACTGCTCCTCTGCATTTTAAATGAAGGAAGAGTCCGGAGACTCTTACTACATTTAAAATGCAGAGCCACACTGCAGGTGGCTCCCAGAGTCAATGCAAGCCAGGACTGCTCAGGAGCTACCCCTTATCGACTAATTGTGTAGTCGATACCAACTGTATCAACTACATGATTAGCCAGATAACCACAGTTTAATATCCTTTGCACCAATGTACATCTCCAGGCTGAAAACTGCTTAAGTTTTCAGCCTGGAGATGTACACATGATCAGTAATTCTTTATTTGACAAGAAGTTTGCACTTAACTCTAGCAAAGGAGGACAACACACTGAACATCTGAGGGATCACAATTACAATGTGCTAGTACAAACTCTGTGTGTTCAAGCATCTCAGGTATTCTAGAAGTTTCCTAGAATCTAGAGAGATTTGTTCTTCAGAAAAGTTGGTAGCGATTAAAAAAAGACACTTTCTGCATGTGACTAACAGTATATCTGGCATGAAACATCTTTTACAAAAAAATTGATGACAATCTGAATGCTAGATAAGGAGTCAGAAATCCGCTAACTCTTGCCTTACTCCCTTATTAATATTTATATAACTACTCGATTATTTGCATTAGGGAGAACAAAATACATTCAATTATATATAAAACTATTAGCAAACTTATTTAGGTTGTAGTTAAGCATTTAGAACAACATTTATAGTTGTCCATGAAACCTTAAATCTGCCCCTTTTGCCTTCAACCTGTGCACTGTCCTGTGTAAAGAACAGTATGCAATCTTATAATTAAAACATTATCCTAATTTATATGTATAAAGTGGACAAACCAATATTCATGAGAAAATGTTATTTACTTTGAGTATTTGTTATGCAATACAAACATTAAACTTTTTGGTAAGTCATTTCTCAAGTTACTTAAAAAAAGGAAAAAGAACAAATTCTATTACGTACACCAAGTAGCATTCTTACATAATCCTTAAATCCCAATCCAGAACAATGACAGAATACATTACAATGTTACCAACTGAACAGTTTAAAGCACAAATGCTTCTTAAGATGTGTGAATACCTCTTTCCCACAGACTTTTGCAGTCTCTTTAAAAATAATTTATTTCACTTTGTCTTATAAGCAATTTTTGAACATACAAAATCCTTACCTGGCTTTTAGCTGCAGCTCCAATTGAACGATTCTTGGGTCCAAAAGCTATACATGATCTACAATGAAAAGAAATATTTCTGAACTAATTTAAATTTAGAAATAAAGTATTTCTAACAAGCAGTCAGATTTAAAAAAACTATTTAAAGATTAAGCCTATCACTACATAAATCTGTCAGTCGTATAGAACACCACTACTGTAATAACATTTAGTTTTAGAACTGCTATTCTCCCCCCTCCCCCCACTCTTAACCAACCAATATTTTAATGTAGAACATACTCTGTCATTATGGCTCTAGAACAATGGTTCTCCAGACTTTTTGGCCTGTATCCCACCTCACTCAACACAAATCTTTCCACAGACCACCAGCCAACCACCCATGATGATGGAATGTCCTTGCTTATTTCTAAATATGGTGAATTAGGGATGTAAGCGACTAGTCAAGTAGTCAACTACCCAATAAGCTTTGGCTTATTGGGTAGTTGAGTCACTACTCAACTAGTTGCTTCCCTCTCCCCTGAAGCCTCTGTATCAGATGCAGCAAGGGGGAAGAGCAGAAGACAGTTCCCCCCCACCATCGTCTCTGTAGAGGCACAGTGGGGAACCCGGCACAGTGGGGAACCCGGCACGAGATGGGACTGAGCAGTCTGGGCTCGCACCAGGTCCCAGATGCTGCACCTCTGCTTTTTAAATGTAGTGAGAATCTGGCAGTTCTTACTACATTTAAAAAGCAGAGTCATAGCGAACCCCCTTAACAATTAATCAAGTAATTGATGGAAATTCCATCAACTACTCGATTAAGCTTACTAACCTCTATTTAACACCCTTACCTTGAATACTAAATTATTGATATTAGCTTACCGGAGCTACTAACATAAGAGTGTATATAACTGGTAAGAAAGGAAATATCAAAATAATTCAATAGATTAAATATTTCATGTTAGTTTAATAATATGAAGTTTGGTAAACTAAAGACAATATTGAAACCTTTTATCTTGGACATACTTAGCAGGGGTGGGGAATCCTTTTAGGTCAGGAGCAATCGCTCTATTGGGGAAGGGGGTGGGAAAAATCGGCTGTGGGTCACACAAGAGAGGCAAAAAACCCCAACCCTCACTGATGTGGCCCCCAACAGACACCTCATTCTCCTAGCACTCCAGCCCCCCTGGGGGAGAAGGGGAGGGAGGACTGAGGCACAGAGCTTCCCATGGGCCAGATTAACTCTTCTGAAGTTCTGGGGTTAGTAGATTTTGTGAGACCCCCGCCCAGGCTTTGGGGGTGAGGCCAAAAATGAAGGGCTCAGTGTGCAGAAGGGGACTGCCAGGGAGTGGGATAGGGAGGGGGATGTATGAAGGTGTGAGGTCTGGCCGGGAGGGAGGGTGCAGGAGCAGGCTGAGAGTGAGGTGTCTGGAATGGAAGAAGGGTGCAATAGTGGACTAGGGGTGGGGGTGCCTGCCAGGAAGGAGAGTGCAAGAAGAAGGGAGGATAAAGGAGTGGGCTGGGGTGTAAGGTCTCAGAAGGAGTAGGTGGGGTGTATGAGGGAGATGGCAGTGCAGAATCTGGTCATGAGAGAGGATTGGGGGTGCTCACCTGGCTTCATGCCCCCCTGGCACTCCCTTTGCCGTGACTCCAGCCAATGGAAGAGCAGCGAGAGAAGCCTCCAGGCAACGCATCTGTGCACTGCCATTTCCCTTGTCAGCTAACGGGGGAGCAGCAGCGCATGTAGCCGCTTGCTCCCTAGTAAGGCTGGAGTACCAGGGAGGACTCCCTAATCCAGCAGGTATCAAGGGGCTGAGCCTCAAGCCATGGCCCACCTACAAGGCAGTTTGGATCACGAGTGGTCCATGGACTGCAGTTTGAAAACCACCGCCCTAGAACAATATTTGAAGAGCTTAACACTCATTATGGAGCAATTTTCTAACAGTGAATTTATGACCAGTGAAACCTGCTAGTAGTCATTCCCTAATTTAGTCCATTAAAGTTTGTAGACACTCATTATGATAGAAGAGCAAACTACTCAGTTACATACTTTAAGTTTCATAAGAAAAACATTTGTCCAGTCTTAATTTTAAGATTTAAACATTTTTACATTCTTCACTAAGACAATTCGCAATTTAAAACTATTTCTAGTCACGTATGAAAGTTTGCTAGCAAAGTAATCTACACAGGTGGATAGTAGATGGTTGTTCACAGCAAGATTAATTTAATTACAGTTGAGAGCTAATTTTTTATCCATTAAAGCAGGTGATCATAGATACCCAATTTCACTATCATATTTGTCAATATAAAAGTTATACTAAGGACAAAAATCATTTTATAGTTAAAATTAGTCAACTATTTATTAATTCCCATTTTTTCAAATTTCAAGTTAACTCTGCAGCTCCAACAAGCAGCAAGACTGGATAAAATAAGCACAAGACAAAAAGTGCACAAACTCCAAAGTATAGTAAAACTCCAATAGTCCAGCATCCAGTTGTCTGGCACTCCTGATGGTCTGGCATCAACTGGAACCTGGAACTGCTCAGGTCAGCCGCTCTCACGGCCGGGCCGCTGTGAGCCGCATGTACGCTCACAGCCCACTCATGGTCCCCAGCGCACACATTATCCAGCCTGCACATGCTAGCAGCTGGCTACTGAGCACAGGCAGCTGCTTCGGGACCCAGACATAAGGTTGGGGGAGAAGGGGGATTGGGTGACAGCAGGAAGAGGAGGTGTTTGGTTCTGGGGAAGGAAAGGGGAGGAGAAGGGGATTGGGTCGCGCACAGCGTCCCTGCCAGCTCACTGAAAAGCTGGCGGCTCAGCACACGTGCCCCAGCACCTGGAGGGAGACGCGCAGCTGTACCAGTGGCTCCAGGACCTGAGCATAAGGTGGGGGGAAGCAGGATTGGGTTGGGAGTATGCCCCTTTATAGTACCTCCTGGCACTCCAGCATATCCCATAATCCGGCACCATCTAGGTCCCAAAGGTGCCAGATTATAGGAAGTCTACTGTAATCATTAAGATTTAGATGACGGAAAGCCAAATAAACAAACTTTATTGAAAATAATTTTATATACTGCTTTGTGGTGCCTGCCATTCTTTAAGAGATAAAAGAAGTCCATCTTTTTAAAAGAGATGGAGTTACTTACTTCTGGTCAAACTTCCTTAACTGAAGTATTTTAACACTCATCTTAAAGTTTAATAGCCCTTACAAAAACAGATTACCCACATGGTTCCGTTAGGCCAAGTTGTCTACAACGTTCCTCGCTGACAAAATGATTATTTCAACCAGTTTTTTACTATTTAAACATATCTTAATAGACAGGGCTTCACAAACGGTGGCGAAAACCGCTCGCCAGCCCCGTACTGCGCATGCGCAAAAGCCGCATTGCGCATGCCACGAATGAACGGGGCGCACAGTTGAAATCTACTCACCACAAACCTATAGTTTGTCGAACCCTGTTAATAGACATAATTATTACATTGATCTCAATGCAGCAGACAAGACAGCTGCACTACAGAACTGGTGGTCCTGTGGGAAACAAAAGAAAATGGGTTTCCAGAATATCCCACTGTGTTAATTAGCTTAAAAATATTGAATATACAGACACCACCAGCATTGAAATTTGCCGTGGCATGATCATGTTGATTATTTATATAGCTAAGGCACAACCAAAATCAGTCCATTTTGATCAATTTCATGGTCATAGGGTTTTAAAAATCCAATCTCATGTTTTCACATATTTAATATGAATTTACAGTTGTAACTGTAGGAGTCCTGACCCAAAAAGGGTTGTGAGGAGGGGTTTGGCAAGGTTATTGTGGATTGGAGTGTCATGGAATTGCCACCCTTATTTCTGTGCTGCTGCTGGTAGCAGCCCTTTCCTCACAACTTGGCAGTTGGCAAGCAGCAGTAGCTAGGCAGGAGTCCAGCTCTGACAGCATTGCCACTGCCAGCAGCAGATCAGAATTAAGGATGGCATGGTATGGTATTGCCTTCAGAGCTGGGTAATTGACCAGCAGCTGCCACTCTGGCCACACAGCTCTGAAGGCAGAGCAGAAGTAAAGGTGGTAATACCATGACTCTACTACAATAACCGTGCAACTTTCCCATGACCCTCTTTTGGGTCAGGACCCCAGTGTGAGATATGCTTGTCTCCCCTGTAAAATATGTATTTCTCTGTGGTCTGCAAGGGAACTCCATGTGGTCCGTGCACCCTACTGATCAACTCCTCCCCCTTCTTCCCAGTGCTTCCTGGGTCCTACAGCTAAGGCAGGCTTACCAGCCCTTATGCAGCACAGCTCCCAGAAACATCTGTTAGGTCACTGCAGCAGTCCTTAGGTGCAGAAGTGGCCAGGAAGACTCCATACACTGCCTCTGCCCTAATGCTGGCTCCGCAACTCCCAGTAACTGGCTCCTGCACGTCAGACATTGCAAGAATCTGACAACTGCTTCTGGAAACACCACCAGGACCTTGCACTGCAACCCCATGCCTGAGCCCAGAACCCTTGTGCCCTATACCCCTCTTCCCGGCCCCACCCTATTCCACAGCTGGAGTCCTCACTAGGGATCTTAAAATGCAAATAATTGCGTAAACATGTAACCACTGAAAAACTCAGTTACATGCACCTGCAGCTGGCTCCCCTAGGAGCCAGTGCATGCCACAAGCTGGCTTTTAAGTCCAAGCTTATCGGTTAACCATTTACTCTGTGATGCATTCACATCCCTAATCTGGACTAGGGATGTTGGCATACAATCGATTACACGATTAACCAATAAGCCTGGGCTTATCAATTAATCCTAACAACCATATGCACCCCCACTACTAGGCAGCAAGGTTAGGGGCTTTTAAGCTGGCACCCCATGCATGCCAGCTCCTGGAGAGCCGGCTGCCCCCACACCACTGCCTCTGATAGAGAGGCAGCAGAGTGGGGGGGTGAGAGGGGAGGCAGCAGCTAGTACACATGGGAAGCAGATTTCAATTGAGCTCCCCATGCATATTGGCTCCTGTGGAGCCCACTGCCGGGAAGGTGGGAGTCAGTGCTCATGGGAAGCAAGCTGTTAAACCCGTTGTCAATGAGCACCAGCTCATACCTGCCCCCCCCCCCACAGGTAAACATGTAACTGCTAAAATGTACAGCGGTTACACGTTTACAAAAAAAATACACACTAGTTAGCATCTCCAGTCCTCACACTCCTCACATACCCCAACCTCCTGTGCCTGCAAGGTGAAAGTGAGCATGGATGGGGACAGTGAACCACAGAAGGAGAGGGAATGGAGCATGAGACACAGGGCCTCAGAAGAGATGGAGAAAGAGGGCCCCTTCAAAAATGTATATCAAAATGAGGTAGAAGTACACAAAAGACCAGATTTCAAAGGGGAGATCAGATTTCTTCATGGTCCATGACATTTTTCATGGCTGTGAATGTGGTAAGAGACTATTACAACACCAACAATGGCTATATCCAGTTAACAAATGAAAGCTAGTCATGTACTTGTAGGAGTACACTGAAATGAAATTAAAAGGAATCTATTTAAAAACCTGTCTGGCACTTAACAGAATTCAAAGGCTTGACCAATAAAAAACTAACCAGTTCTATTTTATGAAAACATGGCAATTATAAAGCTAATATTACAGGCTGGTTTACTCTGCAAAGTTAGCATGTCACACCTCATTTGTATAATTTATGCACGCCGTTTTTGTGCAAAGGGCTTTTGCAGAAAAAAGTAGCGTGGACTTTTTTTGCGCAAAAATCCCGTTTTACGCAAGATCAGTAAACATACTTTTTTGGGGCATAAGGATCTTGTGGAAAACGGGTGTTTTGCGCAAAAAATCACATCCACTACTCTCCCCCCCCCCCCCCCCCCCCCCCCCCCCCCCAGGCAAAACCGGAGTGGATAAATTATGTAAATGAGGTGCCGGAATTGCTAATCCATGCCTCATTTGCATACTCATTGCCAGCAAAACCGGCAGTGTAGACGAAGCCTGGAAGAATTGTTCTGTCTGCCTAGCTATGGCCTCAGAGATGGATCTACTACAGCAATGGAAGAAATGCCACTGCAGCATTTTTAGTGTAGACCTAACTACAAGAAACCAGATTTATTAAACGAAATTGACCGTAAACTAATATAGATGCATTAATATAGAGGGTTCTACATCTCTCCTGGATACATGAGCATATTTAGCTATGTAACTACAAAATTTCTCAATCATCATTCTGAACTCAAAAGAACATAACTTCATTTGGTTTACTTATTAAGGAAGACATTTATCAAGGATTTCTCTCCCTGATTGGTGGCAAATGAATGATGGGGAGCTTTGCAATTCTTTAGTATTGTGTCTGGAACGTGGCTGGCCTATACTAGCATTACTGGCCAAATCTTCCTTAATATTTTCTGTGTATTTTAAGACACTTGATGCTATTTCCTTTTCCTTCCAGCTCACTGTACACAGACCTCAGTCACGGGTATAAAACAGATGTATCAAATCTCAAGCTATATACTTTGTTTTCTTAAGGAAGATAGCCACTTAAGTTATTTCAAAAAAACATTACAGGACAAGCACACTAACTGGTTACAATTTAGTTTACCAACAGCAATAAATTTTAAATAGAAGCAGATGCCATCACAATCAAAGATGCAGGAAGCTTAGTGAAAGCTTGTCAAGGCAGAATTTCAGCAAAGTTAAAGAAGCTCTAATTCCCTCCCGTATTATTTTAGAACAAAGTAAGATGTGAGTACTGCTCATATAATCACTTGAGTCTCCATTCTTTGGTTTACACTTATCCATTGTCCCTACGCACTTCATTGGAAGATTAATTCCTCTTATCATACAAGACAGCAGTCCAGTCCCCACACATCAATTACACCAATTTTGTTAAATCAAGGTCTTAATTTGTTTAGTTAACCCAGCACATCTTCCTGATGTGGACACTCAAATTGGCTTAAAAATCCCTTACCTTAATTTGGTACTATATCGGTAGAATTGGTATTTGCTACTTAAACCATTTATTTAGGCATGGTCTACATTTAAAATGTAAGTCAACCTAGCTACATCACTCACAGGGTGAAAAATCAACACCTTGAAAAACTGTAGCTCTTTCCATGATAATTCATAGCATATATGCAATTAGGTAAATGGAGGAACGCTTCTATCACCCTAGCCATCTACCTACCATCATTCAGGGAGTTAGTGATCCTCCACTACTGGAAAAAACCCTTTTGTCAGCATAGACTGTATCTGTGCTACAGGGTTATGCCAGCATAGTTATGGCACCAAAGCTATACTGATATAGTTCCCAGAGTGGCCTTTGATTGGTTGGTGCAATTTCTGCTTCTGTTTGATGACAACTTAAGTCTTCAAAATTGAGAATTCATTTTCTCCAGAAATCTGTTATGTTCAAGTTCATTTGTGTGTCATATGAGCACTTTGTGTCAAAGGGTAGAATTCAAGGATAACTCATTTTCCTTACCCTCAACTATAATGAGTTGCGCAGTTATTTTTGCTAATATTTCAGTATATAGTTGCTACAGCAAGTCACACATCCTGATTCTGTTCTTGGTTTAAAACTCATTATGTAAATTAGATCAACCCCCATTATTTGACCCTGCCTCCATATTGGTTTGGTTTTTATAGAAAGTGTTGAATCTATGGAACAAGTTAATATAAAATACATCATAGAAGTTCAAGACTCACTTTGAACTAATTTTAGATTACACATTGGGCCTAAAAGTTTCAACAGTGACTAGTGATTTTGGATGCCTTGTTTTTCTGAGTACACACCTCCTGGTGATACCCTTTAAAGAGCCTAATTAATAGAATGTGCTAAGAATCCATTCTCTGAGACCCAGGCCCTCTTCTCTCTCCAAAAGGTATTAAGTAATTGTATTTTGTGCATTTGTTTCAAACTTTGGTTAAGGTTATTTAAAATTTTGTTTCCGAGATACCAACTAAATGACTTTCAAGTTTTTAATCCTCTATTGCCCTTAGTAGAAATCCAGCATGAGTTTATTTTTTAACATCTACTAGCTATCATGGCAAAATTGCATTTACTGTAGATATGGAAATGGAAAGCCTCACTCATTTCAGTGTTTCAAAATTAAAAAACAATGATTTTCTGAATAGGAAAGATTTGACATTAACCAACATCTTGAAACTGTTACTACCTACTTTTATTACATTGTTTTTTAAATCTGTTTAAATACTCATTTAAGAAACAAGTACTCACAGTAATACTTTGTATAGAACCAGTAAAAGTATAATGCATGAACATAATAGACACACAGCTTTTCTCCATTTCTTCCTTAAAGACAGCCAGAGTTACAGCATTATTTAGAAGGAAGCAAAATGAGGCCATACAGCTGGTCATCCATCACAGTCTCCAAGACAAGATGAGAGAAAACTGACAAATTGAGTTACTACGGCATAATTTTACCAGACCTAGGAATTTTCTGTAAAACACTATCAGTTCCTATCATATTGTTTTCAAGTGACTGGACATTTACTCTGAAACATCGCACTACTGTTATACACTGGAATGCAGTAGCAAACACAGTCAACAGTTCTATATAAGCCAGCCTCCTCCCTCCTACAGCCACTTCTAAGTTCAGCTACATTACTGATATAGGTCATCTTACCTCAATTTCCCCTCCTGCTATTTTATTTAGTGAGTTATTTATGATCAGAAAAGAAGCCATCTTCCCTACACTGGTACAGTATGAAGCTCACTATTATAGAGATGGCTCATAACATGTTTAAAATAGTTCAGTCCTGAAGTATAGATGATTCTATTATTTCAACTGCCATTTTTGTTTTTCAATTAAAAGCATGCTCAGCACTCTCGAGTCATGATGAAAAGGTCTCTGCCCCATACTCTTGGGAGGCATTGTGCACCAAAAAATTATTGAAGATACTGCAAAATTCTGCATATTTTGTCAAAATAATAATATAATTATGCCAGTTTCAATTATTTTGATAATTTATTTCAAAGTACGTCAGCAAGCACGTCAGCAAAAATTAATACAAAAAAGATTCCCTAAGAAGCAGAGCGTTTGACTCCCCAGAAAAATGAGGTGTATGGAAGTGTAACCGCATACACAGTTAACGGATGAGCCTGAGCTCATCTGTTACACAGAAGTTCCTGGACTCAAATGCAGCAACTTGGGGGAGGGAGATATGCACCAGGAGTCAATTTTAAAGCGTCCCCCTCCTCCCATGTAACTGCTGAAACATGATTAATTAAATGCATTTTAACATCCCTAACGACCATCCAGTTCCTATTTCTCTGTTATGCTTTGGTAGGGTGCCTCTATCTGGATGTACCCAGCTGGCACCTGTGACGCATCTTAAGTCTTTTAGCAACAGCCCTTGCAGTCTTTTAGTTGACTCATTTTTTTACTCTTCCTTGTAGGATTACTATAATTCAAGTTCCCAAACAGAGGGCACTGACGGGGGAGGAGGGTGAGGGGGAAAGAGAGAGAGCTGTAAGGGGATTTTTGCAATGGGAAGTGCCCATTGCAATTTAGGTGCAATTTAGGACATGCTGAAAGGGCGGTGGGGGAGAAGACATACAACACCCTGCTCCATCCGGAGCCCAGCTGCCAAGTAGGGATGTAATATCCCAAGTAGTTTGTTAAGTGGCTAAACTATAGCTTTAACTGGTTAACCGCCCGCTGTGCCATGGGCGGTGGGCCTGACCAGGCAGGTGCAGTGCCCCCGCCAGTGGTGGGCCCAGCTGGGCTGCTCTGGCCAGGTTGGGTGCCAGTTAAGCAGATAAGCATTAGGGATGTAAAGTTATAACAATTTAAATGGTTAACCATAAGCATCAGCTTACCGGATTCTGTTACAGTTATACGTTGGCTCCTGCTCTGAGGGAGCCATTTGCTACCCCATGCCGTTGGCTCTGCAGTACAAAAAACTATGCTGCAGAATCTGCAGCAAAGCCAGCTCCCAAGAAGTGGGGCTGGCAACCAGGAACGGGCCATTAGCTCCTGGTCCTTCTCCTGGGGAACCAGTTGTGCTGCGGGCTCTGCAGTATAAACCTTATATATAAGCTTTATACAGCAGAGCCCATCACACATATAGTGCCTGGGGGCAGGGCCATCAGCCAGTGTGCTCCAATCTCAGTCCTGAGGAGCCCCCTCCCACTCCATGCTGCTGCTTCTGTATAAGAGGCAGCAGCGTGGGGTGCCAGGTGGAAGCTGGTCCGTGAGGGGAGCCAGTTTAAAAACCAGCTCCCCTCGCGGACTGGCTGCCTGTTGTCCTGTGCTGCTGCGTCTGAGCTCCCGGACCTGGTGTAAGCCAGAACACCTGCCCAGCTCCTAATACATTTTAAATGCAGAGCCGCATCACAGGTATGTCACAGACACAGTGCAAGTCGCGAATGAGCCAGGCTGCTAGCCAGCCTGCTAGAAGTTTACTGGCAAGGGTGGGGGGGAATGAGTGTAGTCGATAGCATCAACCAACAAGCTTTTGCTTATTGGTTAATCAACTATACTACACTATTACATCTCTACTCCACAGAACTGAAGATGTTAACTAGTGATTGACTAGTTGAGTAGTCCATGGAAATTCCAGTGACTGCTCAACAGGCACCTCCGCATTCCTCTTTTGAAATGTACAAGAGCCCCCGCTGGGGCCTCTTGTACATTTCAAAGGAGGAATGCAGAACTCTGCATGCAGCTGGGGCTAGTGGGAAGTCCTGCTGACTCCCGGCTGCACGTGGGTGCCAGCTTTGAAATGCACAAGAATCCCCAGCAGGGTCTCTTGTGCATATCAAAGCAGTAGCGCAGCATGGAGCCTAGGGTCAGTGGGGGACACTAAGTCCCCCGCTGACTCTGGGCTCCATGCTATGCTGCTGATTTGAAATGCCATGCAGAGCCAGGGTTGACAGGTTCCATGCTGCATTTCCCCAGACCCCAGGGTCAGCTGCGGACTCCCCAGCTGATCCCAGGTTCTGCTGAAATGCCGCGCTCGAGTCCCCAGCTGACCCCCATCTTCCCATGTGCAGCACTGCACAGCTGATCTTGGGATCAGCTGTGCAGCACTGCCCCTTTGAAACACCCAAGCAGTGTTCAAAGGGGCAGGCCCACAGAGCCCATCCCCAGCTCAGCTGTGTGGCAGGAGCCCAGAGTCTGCTGGCGACTCCCCACCTGATCCTGGGTTCCGCGCGTTGGAACCCAGGATCAGCTGGAATCCCTAGCTGACCCTGTGCTCCACACGTGCAGCACCGCACAGTTGATCCCAGGCTCAGCTGTGCAGCGCTGACACTTTCAAGTATCCCCTTCCTCCTTGCTGCCTCTATCTGATAGAAGCAGCAATGGGGGGAGGGAGGGGAGAGAAGAGAGAATCGGATAGTCCACTAGTCTTCACCATCTCTACACAGAACTCCCCAGAGCCAGACACCCACATCCCTCTACCTTCAGAGTTCAGCCACAGGCTTGGCTTCATTCAGTTTCATTACTGTGCCACGAAGAAATGAAGGTCCTGTCCACTTCTCATCCTCCGAGAACCAGCACAGCTAGGTTCTCGGAGGAATTGCAAAGAATTGCGGGGCCTCCATCCTGACAAGGTTGGGCACTCTTCTCACTGTGAGGCCATATCCCACACACCACCAACACAGGCACACTGCAAAGTGGTAAACTGGACTTTCTGCCTGATTCAGTGGCCACTAGTGGCAGCCAGCAGCTATGCAACATCAAGTTTTCAGAGAAAAATGAAATTCTGCAAACAATTATGCACAAACTTTACATTATGCAGGTAGTACAAAATTCCCCCACGAGTACCCGTAAGAGCTGACAGACAAAATGTTCATAAGATGGAGAAAAAAAGCAAAGAGGACAGGCTGGAACATACAAGCAGTGTGACAGAGCATGTTTCGCACAACTGCTTAGATCCATTTGTGTACAGTAATTACTCATTTATCACATGCCTGCTTAACACATTTTCACAATAGCATGATTTTTTTTAGGGAACATTTTTCGAATAACACGACCGCCCCCGAAATAACAAAAATAATCTACTATGCACAGCAGTATAAATTGGTGAAAATAGTGGTAATACGCATGAGCGGATGAATTCACATGGTCACAGTGCTCCTCCGCTCACTCACATGTTTATCTTTGTGTTTTTAAAAAACACAACAATTCGTGTTGCTAGTTATCTTGTGTTGCTAGAAATCTAATGTTGACATTGACAACCCAGCACCAACACAAAACTGACTTTACCACCACCACCTGCATCGTAACCCCTACCTTTGCCATTTTTTTTAAATGGGAAAATTGACCCCGCATAGCCCGTTTTCACTTAGAACGAACATTTATAGTGTTAAATGAGGAATTACTGTATGTACCGGCCATACACGTGAACCTAAGACATGTCCACGGTTTCTTACTTGAAGGAGTTCGATTGTTTTGAAGAGTTACATTCCCCTCTTCCCCACATCAACCTGCTCGCTTCAGGCCTCGCGGCTTGTGCTCCCTTTCATTTCCCTTTCCCGAAGGGCGTAGCGTGGCTCGCAGGCGCGGTGCCCAGGCACACGACGAGCCGGCAGCAGCGCCTACCCTCTAGGCGCCCGGGCTGCTGCGAGCTCTCTGCGGGGACAAACATCCCGCCGCTCACCGCAGCCGTTCCCGGGCCCTGCATCACCCTTTGCTCTGTGCGCAGCTTCGGGTTTGCCGGCGGCTTTTCCACGCCGCGGAGACTCACCCTCCCCCGCCACCGCGCTCAGATCAGCAGCGTCCCCCCAGCAAGCAGCGCCGCAGGCCCCAGGCGCAGGCCTGACACGCCCCGGTACCGCGCGCCGCCCCCCGGCCCGTGCCTCTCCCGCCCCTACTCACGGGGTGCTGCGGTCGCTGTACTCGTTGGCGACGGTCTCGATGCCTCCGGCCCGGGCCACGGCTACATAGCAGCTCTGGAAGCCCAGATCGATGCCCACCACCGACATGCTGCGGCCGGAGGGGCTGAGGAGGGCGCCGGGCAAAGGCTGAGGAACTCGGGAAGGGTCTGCCTCGCTCCCGACCGGCGCCTGCGCCTCACTAGTGCGGACGCAGCCGACACAGCCCGTTTAAATGAGCAGCGGCTCCGGCAGCCTCCTCTCGAGGGAGGGGGAGAGATCTCGAAAGATCCCGTCCTGCCGTGGGGAGGGGGCGGGGCGCGGGGAGAAAGAACGCCTCTCGCGAGATTCCCTCGGGGCGGCTCGCTCTCCTTTCCTTCCCTTCCCCCTCGCTGCCCGAACACGGGGCCCAGAGCGATCGTTGGGGTCGCCGAAGTGGTTCTACGCCCCGCAGCTGGTACGCATGCTCAGAGGTTATCCCTGACTCCAGGCGCGTGGGGGAGGGGCAGCTGACGCGCCTTCTTGCACACAGCTCCGCCCCCTTTTCTTATCCTCTCCTCGAACCTTCTTTTTCGCTCAGGCCGGCGCGCCCTGTGAGTCACGGGATGGCCTCGTCCTGAGGGGGCTGAGCGTCTCCCCGCCTGTAACGTCATCATCCTGCCTGCCCTGCCGTGGCGCGAGGGGGGGGAGGGGCTAAATCTTTCACAGAGCCCTTGCCTTGTTGTGGAGGTTAGAGGTGGGCAACTGTCCCGTTTCCCCAACGAGAGGAGCGTAGAGTTGACAAATACTTTCACAAAAAATTCTGGGGACGGGAGGGGGGAATTGGTTGAGGAAATAAAAAAAGAGGGGGACCAAACTTGTTGAGTAAAGAAAAAAAAAGTTTATGTGCCTTTAAATTCCCCCACTCTGCCTGCCCCCGCCAGATGTAGCAGGGGGAAAATGTCTCCACCAGCCCTCTGTCCAAGAAAAACAAAATACCGGACATTTTACATGACCTGTATTTTCTGGGTTTTTTTACCAGACAGATGATGCAATTACCGGACTATCCAGGCAAAAATCAGACACCAGGCAATCCTAGAGGAGCATGGGGTCACCAGACAGAGCCCTGGGTTTATCCACCCTGCTCCCCTGGCCCACCTTTGAAATACAACAGCCAAGAGAAAACTTAAAAACAAATAGCCTGGTAGCACCTTAAAGACTAATAAAACATGTAGATGGTATCATGAGCTTTCCTGGGCAACCCACTTCTTCAGATGACTGGAGAATTAGAAGTCCAGATCCAAGAATAAATAAGGGAAGGGGGGGGGGGAAAGAGGGGGAAAGAAAAAAAGTGACAGTGAGTTGATGGTTCAAATAGTTATAAGAGGCTGATAAGAACAATTAGCACCTCCATTGTTTGGTTGGTTAAGTCATTAGGATGTGGAGGGTAGTGAGGGAGCCAGCTGATGTTCCTGTTTATTACATGACCTATGAAGGAAGACTGAAAGAATTGGGCTTGTTTAGTTTGGAAAAGAGAAGATTGAGAGGGGACATGATAGTGGTTTTCAGGTATCTAAAAGGGTGTCACAAGGAGGAGGGAGAAAACTTGTTCTTCCTGGCCTCTGAAGATAGAACAAGAAGTAATGGGCTTAAACTGCAGCAAGGGAGGTTTAGGTTGGACATTAGGAAAAAGTTGCTAACAGAGTGGTTAAATGCTGGAATAAATTGCCTAGGGTGGTTGTGAAATCTCCATCTCTGGAGATATTTAAGAGTAGGTTAGATAAACGTCTATCAGGGATGGTCTAGACAGTACTGGGCCCTGCCATGAGGGCAGGAGACTGGACGTGATGACCTCTCAAGGTCCCTTAAAGTCCTAATATTCTATGATTCTATGATTTGCATCAGAATTAACCTTGTAAATGAAGTTAAGTTCTAGGTCTTCCCTGTGTATTTGGCTTGTGGATTTGGGCTGAAGCAGCATGGTGACTTGGAGATTCATTAATGAGTGTCCAGGCAGATTAAAGTGTTCTCCAACAGATTTTTGTGTATTGCCTTTTCAGATATCTGATTTGTGTCCATTTATTCTTTCCCATAGAGACTATCTAGTTTGGCCAGTATACACGGCAGTGGGGCACTGTGAGACAGTCATGCACACCTGCCATGATTCTGGTTTTATAGGGTGCAAAGTCTGTCACTCCCATCACCTATACGGTTTTGACGGTAGTTAATCTGGATTAACCAGAATCCAGTGTGTGTGTGTGTGATCATAGGCAGGCAACCTTATAGGCGTAGAGATCTGTCATTGATAGACAAGACGAGTCAGGTCGTATATTGTCTTGGACCAGTTTCTGCTGATGGAAGAAACAAGCCATTGAACAGCACAGAGCTCGTCAGGTTTGGGAAAAGTAGAGGGCCACAGATAAACACAAGGTAGAACAGGTTATTTAACATAAGTAAACATATTATTCACCTGTTAATGTCTCTACAGTCATAGGAGGGTTAGTGGGTTATACATTATTGTAGTACAGCAGGGGTTCCCAACCTGGGGTACGTGTACCCCCAGGGGGTACTAGAAGCTTGTCAAGGGGGTACGGGGAATATTTGGTAAATAACTACCTAATTGAAATATTCCAAAAGTAGTAGTGTTGTGAAAAAAGTTGTGGATTGGAGAGAGTATGGTGAGGAGGTGGGGGTGGGGTGAGAAAGGGAGGGAGCGCAGTGGTTGTATTATTGGGACTATTAAACAAGGCATAGTTTCATTTATATTTGCCATCATGAGCTCAGGTAACCATCGCTGATCATAAATTCTAACCGTAATTGTCTGCTAAGATTAGTGGGTGTGAGGGATAATAGAGCCCCTAGATTTCCAAGCTATTGCATGGTGGTGCTGCCTGTCAGCAAAACCAACAAACATTTTGGTTTTCCTGTAAGGTACAGACATCATTCTCTTGGAGGCCGAAGAAAAGATCAAATCATTTCAAGAGAAATTGGCTGTTTGGGGAAGAAGAGTGGAGTCTGGTAACTTTGCAAATTTCCAATCTCTTGATGAAATCACTTCAGATCCAGTATATCAACTAGAACTGAAAGTTCGTGAAAGCATTATAGTGCATCTGAAAAATTTGAAAGAGACAGTTGAAGGAATAATTCCTATTGACCAAATAAGTGAGGTTTGGATACGAAACCCTTTTCATATTGAGTTAGAAAAAATCAGCGACAGCGACCCAGTGAAAGACGAGCTAATTGATCTCCGCAATAACCAGAAATTACAAATTGATTTCCAATCAACAAAGTTACAAAATTTTTGGTGTACCCTTGGAGAAGCATATCCCATTCTTACTAAACATGCTCACAAGGCTTTAATTCCATTTATAACAACTTATCTCTGTGAATCAGGATTCTCAGTCCAAAGCAAGAAACAAACTGGAGGCTGAACATTGTATGCGGGTATCTCTTTCAAAAACTATACTGAGAATAAAACTGATGGTTGACAAGAAACAGAATCAAGGGTCTCACTAATAAATTTGACTGTGTTCTGATAAATATTTAACAACTTTATAATACTAAAAAATGTTATGTACTGAATAAAGTTTTCTTTATGAAAAATTAATTAATCTGTTTATTTAATTTCTTATGTGCATATGCATGGTAAACTCTATAATTTATTTCCTTTCATATTGAATAGGGGGCACTAAAAGCCAAGGGTGTACGGGGACTGAAAAAGGTTGGGAACCCCTGTAGTACAGCATAAATCCAGTGCCTTTATTAAAACCATGACTTTTTAGACTAGGACTACATTAAACACTTTGGTATGTTTACATTGCTTAGGGGTATTAAATCTACACCTTTGAGCAACAAAGTTATACAACAGGGATAGGAAATAATTTCTGAAGGGGGGCCTACTGCGCAAATTTCAGAAGTGGTCACAGGCCACGCTGATTGGCCTGGGGGTGGGGGTAGGGCATGAAGTCTTTGGCCCCTGCCCTGCTAGGGACGCCCAATGCCTAGAGAGAACCACTGTGTTTTGAACAGCTTCCAGTTCCTTCTAAGCACCAGGTGCCCTTGGTGGTGTGAGGAGACTTCACGCATTCCCCCCACCCCAGGCCAATCAGGGATGGGGGGGCGGGGGAGATTTTCTCTCGCTCTTTTTCTCTCTGCTC
>JANRFK010006688.1:21730515-21756724 GCA_030068395.1 Apalone spinifera
GTCATCAAGTCCAGTCTTCTGCCCTCACAGCAGGACCAAGTACCATCCCTGACATCCCAGACCCTGATTGGCCTGGGGGAGCAGGCAAAGACTCCTCCCCCCGCCAGGGGTGCGCAGTTCCGTCTGGTGCCAAGTGCTCCTGGTGGAGGGAGAAGACTTTGTGCGCTCTCCTGTCCCCAGGTCTCAATTGGTCTGGGGGTGGGGGAGCAGCAGGGCAGCCATGGGCCAGATCGACCTCCCCAGGTCTGCGATGTGAGAGTGAGGTATCCAGGATGGGTTGTAGATCACTGATGATGCGTTGGAGAGGTTTTAGCTGGGGAATGTAGGAGCTGGCCAGTGGTATTCTGTTATTTCCTTTGTTGGGAGGCAGGCCAGTCCTCGCCTATAGACAGCCTGCCAACCTGAAGCAAATTCTCACCAGCAACTGTACACCACACCACCGTAACTCTGACTCAGGAACCAATCCCTGTAATAAACCTTGGTGCCAACTCTGCCCACATATCTACACCAGCGATACCATCACAGGACCTAAACACATCAGCCACACCATCACAGGCTCATTCACCTGCACATCTGCCAATGTAATATGTGCCAGCAATGCCCCTCTGCCATATATGTTGGCCAAACTGGACAATCCCTACATAAAAGAATAAACAGACACAAATCAGATATCAGGAATGGTAACATACAAAAACCTGTAGAAGAACACTTCAATCTTCCTGGACACACACTATCAGATTTAAAAGTAGCCATCCTGCAACAAAAAAACTTCTAAAACAGACTTCAAAGAGAAACTGCAGAGCTACAATTCATTTGCAAATTTGACACTATAAATTTAGGACTAAACAAGACTGTGAATGGTTAGCCAACTACAAAAGCAGTTTCTCCTCTCTTGGTGTTCACACCTCCACATCAGCTGCTAGAAGTGGGCCACATCATCCCTGACTGAATTGACCTTGTTATCTCTGGCCTTCATCTTGACTGGTACTCCTTTCTTTTCATGTGCCTGTATATTTATACCTGCCTCTGGAATTTCCACTACATGCATCTGACAAAGTGGGTTATTGCCCACAAAAACTTATGCTCCAATAAATCTATAAGGTGCCACAGGACTTTTAGTTGTTTATGACAGTCATACTTATCTAACTCACAAGAGTGTTATATATCTTAATTAATGTTTGGGAAATATCTTTTAATTTTGAGATAAAATGTACAAATATAATATAATATGACCACAATATTTCCTTTCCCCATCTTTGTGTTTATATCACTGCTTTCTGTCTCAGTGTTACAATCATAAGTCTAACACATGACAGACAAATTCACAATATTTAAAGCAGGATGAACTCTTGCCCCAAAGATTGTTGAGTAGTCTTAGCTTTGGATATTTGTAATTCCCTGTGATGAGTTCAGTTACACCACTTTGGCACTTGTGGGTGGGCTGCCAATTGCATCATAGTGGTAATGAAAAAAACTCAAATGTTTCAGCTTGCGTGTCCTTCGGTGCAACATCAAAGAACAAAGCTGCTCCTGTGGCTCTGAGTAGTGTATAGTACCACATCTCAACAGTCATGACTTAAAGTTAAAATACCACATTTCCTTTTTTTTCACTTTCATTTTGATAATGAGATTTTCTGCGAGGAGGTGGGTTGGAGTACATCACCGGACTCACGTCACGGGGGAGTTAATATCAGTGTACTTGAGGCTATGACATCCTTCCAACACCTGTCTGTTGCATATGACTTGCTGCCTGTCTGCTATGACAGTATGTTGGGATTTAGCCAGGAACTGAGTAGAGAAACAGACACTGTATGTGGGGGGAAAATAACTCACAAATCCAAAACAGAATGTTCTAACAAATATTTAAAACCAAAGAAAAAATTCCCAAACCAACTAATTTATGGCAGTCTGACCTGGCTGACTCCGGATTGCTCTGGGATAAAATCATGACCCAACTGAAGTTAATGGCAAAATTTCCATTGACATCAGTGGAGCCAGGTTTTCATCTGTGAAATACATCTTATAAAGAAAGTGTGTTGTTAAGGAACCAGAGCAGGAAACAGAATTTGTTCTAATGAGCAGAGTTAGAATTTATAGCTAGAAGAAATTAAGACAAGTACTTACATAGTATGAAGGCGAGAAAAATAAAGTAGAATTGTCAGTCCCTAATGTTCAAAAATCAAGAATCAGATTCCAAAAATTCATCAGATTGGCTTAAAAATCTATTAGATTTTCAAACATGAATGTGTTTTGCCTTACTTTTTTATTTGATTTCTGGCTTTGAGCCAGGTCACTTTTCCAATATTTCCTCTGCAAACCTCTGCCAATTCAAGGTCAAAAGGAAATCCTAGGTGGATCTACTGTATATCGACAGCTCAGCATTTGTCACCCTTTTTGAGAATGATCTGCAACATTTTCTGAATTTCTTTGCCCATGTAGTATCACTTTTGCCCTCTGTATTCCTGGCATCTCCTGGCAGAAACCCACCACTTCCATCACCACCAGAAATAAAATTGAACAGCCGCCAATTAATGTCAAGTCCTTCTGCTACAATAGGTAGCACAGTTACCAATGACACCAACATTGACAAAGAACTTTCAGTATGCTTCAAGTCAGCTGCTTCAGCTTTTGGTTGTCTACAAAAAAGACTATGAACAAGACAGGGTGTGAAAGTATCCACAAAATGCTAAGTTTACAGAGCTACTGTCCTTCCTTGTCTTCTGTACTCATTAGAGACCCGTTCCCCTTTATCATCACCATGTAACTGCCTGCAACAGTACCACCTACACAGTATAATGGGAGTCAGCTGGTCTGACAAAATCACCAACAGTGAAGTACTATGACTGGCAGCCTGACTGGGCTGAAGCAGCTCTCTGCCTGTGGTGTGGTGCAGTGGGTATGGCATGGCATGGCATGGCAGGGCTGGAGTTGTCCCCACCCGCATTGGGGAGCTGCTTCAGTCCAGCCTTCCCTCTCCATCCCCGTGTTTAAGCAGTTAATGGATTAAATGGGATTTTACATCCATAATTCAACTACTGCCCAGCTGATTATAAGAGTGCCCATGGCTGCCCAAAGCTGGCAGCATGTGTTTCTACTGGTGGTACACATCGGCATGTGCTTTGGTGCATATAACATTTATTCCACACATGGATGGTAAAAATTAGAGGGAACATTGCCTGAAAGGGCAATCTATTTCGAGTGATTCTGCCAGCAACATGTAATTGAGGAGGGTATTGTGTCTGGAGAGGGGGTGAGTTAACAGGAACAATTGAGCCATAACTCTAGTCACATTACTAAAGAAGACAAGCCCACTGAGATCAGAATGTGGCCTGAAGTTTCTATTCCTTGTGGTTGCAAAAATAACCTTTGCAACGTTAATAGAAAATACTGTGATCTGTGCCTAAGTCTGTAAACAACTGGAAAGAATTTCTCTGATAATTGTGAACAACTGCCTACATTTATTCATGGGGAATCTAAAGTACCACCCCAACATTCAATGTACGCCTTAATATCTTCATTGCTTATTTTCATAGCAAGGTGGATAAAATCGATGATTTTTTTACAAAAATAAAAAATCAGATTTTTTATTTAAATCAGATTTTTTTATTTTTTAAATCATCAATGAAATACTACATTTCTTATTTAAATATAAGTTACAATTAAATCTTATCATAGGCATGTTACACCATGTTACATCTTGCTTTTTGAAAGTTATGGGCTTTCAATTTCTGTTTCACAGTAGACTAACAAGTGCAAAGACAGATGCAGGCTGGATGGGATTGTTTTTGTTCTGTGCTTATCTGGTGGTGAACCTGGGCCAAGCATGGCAGAGTTAGGTAAGACGTTTACAGACAGAAGATTTGAGAAGTTTCTAGGGGAGGCAGGTCCCCAGCCCAACCTATAACCCCGTCCCTTCTGCTGAGGCTCCACCCCCACCGCGGGGAGAGGAAAAGCCCTCACGCACCCAGCATCCTTGGAGCAGCAGAGAGGGAAAGGGAAGCACAGTCCCAACCACAGCTCCCACCCCTGAGGGCAGCGGGGAGAGAAGAGGCTGCACAACCCGAGCCTCCCTGTTCCCAGGAGCAGTGGGGAGGGAAGAGGCCGCATAGTTCCAGCCTCCCCAGCCACAGAGCAGCAGGAAGGGAGGTGGCTGCATGGCGCGAACCAGCCCAAGCCTCCCTGCCCCCAGGAATAGCACGGAGGGAGGAGGGCATGTGTATATCTACCGTTACAACAGGATGGGTCATGCTAGTAAAATGTAAGTGCTATGTTTGTGTGTATGATTTAGTTCTTACCATTCCTAGTGTACTGCTGCTGCATATGCTGTTTGATACAGGTAATGATGAGTATTATGTACTGTTTCCTAAATTAATAAAAATCAAATTATCTAAAAATTACACAAAGTATACCATTTTATATGATGTAAAAATGCTGTCTAGAGCTGTAAATTAATATTTGCACTGTTGTTTTAAGAAATATGTGAAGAAGTATCAGTGGGAAACTTGATTTAAATCAAAGATTTTTTGGGATGTAAATCGTGATTTAAATCAATCCACTCTGCTTCGCAAAGGGGAAAGTGTTGGGATTGAAGCCCATGGATGGAGGTGGGGGAACAAACTGGAAGTTTCTGCTGAGAAGCAAATACAGAAAGAAGGAGAAGAGACATGGAGAGCATGTCTACACTTCAAGTTGGGGGTGTGATTCCCAGCTCAAAGGGTATGTCTAGACTGCATCCCTCTGTCGGCAGAGGGATGCAGTCTAGACATACCCAAAGAGATAAACTTGCGCTAGCTCGGATCCAGTGTAACTAAAACCAAAGTGTACCCCGTGGAGAGAGGGGCTAGATGTCCTGAGCACATGCCTGCCAGAGGTGCTAGTGATACATGTTTGTGGGAGTTAGCCCCTCCCATCATTTGTGTTGCTACATCTACATATTAATTTTAGTGTGGGTATGTCTCTTCAAGCTGGGAATCTCACTCCAGGCTCAAAGTGCAGACACACCCAAAAGCAGATGAGGGATAGAAAGAAGGATGCAGAAGATACAAGGGTTAGGGATAATTAGTGGCTCTCTGGAGAGCAGATTTACCCACTGAATGATAATGCAGTAATGCTAAGATACTGATTAAATGATAAATAATAATAAGTAAAAGGAAAAACTTAAAAATCAACAAATAGTCTGGTAGCACTTTAAAGACTAACAAAATATGTAGATGGTAAAATATGTAGATGGCTGCACCCACAAAAGCTCATGATACCATCTACATATTTTGTTAGTCTTTAAAGTGCTACCAGACTATTTGTTGTTTTTTAAGTTTTATCTGTTACAGACTAACTCGGCTATCCCTCTGAATTTTTTAATAACTAAAAGGTTAGTTATTATACAAAGGCACTGTTCTATCCTTGATCTTTGTGCAAATCTTCCATTAATCTCAGTGAGAGTTCTGCTATGGATTAAAGGATTTCTGAGTTCCACATTTTTACCTCCTTCCACAGACCATAATCAAAAATGTTATTTGGTCCTCTCTGCAGAATAAGTTTACACCTCTGACCTAAGGTATTTAGATGTCCAACAAGAGGTTGGCTTGATCTACTTTTACACCAAGACAATCTACTTTGTGCCTGTGCTGATGTAAGACAGTCAATGTCCTACTTATTGATATTGCTGCCCTACTTTTCCAGTTCCTAGCTAGAGAAAGCAAGGCAACACTTAGACCCATTACATAGACAGGAAATCATGACCATCACAGATCTCTGTAGATGTCCGAGAATCATGCTGATAATGTGCAGATTTTTTCTTCCTTTAAATCTAAAAATTCACACCGATATGTCATTTCATTTTGGTCCATCTAAAAATCACAAGCTACAGATGCTTCAAACGATAAGTGTTAGGTTTTTTATCTTGATCGGCTTTGCACTGAAGTCTTGCCTTTGGAAATCATCTATTGATGAAACACTATATCATTAGCTTTTGTTAATAATTTATTACTGGGCCAGCTCCTGGATTGTCCTGATTACCTGAAGCGCCCATTGACTTCGGTGGATTTGGCCTAATACCTATTAGTAGTATTTTATTAATTATAGAGTCTATATCACCATAGAGGTACATAGATCAGAATTACTGGAGAGCTATGAATAACAGGCAATATTCTCTGCCACAAAGTGTTTACTGCTTTGGGTAGAAGTTGAAATAGCACTGGACAAGATAGGACTGTACAATACAAAAGCAGGGTGGTTCACAAGCATTTTTTAGATGACCTGCCTAAGCAATAAGTGACCTGAGTTTCTGAGAGCTTTGCATATGTTAAATGAAAAGCTGTTTTAAAGGCATAGCAGAAGAAGACAGGAAGTAAAGATTTAGTGGGGGTTATATAGGTTACCATGCAGGGCCATCCCAAGATGGGTACAGAGCCTGAGCCAACCTTCCACAATGCCCCAGCCATGAGGCCTGGGGCAATCCCCTGCCCCCCCGCCTCAGGCCCCGCCCCACTCCACTCCTTCCACAAGCACCACCCCTTTATCCCACACTGTAGGAATATGGCCCAGAGAATTATGGGGGCCTAGTGCAGGGTGATAGTAGGGATCGCCCCCCGTTACTCACCGCACAAGCAGTGGGAGCCAAAGCAGCCCGGCAACCTGCTTCACCCCATCACACTGCCCTCTCTGAGTCTGCTGCATCCAGCTTCTCTGTCTGTGTTAGAAGGGAGTGTTCTGTTCCCCACCGCCACTAAAAAGCCAAGCACAGCAGGCCAGGAAAGGGTGGCGCAGTAGAGCAGGCTCGTGTAGCAGCAGAGCAGGCCACTCCAGCTCCCACCATCTGCAATACATGGTCAGTGGAATGGGGAGTGAACCTCTGCTGCCATCATGCCAGGTTCCCATAGTCCCCCAGATCCCTCTTATCCATAGGATGGTTGGGACAGCCGCCATAGGGCCAACAAAAGTGTGGGGCTTGTGGCAGCGCCCCGATTCATTCTATGGATGGGATGGCTCTGCTGCCATGGTGCCAATGGCTGAGTTTATATTGAATCTGGCCATTAGCCTGCAACACCAGCAAACAAAAGTACACAGTGAACCAAGGCTGCTTCGCTTTCTGTGCCTGAAATAAAACTGAAAGCACGTAGTGATTTATTTTCTTTTTGATATACATGGCACTGCAGTAAATTCCTAAGCTGTGAGATGGGAACATGACGCAAGTTGAAAATTTTGCTTGGTGCAATCTGTGCAATATAACTTTGTTAAAGAAGCAACTTTTCAGCAAACTGAGTCTGTGAATAGTTCACTGAATTAAATATAGAACCTGATCTTCTCTCACTGAAATCATTGGCAAATTTCCCATTACCTTCAGTGGGATCATGAGCAAGCCAATAAATACAAAGCCACCAACTTTAATAAAGGAGAGAGCCATTCAGGCAAGAGAAAAAGACATGTTGTCAGATGAGACCTGAAGATACATAGAGTCAGTGAGTAAGGGTGATTAATAAAGGCTGTACTCTAGATAGCAAGGACCATTTTTATCCCAAAATTCTGGATACATTATTTGTATTAAAGTAGCATCTACCAACCCCAGCCAAGATTAAGATCCCTTTATGCTAAGCATTGTACAAAGAATTATGTAGCCTAAGATAAAAGATCTGTATTGAAAACATGTTAACTACAGGTTGAACCTCTCCAGTCTGGCACCCTTGGAACCTGACCAGTGCCGAACCAGAGAATTTGCCAAACCACAGGAGGTCAGTATTGTCTAGTGGCATTACTAACACTTCCACTGCTTACAAGCAGAGAAAAGGGGAAGCAACTCTCTCAAGGTCACACAATAGGTCAGTAGCAACGTCAAGAATAGAATCTAGGTCTCCAAACTCCTAGTGTAGGATCCTATCCACTACACCAGGGGTTCTCAAACTTTGTGATACTGTGACCCCCCTCTAAGTTGCTCGCAACCCCCCTCTAAGTTGCTTGCGACCCCCGGGGTCGGGACCCACAGTTTGAGAAACGCGGCACTACACCATTATTTTTTCCAAGGTGTCTGATTACATACAAACGTATATCTGAGATGATACAGTAAATAATAAAGGCTTATGCTATAGTATTTTGCTTATAAATACATAACATATGATGATAGCTATAGATGACTGGTAGCATGGTATATGTGTCTTATGTTGCAACTAATATTGGGCCAAATTTTGAAATCCCCTGCATTTTTACTCAAATTCCTATTTAAGTTGTTTCACTTACATCTTATTTTTTCATTGTGCAGGCAACCTGAAAGACTAAGAACTGTTTTTCCCCATTTTTAGTTGCTTTTATAACATTATTGACTCTTCCAATCCATATTTTTTTTTCAGAACCACAACTTCATTTTCATGGCATTTACCTGTGCAGCAGGAGAAGTGCAATTTCTTTATAGACGTCATACAAAAATACACAACAGTTTAGATACATCTGAAAGAAGTTAAATTAATTGTGACCATGGATTTCAAATATACATTGGGAGAATCTTTGTGACAGATGTGGAGCATCTCTATAATTATTTATGAATACTATATGTTGACCTGCATATTGGGAAAATTACTGTGTGAATATAATGCAGCAGTTTAATACCAGATTGTAAGAAAAAGCAGACAGGAAGTATTCAGTGGCTTAAGATAAAACACTTCCCAATAATTGCTTCAAGATGTCCTAATGGGACAATGAGGGAGACATTAACTTCAATGGGTCATGGACTAGACCCTCTGTGGAACCTACCAAACTTGTTTTTGACAACTACTGTGAAAAGCCTAAAAAACAAGATGATAAAGGAACTCTGGATGAAGAGAAAGTTGCTCTCTATCTTTTTAAGGTAGTTATGCTGTGTAGCTGCTCACACTGAGTTATCCCGGAAAAACTCTACCGTGTCCAGGGAATGCGTCTGCTCTTCCAAAATGTTTTTCGGAAGAGCAGATGCGCTTTTTTGGCATCCCTGTAAACCTCGTTTTACGAGGAAGAAGGGATGTGCCGAAAAAGGTGGTTTTTCCAACATTTGGCCCAGTGTAGATGGGCCAAGTATCAGAAAACCCTCTTCCGAAAAAAGAAGCGGAAAAAACCAAGCAAATTGCAGTTTACAATTTGCATAGCTTTTTCCGGAAGAGTAGTGAAGTGTAGACATAGCCTGAGACATCTGTGGAAGTTAAGCCTGCTGCCTAGCCATCATAACAGGATGATATGGCTTTACGTAAGATAGACATTATGTAGATTGCTTTTTGCTTTAAAAATTTTTTCTCTAATTGCTTTAAGATTGAACAATACTTTGGTTTACAAAAGCTATGTGGTTACTGTGTTCACCTCTAGTCACAGGCTCCCAGAGGAAAGAGAAAGGCAAATGCAAAATCCCAGTAGGACTTGCTGTGGGGAAGTTGGTGGATACACATGGTACTGTAGTCCAAAGCCTTTTCTATGTTTGGGGGAAATTGCGTGATTCTACTCCAGGAGAGATTAAGTCACAAGGCTTGAATCTTAGGGATGCACTCAGGGTCTATGTCTATACTGCCGGCTTTTGCCGGCAGAGAGTATGCAAATGAAGTGCTGATGAGCATTTTGTCGCGCTTCATTTGCGTAATCTATTCGAGCCGTTTTTGCGCAAGGGGGTTTTGTGCAAAAACAAGCAGTATGGTCGTTTCCTTTGTGCGCAAAAACCCCTTTTTGCGCAAGATCCTTATGCCTCTCCCAGAGAGGGATATTCTATATTCTATAAACATCCAAATTCTATTCTATAAACATCCAAATTCCCCAGGAATCTTGTGTGCCAGAAATACAAGCCTAGCTGCCTCAAGAAAAGGCATCATACAAAATTAATTGTGACAGATAAATGTGCTGTTGCTGATGTTTATCAGTGCCACTTCCCCTTCAAACTCACTGCTCAAATGTCACAGCAAAATCTTGGCAGCTGAGGCAAGGGCTTCTCATGTGCTGAGCAGAGGGAAATCTATTCAATTCTCCTCAGTGGGTTCATTGCTGGTGTAGAGTCACTACCATCACCTACTCCTCCTGTGCTCACCTCCATGAGACAAGAGCAGAATAGCAAAGACAGATCTGGAACAAGACCTTAGAGTTTATCATGGCTGTGCTATTTAAAATTTCAAATACAAATGGAAAATGAGAATGTCTTTACATTAACCAGTGTGCATTACTTACTTTTGAGAAGGAAGACGGTAAGCATTCTGTGTATTAGGGAATAGAACCTGGAGAAATTTTTCTGAAAAAAGTTATCACATGGTCATTGTGAATTTGTCTGTGGCCATATATACAGTGTTTTTGGTGAATGTTACACATACCCATGAACTAGTTAAACTCATGTATTCAGTGTTTTTAAAAACGGAGCTTCATTTTCTATTCATAAACTTACATTCTTTGCTAAGTTAGGTCAGTACTACATTTCTTTCTCCTTATGTTTTGTAATTCAGCCAACACTCCTACCCACTTATCTCTCTGGCTACTGAACAGTCCACCTTGGGAATTAATATTCTTTACATACCTTTCAGGAGAAAATCATAACTGGTGTAGAGAAAGTGAATAAGGAAAAGTTATTTACTTGTTCCCATAAGAACTATGGATTACCAAATGAAATTATTAGGTAGCATGTTTAAAACAAACAAAGTACTTCACACAATGCACAGTCAACCTGTGGAACTCCTTGCCAGAGGATATTTTGAAGGCCAGGACTTTAACAGGGTTCAAAAAAGATAGATAAATTCATGGAGGATAGGTCCATCAATGGCTGTTTGTAAGAGGCTAGAAATGGGTAACAGGGTGGAACCACTTGATGATTACCTGTTCTATTCATTTCCTCTGGCGGCATCTAGTTTTGACCACTGTCAGCAGACAGGATACTGGGCTAGATGGACCTTTGGTCTGACCCAGTATGGCTATTCTTATTAAGGTGCATTATTTTTGTAACTGATGTACAGCTATGAACTTCTGAGAAGTGCACTTTATGATTGAGTCAATTATTTTATGTTATTAAAGTGGGAAAATATTTTAGAGCAACATGACAGTAAATTAGTGGCAAAGCGAATGATAAAAAGCCCATATTTCTTGACTGTTTGCTATAAGCATCTGCAGTGTTCTCATTTTGTGATTAACTGTGAAATATAATTCTGTCACAGGATATAATTGTTCCAGAAAAGCTGGAGCACGATAAATCAAAACTGAGTACACTCTGTCATATTAGAAATCTTGGAGGGTATGCTGTTTGTCACTGCTATAATAAGCAAGACGCCTAACATATTTTCACATTAGGTTTACTGCACTGGTAATGAATTATTATTGATAAGGGGATATAGGGCAAAGAGAAATGACCCAGTATATTAAGAAATTATCTGGACTAAAGTCAACCTTCGTGTAAGCAAATACTATTTCCATTAACCTAAGGGGAAACTTCACCTCCTTACACTAAGGATGAATTTTGCTCTCTTTTTCTATTAAAATACAATGATTTCACTCAAGTAAATAACATTTTAAATGTATATAAATGTTAATGTATAATGTAAATAAAACATATATAGTCCTGATCTACCACCAATAGACTGCATAGTGTTAATTGCAGATCACCAAATTCCATGATGACACTGTTTCAGAATTCATGCGCACACACTGTTCTTACATGGTAATAACTCTGGATAAGAAAATTGAAGGCATAGTCTCATTTCTGTTTTCCTATATACAAAAAGAAAACACACATTTTATCTATCTATCTATCTATCTATCTATCTATCTATCTATCTATCTATCTATCTATCTAAAAGCGTGTCTATCTGTGCATCTGTTTGTCCATTTGTTCAAGAAATTCTCCTAAATCTTAAGAGCTACAACCACCAAATTTGGTATACAGCTTCTTCTTACCCTAACTTAAACCAAGGTTAGGGTTTGGTTGTGCCTGCAAAATGGAAAGTGCTGGGAATAGGACTATTTTCCATATTATGGAAAGGGAGGGGACAGAGAGAGGAGGACTGTGAAAGAGAGGGGTACAGAGAGGGGAGGGAAACGATACTGAGAACATCAAGAGTAGGGGTGGGCAATAATTTTTGCAGGGAGCCACTTCACAAATTTCTGAAGTGATCAAGGTCCTCCACAGAAGGGGCATGGCATCTGGAGGAAGGGGCAGGGCTAGGAGGCTTCCCGTGCTGCCCTGCCCACAGACCCTGATTGGCTTGGAGGTGAGGGGTAGCATGTGAAACCTTTGTCCCCCTGTTCCCCAGTGCCTAGAGAGAACCACCAGCTGTTTTGAACAGCTGGCACCTTCTGGTGCCACATGCCCCTGGCAGGGGGAGGAGACTTCACATGCTACCCTATCCCCAGGTCTCCATTGGTCTGGGGGCAGGGAATTGCCAGGGTGCCTAAGGGCTGGATCAACTGGTGTGATGGGCCAGATCTATCCTGTGGAGACTGCCTTGCCCATCCCTGATCAAGAGAGTGGCCAGCAGAGCTGGGGCTCCACCATATTGCCTGCCAGCAAACTGGTAACAAGCCTCTGTCCCCCAAACCTGGAACATGCCTCCTCCATGGAAAGCCTGCGGGCCGCAGGAGGGGGGCACTGGAGGAGGGGGCAACACCCAGAACCTGGCCCTTTCCCAGACAACATGCAGGCCATGGGTGGGGGGTTGCTGTGGAGGGGGGTAGCTGGAGGAGAGGAAGCCCCTGGAGCCTGGCGTCCCCCAGACACCCTGCAGGTCATGGGGAGGGGGAGCTGCTGGAGACTGGGGGCAGCTCCCAGAGCTTCGCCCCCCCCAGACAGCCTGCAGGTTGCAGAAGGGGCTGCTGGGGGGGGGGAGGACAGTCACCAGATCCTTGCCCTGAAGGCTGCCAGGGGGTTGGGAGGAGTAGAGTGCTGCAGGAGAGGACAGCTCCTGGAGACTTGCCCCTCCTCCCCAACAGCCTGCAGGCTGCAGGGGTGAGCACTGGAGGGAGCAACAGCTTCTGGAGCCCCGCCCCCCCCCACTTCCCAGCCCCCTGTCCTGTTCCCCCTGCCCTGAGTCCTGCACCTCCCACCTGCCTTGACTTCAGCACCCCCTCCCTCTGCCCTGAGTCCCCCTACCCTTCTCACCCTGCACTGAGCCCTACACACACCCCCAACCCTCTGCCCTCAGCTACCTACTCTCTGCCCCTCCTCGCCCCCAAACTCTCACTCCAGCCTTCATTTTCCTTCATTTTTTGAAAAATACAATCATTTAAATAATGCATGTATATTTTTCATGTATTTAAAAAAACCAAAAAAACATTCCTTCTGTTACAGACCGGAGCAATGCTGAGTACATCTGCTAGTTTAAGATAAAGGGGAAAAAAAGGAAGTAAAGAACAGTGGTTACGTCTACACTGGCGCGTTCTCACGCAAAAACTCTTCAGTGGAAGAGTTATTCTGCAAAAACTCTTCCAGAAGAGAGTGTCTACACTGGCATGTGCTGTTGCGCAAGAGATGTGCTTTTGCACAAGAGCATCCATGCCAGTGTAGACGCTCTCTCGCACAAGAAAGCTCTGATGGCCATTTTAACCATAGGGCTTTCTTGCGCAAGAAATTCATGTTGCCTGTCTACACTGGCCTCTTCCGGAAGAGCTCTTGCGCAAGAGGGCTTATCCCTGAGCAGGCGCGTCAGACTTCTCGCGCAAGAAGCCCTGATTTTATACATTAGAACATCAGTTTACTTGCGCAAGAACACGTGGCCAGTGTAGACAGGCAGCAAGTTTTTGTGCAAGAGCAGCTGCTTTTGCACGAGATCGCACCAGTGTAGACACAGCCAGTGTGTTTTGTCTCCTCTATAACAGGCTGCAGTTGCTCTGAAGATAAAATGGCTGCATTTTCTATAAACAGAGATAGAAATTTAAAAGGGACAGAATACAAAACATAAAGGCCTCAAAATGTGGTAATTACATCCACAATATTCTAAAGATTTTATCAGTTCAGTTATTGATCAGCTGCTTTTACATTCAAGAAAATGTCAGATGAACAATGTATTAAAACATGCTGGGACATTCTTCAGGAAACCCCATGGACTGAAACTCACGAGTATTTCCTGCCAAAGAGACAATTTGGCCTCAAATGCCTCTAAACTGTTTACATGCTGGATGCAATCTCATTGCTTTGACTTGCAAAAACTTAATCTATGTAATAAGGCCCTCTCGGACAATGACAGAGGCCCAGGCCACTTTGAGTTTAGAGGCCTCAGCTCCAGCCCCAGGTCTCCAACATATCTAACTTCTGATCCACAGGATCATACTAAAACCAAAAGAATATATGAAAATGAACATCTGAGACATTTATTTATTAGCAATTAAGTCATTATACCAATAGCATGTATATTAAAAATGTAACTTTAATTGTGAGTTTCCACTGCAAGCAAAACTCTGCATTTTAGGAATGCTTTTCTGGCTTTGTTGTGTGCAAACTTGTTTATAATTGAAGAAAAATCTAATTTACATGCAACATTACTGTTAATGTTAAGCATTGCAAGCCCATTCAAATGCTCTTATCCCATTGTAGAACAGTGATAGTTCTTTACTTGTTTTAACATGTTGAATGTGCATTCACCTGAAGCCACTGATCCAGGAAAACTGACAAAAATATGTAATGCAATTGTGATAGTAGACAATACAGTCGACAGGCCGAGATCAAGTATTTCTTGAAGCAGTTCTTTTGGCTTGCAGTCTGATTTAAATTTGGTGGAATGTATATGGAAGATGATCTTGTCACAGAGATCTCTTGAAATTTTATTGTTGTACCATTATTGAAACTGTTCAGCTGCTGAATATAGATCTTCATCACTTAGGGTATGGCTAGACTACTAGTTTTTGTTGGAAAAAGGTACACAAAATGTGCTTTGCATTTTGCATACCTTTTCAGATTCTTTTGTTGAAAGACGCTTTTCTGACATTTGGCCCATCTAGACTGGGCCAAATGTCAGAAAAAACTCCTCTTTCAGAAGCCCCATACTTCTTCGTAGAATGAGGAATACAGGGGCTCCTGAAAGAGCATGTTTGCTCTTCTGCAAAAAAAAGCGGAAGAGCAAATGTGTTCTCTGGACACGGCGGAGTTTTTTCAGGAAAACCTCCCCACAGTCTAGCCATACCCTTAGTTCTCTGAACTCCCAAAGGAATCCAAAAAGGGTACAAATTTGTCACAGTGACTCAAATCAACATGTAAAACCAGATTTGATGGAGTCAATAATAACAAAAAAACATTGACTTGATAATGCCTTTCTGCATCAGATTGAGATTAGTATTCCCTCTAAAGTGAGGGATAGCACCACTTCACAGGTGATTAATCAGCCCTACCCAATCAGTCAGCTCCATGCATGGAACCCTAAGCCTCTGACTGGATGGGGCTGATTAATCACCCGTGAAGCTGTGCAGCCGCTCCATTTAGAGGGAACACTGATTGAGATTTTAGGCTGCTATTGGTGGAAACTCAGATGAAATGTCAATACCCTGTGCTACTGATTTGGACTCAGAAAGGATTGCATCCCATTGATCATGAATCTTTTGAATATCTTTAAGAAGTCGTTCATTGTTATCCCTCTCAACATCTAATGTAGCATTGCATGCTTCAATTACAAGATTAGTTTTGTGGATCATTTTCAGCAGCTTCATCCATATGGATGACATTAAAATGCATTCAAATTTGAATGTATACTTCTGAATTGATGTAAGCTCAGTGCAAGCCTGTGCTATGAAAGTAAGAGATTCAAGCTCACTTAATGCTTTTCTCACAGTCTAAATGCTGTACAACTGGTTTAATGCCATCAATTTGTGCTAACAATCATGTTGTCAACATGCTGTGAAGGAAAACAGGCAGATGCTGCTTCAGAATTCCCACTTTTGAGGACTGCTACTGAAGAGGTTGTACAATTGCTGGATTGTTCCAAAGTATGTGATTCAGTGCAATCAACGCTGACAAGATTTAGTGTGTGGTTGTCACAACTGGAGAAAATACAGTTTGGATTTTGCTCAAGAAGGACTGCTTGTACTTCATTGTACTTCCCAGCCATATTGGATCCATTGTCATAGACTTGGCCAATGCAGACTTGAAAATTTAATTTGAAGTCTTCCAGAATTTCTGATATACAAGCAGCAATTTTTTTTCCAGATTTTTCATTAAATTATCGAACAAAATGAATCATTCTTCAATTGAAACCTTTGAACTTCCTGCAATTTTAATATATCAAACAATCAAGGTCGTCTATTCTTTATGAGAACAGTCTGGAATTGCATTAATACTAACTGAAAAGTACTTTGCATGTCATATCTCTTAAAGAATTGCTGTTTGCACAAACGTCCCACACAATCCAATAAACTAGTTTTGCATGAGTTTTCTGCTCTCTTGTGATTCATGAACACGTTGACATGGTCTGATAAAAGTGGGTCATACTTACTAAGAGGCTCAAGTATACCAAGAAAGTTTCCGTTTGTAGGGTCACTGATACATTGACTGGAATCAAACAAAGCCAACCCCTTTCAAAAAAAAAAGAATGACATTAAATTGACATTTCAATTGAATTATCAGCTAGTGCTGCTCTACTAGCTGATTTCCATGTAACAATTATTTTTATGCAATACTGAAGTTTCATGTGCAGGTATTCTGTCTTTCAACTTTCTCCAACCTCTACTGATGCTCCAACCAGATGGATCAGACAGTACTGATGCATTTGAAGTATTACTGTACTGTTAAAAATGAAACAGGGTACACAGTACAGAGCCTGCTTTTCCATGCTCCCGTAGAGTCAGTGTCTTGTGCAGAGCTCTTCATTTGGAAGAGTTTTTATCAGCAGACGAGTGGGAAAAGCATGGTTTTCAGCATCTTTCGGTATATTACTTGGAATCTGAAAACAACTGACTTTGAGAAACAACTGCGTTTGAGCAACATTGTTATCAAGAACTCCAATATCAGCTTCTGATGCCACTGTTGTAACACTGTGTTCTGTGCTAGTCATAAGTTCTTGCTCTTGTTGCTCAGCATCTCCAAGATCTTCATTTTCTGCCAGCACAGTCTCTAAAATGAGTGTAGATTCTGCATCTATCGTTGCTGTTGGCAATTCTGTGTCTTGATTAATGACCTCCTCATTTTGAGGCAGTGGCATTGAAACAGCATTTGTGGGTAAAAAGTTTTCATCATCAGAACTGGAAGTATCACTGTCAGTATGGTCACAGTCTAATGGATGAGGCGTCTTTTCTACGAGAAATTATATTATTGGCTTTAAACTCTTAACTGATACTTCACTCTGTTGCTTTTGCCGTCTCTTACTTGCACCACTTTCAAATCTTCACTTCATTTTAATTAAGGGGTTCTTTTAAAACACAGTAAATCACAATAAATTAATTCACTGAAGGCTATTGATTATACAACATTTTAATTGTATATACTTTGCAATGAATATTATATAATTACGGTTTGGGGGTGTTATTTACTACGGCCCTTATATCCTTATTTCAAAGTCTTGAAATTTCATATGCTAACATGTTCCTATTATTAAATTCCTCTAATAACTGGTGCGTTGCTGTGAGTATGAACATGAGACGATTGACAGATTTGATACAAAATTTATTAAACAACTAGAATTAAAAGTTTATTATCACAAAAAAACCTTTACATCTAAAACTGAACAAAGAGGTAGCCCACAACTGAGCCTGATATGCTTATTGTATAAGAAGTCAGATAAGAAGAAACAGAGACAAACATCTAATTTGTCTATACAGAGATAAACATCTAATTTAAAGGTTAAACTCACCCTCAGCCCAAGCAAAATCACTTTACAGTAAGGGTGCATCTACACTGCACCAGTAGCTCAAAATAAGCTATGCAATTTGAACTACACACATTACATAGCTTATTTCGAGTGTGTTTTGAAATAGCTTATTTTGAAATTTGGCATGGTCTAAACAGCACCAAATTTTGAAATAAACAACTATTCTGAAACGTCCCTTGATCCTTGTGGAAAGAAGTTTATAGGGACATTGGAATAGCGAGCCCATTATTTTGAAAGCTATTTTGAAATAATGGGCTTGTTTAAAAGATGTGGAATAGCTATTTCGGGATACCGAAAGTATCCCAAATAGTGCCGCAGTGTAGACATACACTAACAGAATTAATTACTACTTTCAAAAGCTCTAAACTATGCAATGACTGTAAACAACATTTCATAACATAGAATCACTAATCACAGAAGCTACTCCAGTCTCTGGTCACGCAAATGAAAACTCGGATGTGACTGAAAAATTGGCCTAAGGTCCCACAGTGATTTAAATCAATTTTTTTTGCAAGTATAAATAGCTTCTTTTGTTGTCTGTGTTATAACTGGCAGGTGTATAATAAATGGAAATGACTTGGTAGAAAAATGTCAAAATTTGAGGCCGCTTTGTCTCCTGAGCCCTGGGCCAAATGGCCCTCCTGCCCCTTTGCCCCGTATGTAATAATCAGGCATTATGAAGATAGGACCTGTATGTAATAATCAGGCATTATGAAGATCCATTACTGACAAACAGTAAGAGAAGCAGAGAGCCTACTCATCTGACATAGTCTATATCCTAGAGATGAATATGTATCCCCAGGCAAACCGCTGTTCAGCCTGACAATCTCCAGAGAGTAAAGGATGGTTTTGTGACTAAAGCCATGGACTAGGACCCAGGAGAAATGGTTCTCTCGCTCCATGCATCAGCTTCGCATCTTAAAATGGACACTTCCTTTCACTTTTGTCTGACTTGTCTATTTACTCTCTAAATTCTTTGGGGAAGAGACTCTCTCTCTTGCAATTACCACAATGGAGCCTTGATCTCTCTTGCGGCCACGAGGTTGTACTGTAATACCACTAGTAAATAATATTGATAACAACTGCATACTAGGGATGTTAAATATTGTTAATTGAATAGTCGAGTAACCTAATGAATTCTTATCAGATACTTGACTATTTTATAGCCCCCAGGGGCGGGGCTGGCTGTCACTACCCTCCGGCTTCACTCCCGTGGAAGCCCCTGCCACTCTGCACTGCTGCCTCTGTATCAGAGGCAGCAGTGTGGGGTGCCAGGCAGGAGCTGGTCCGCAAGGGGAGCCAGTTTAAAAACCTGCTCTGTGCTGCTGCCTGTGGTAAAGAGGTAGCAATGTGGGGTGGCAGTAGCCCCTATCTAAGGCAAATCTGAGCTCCTGGACCCAGCATGAGCCGGAACTGAGCTGGGCTGCCTGCCCACCTGGGTCCTAATACACTTTAAATGCAGATCCACAGCAGGAATAGGTCCCAGTCCTGGCACAAGCCAGGATTGAGTCTGGCTGCTGGCCATCCTGGTAAAAAATTTACTGGCCGGGTGAGGGAAGGGAAATGTGTGCAGTGTATAGCATTAACCTATAAGCTTTTGCTTATTGATTAATCAGTTAATTGACTACACTATTACATCCCTACTGCATACTTTGCTATATGACAATTCAGGAGGTAGTCCTCAGAGTACGTATATAATCAGAGAGTGCACTGTGCAGTACTTAGAAGCTGATAAGATGCTATATAAACTCTTAGGCTATGTCTAGACTGCAGGCTTCTTTTGGAAGAAGCTTTTCTGGAACAGATCTTCCAGAAAAACTTCCTTCGAAGGAGAGTGTCCACACAGCAAAAGTGAACTGAAAAAGCAATCTGCTTTTTCAAAAGTTAGCATCCACATTGATTGGATGCTATCTCGCATTCAAGTTGTGATTACTATGGACAGAGTGGCCACTAGGTCACCTGTGTTTTTTCCTGGAGGCCTCTTCTTTTGAAAAAAAAAAACCCTCTTCCCTGTCCACACACGCCTTTTTCCAAGAGAACTCTTTGGGAAAAAGGCTTCTTCCTTGTCGAAAAAGGTTTACTGCTGTCGGAAAAACCCCTGCATTCTTTTGACTTTCTGTCGAAAGAATGCAGTTGCTATGTGGACGTAAGTGTTGTTTTTCCGGAAAAACTCTGTAGTGTAGACATACCCTTAGAAAGACATAAATAGGGTGTCTTTTACAGAGACATAGTGCCATATCACTGTCTCATATCAGTAGGTCCTACAGCCACAAGAGATAATGCATATGCTTCCTACAAATTAATCATAATACAAAGCTGAACAGAATATTTAATATTGTGGAAGAAAACATTGTCCTCACTCTGCGTTTGTAAGCAAGAAGTAGCCAGAGGCAGTTTTATTACGAGCTGCAGCAAGGGAAAAACTGGTTCGGACAAGAGGGGGGGAAGCCCCCCCTCAGGCAGATCTTCGAATACAAGCAATTATGAAGCAGTTTATATACTGTCCATTAGATATAATAACAATAACAATTAGTCTCCTTCCCATTACAAACACTAATGGCTAACAGTTATTTTAGTTCCACCCAGATGGTCCTTATCTCAAGGTCCCTGCCAGAGTCAGCATTCTATCCTTATCTCCGTATGGAGGCGAGAGGCAAAGGCAGCGTCTAATTACAGATATCGCGTTGTCAGGCCACAGACTTAGCCTGACTCTTGCTCTCTTGTTAACAAGACCAAGATGTCTGCACACAAATTCCCTTACTCCCTTTTCCTGCCCCCACAATATTAAATTCATAATAATTTTCTGTTGGATACATTAATGTTGGCAGTTAAATGATAGAAGTGTTGCTCATTAAGATTGTGTGAGAAAGAGGTGGAAGATTCCAAAATACTAGAGAATATTTGTGGTAGGACACAACAAACTCACATGCAAAGAATGAAGGGAATATTTATATTAATATTCTATCCTCTTTTCAATAACTAATGCTGCTGTGAAAAAATCTTTACCAGTATTTACTGAATGAAATGGATATTTCTTCTAAATATTAGGACAAATCCTGAAGTCCTATTAAAATGAATGGAAGTCTTCCCACTGATTTTAACAAGAGGTGGATCAGGCACTTAGGTTTTACTCAGTCCCTACTTGGGCAACATTCACAGTGACTCCAAAGCTCAGTACCTCTTTTTTCTCAGCATATCCCTTGAATGGCTGAGGTTTGTTAATATGACATCTGGAAGAATCAGCCTGGACCTCTCTAGGAAAGCTCTTCAGTAGAAAGTTATAAGTGAAAGACTATAAATATTAATTCATTTTCCATCCTACCCTCTTTATACTTCTAATCCCTAGTTTGAATGATCAGTTCTTTAGTATACTCTTACTCATTATTGATGTTACAAGACCTTCTGGGAATTTCAGAGATAAATAATAGCCTACAAACATTATCAAGCAGATTGAGCACCCACCTTCATTTCCACAGCCTGCATGTTCAACAGACATTTTAAGCAGAAATATTTATATTGCAAATCTTCCTCTGTGCCTCAGACCTTGTTTACAATGATATGCCCTGCAATTCACTAATGGAGGCCAAAATGAAAATCAATATGTTCTTAAAATAAATCATAGCTAATATCAGTCACAGACAATCCTTATACTGCTATAAATAGTATAAGCATGTCATCTAATGTGGTTCATAGTTCTATTCTGGGACATTCAAATATAAGTGGAGTTTGCAGCCTCCTGAACTCAGGGATGGTATGTGGAATATCATGTTGCTTCACATTTTAATATGAATCATAGTGCATATAACTCAGTTCCCAGAACATCCCCACTGTTTGTGATATTAAAAAGTTACATGGAAGTCTTCTTCACCCAGTGCAATAATCTCAAGTATTTGTAGGTAAAGGACAGTTGTAAAGATATGATTTCTCTTACCCTGTAAATCTCCTTCACACTCAAAAGATGGTTTATTGAGAGCTTAAGAATTATATTTTAATATTTCATAAAGTATCAAGCCTCTTCCCAAGAAAGAACTGTGTAAAATAGTGAGTATTGAAACAATTACTCCCAGATCCAACAGGTACTTGAGTACTTCTAAGATGCCTGTTCTGCTTTGTGATATATGCTTGCTGTATAAATCATGATTGTATGGTGTAAGGCCAACTCACTGTCCAGGGCACCAAAATAACTTTCAACAGTAGCAGAATTTCAATCCCTTTCTTCATAGATACATTTATTTTTCAAAACAGAAACAGTCCAACATACTCCCTAGCCCAAGTAAAATATCTCCTTCACTGCTTTTGCCTACATAACAGGTGTCTTCCACTAGGGTGGCACTGAGGGTGTGTCTACACTACCCGCTTTTAGCGACAAAGATGTGTTGACACAGCCCTGTTGCTAAAAGTCAGCATGTGCGAATGCTTTTTATCAGCACTTCTGCTGACAAAACACTTCCACCCCCAATGAGTGGGTTTCACTTCATCAGCAGGAGAGTGCTCCTGACAACAAAGTAGCATTCACACTTGCACTTGCCATGGCAAAACATTGTTGTTTACAAGGAGGTATTTTTAAGCACTAGTGAATGACAAAATTTTTGTCCAGAAAGGGCAGACATAGCCTGAGAATCCCCTTCTAAAGCCTTACCCCTAAACCTGGGCCTCTTCCAGGTTTCACCTCAAAATGGGCTGCTTTCTGGGTTTTGATTTGAGGATATGGGCTGCCAACTCCAAATGAAGTTCTTGTGCAACATTTTCCCCCCAACATGCGGTAATGGTATTTTTCTAAAATAGCCTATTAAAATCTCCAGGAATGCTTTCAATAGTCACTGGGAGGTTGATGACAATTCCTGGAGACTCCAGGCCAGTCCTGTAGGGTTGGCAACCTCATCTGAGGACCAGGTAACTTGATGGCTATCACCAGTCCCTGGCCTTAGACCTTTCATCTAGCAGTGAATCAGGCTCTGTCTAGACTGCAGGCTTCTTTTGGAGGAAGCTTTTCCAGAAGAGATCTTCTGAAAAAACTTCTTCTGAAAGAGAGCGTCCACACTGCCAAAAGCACATTGAAAAAGTGATCTGCTTTTTCGACAGATAACACAGATAGTGTCCATACTGAATGGACGCTATCTCGACTGTAAGCTGTGATTACTATGGACGGAGTGGCCATGAGGGCACCTGTGCTTTTTCCTGTTTCCTCTTCTATCAAAAGAACTCCCTCTTCCTTGTCCACACACACCTTTTTCTGAAAGAGCTCTTTTGGAAAAAGTCTTCTTCCTCATAGAAAGTGGTTTACCAATGTTGGAAAAACCCCTTTGTTCTTTTGATTTTTGTTTGAAAGAACGTGATTGCAGTGTGGACTTAAGTGAAGTTTTTTTGGAAAAACATCCACTCTGTAGTGTAGACATACCTTCAGGCACAGAGAAGGGGGGTAAGTCCATCTCCCTAAATGGCCCATTCCATGACACATAACTTTTCTATGACTCATTGACCAATAAAGAGATTGGAAGGCAGAAAGAATGGACACTGTTAATGCAGGGGTGGAGACTGCACTATTACTGTACAGTAGTTAAGCATGTGCTTATATCAGTGTTTCTCAACTAGTGGTACGAGTACCCTCAGGGGTACTTGAGAGAAGTCTGGAGGGTACATCAACTGAAATTTGGAGAAAACTGAATTTTTGTTTTAAGTTTTACAGCTCTTTATTATTTTTGTACTTTTTACCCCCAAAAATTTCATCGCCCACCTCACTACGATTAAGTTCTTTAAACAAATGTGTTGCAATGGTATTAAAAAATGTTTGTGTGTCTGAAAACTGTAGGTACTGGGAGTACTTCTAATTTTTTAAAAAAATGGGTATTTTACAAAAAAAAGGTTGAGAAACACTGGCTTATATCTCCATTTTATTGAGATGTGTATTTAAACAAAATGCAAGGAAAACTTCTACAACTGTAGGTTCTCTTTACTATAGGAACCTCTGACTTTCACTGGGAGGATTCTTTGAGCTGCATTTTAGCCCTAGAAACTATAACTCCCATGAGCCCTTGGGAAAAAGGAGGGAAAAACTCTTTCAGGCAGGGGGAGAGAGGGTTGGTGGGCTCCATTTTGGAGAGAGGAGCCAGACTGCTGGTGTAGAGCCTTTTTCTAGTCCAGGAGCTGCTGCTGGAAGCTAGAGCCTGCTGCTGAGAGCCTGTTGGGGCTTGAATCTAGCAGGCTGCTTCAGGGGCTGTTGGTGTGATTTTCCCTAGAGAGGAGAGACTATGGCCGAGTCTGTGGCTGAGGAAGGCCTGCATAACCCTGAATAGGAGTTACTGTGAGTACTTTGTGGCTGTTTGGGAAACTACTGCCTGGGACACAGCACAGAAAACAGACCGACTCTGGATCCAAAGAGAGGCAGAGTGATCTGCCCAGTGAACCAGAGCTGCTAGACTGCCTTGTCTGGACTGGCTGCTTAGCTTGGGTTGACACACACAGGACCTGCACAGTGCTGTCTCCCCTTCAGTTGCAGACCTTCAAGGACGCCCATGCAAGCAAGTGAAATCCAGAGGAGTGCACACTTTGGGGTGGGATAAATGGTGGCAGTGTAAATGCCAGTTAGATAAGTTTCCTTTATTTCTGTGTACTTTTAAAATTGATTTTATTCACTTTTTGTCTGTTAAACCTTGTTTCTTTAAGTTGGTAAGTAAAGGTGTGTTGATTCTAATTTAATCAATTAGGGTACGTCTATACTACAGCGTTATTTTGAAATATCTTATTTCGAAATAGTTATTTCGAAATAAGATATTTCAAAATAACGTGTCTACACACAAAATGCATTTCGAAATAGCGTTTTGCTATTTCCAAATAGCACATCCACACTGATTGGATGCTGAATCACATGTAAGATCAGCTGAAACCGGTTCCGGCAGGGCATCAGGTAAGGAGTAACTGTGTGTGTGGCTGCTGCCTGAGGCTATTTGAGGTCTGTGCTTAAAGGGACCCCCCTGGACAGCTGGTTCTCAGGTTTCCCTGCTTGCTTCCTACCTCGCTGAGGGACAGCAAAGCATTTTTTTCTCTGTGTACTCTGATTGCCCTCACTCGGGACACCACAGCACTCTGCAACATGGAGCCAGAGCTGCCCCTGGGCACTCTGGTGCTTCTTTTGCATGTGTTGCTGCAAGCCTGGCTGTACTTTCTGCTGCAGCCCAACCCCCACGCCGTCATCCAGACCCTCCTGGGGTATGTGGAGGAGCAGCTGCAGCTCCTGGACACCAGCGTACCCCGCCTCATCTGGCGTCTGGACACCAGCAGTGACTGGTGGGACCACATCGTCCTGGAGCGCTGTTGAGAACAACAGTGTACCTAGAACTTTAGGATGAAGAAGGACACCCTCATGGAGCTCTGTGAGTGGCTCGCCCCTGCGCTGCAGCAACGGGACATGCACATGAGGCCCACCATTCCCCTCCGGAAGCATGTGGCCATCGCCACCTGGAAGCTTTCCATGCCAGATAGCTACCGATCCGTGGGGAACCAGTTTGGTGTGGGGAGATCCACTGTCGGAGCAGTGCTCATGCAGGTATGGCAATCTCCGGCCACTGTGCCAGGAGAGGGGGTATAAGGAGGTGTTGGGCTGCCCTAGGGAAAAGGGAGGGGACGTGGTGCAAGTCTCCTTCCCCAGGAAGGTTTGTTCTGACCCATCCACACTACAGACTGCCAGCGGTGGCCAGAATTGCAGGGGGGGTTGCTCCTGGGGAGTGGGGGCATGGAGTAGTGGCGGGGAAGGAGCACTCTCAGCCACCCTGGCACCGCAGTGACTCTTGGTTTTGTGTGTCCCTCTGCAGGTGGTTAAGGCATCAACAGAGTGCTGCTCCGCAGAGTCATCTACCTCACTGATGTGGATGCGGTGATCAAGGGGTTTGGTGGCCTGGGATTCCCCAATTGTGGGGGGCCAATCGACGGGGGACACAGCCCCATCCGTGCCCTGGAACACCAGGCCTCCCTGTACATAAACCGGAAGGGATACTTCTCTGTCATCCTGCAGACTGTGTCTGACCACCGGGGCCACTTTGTGGACATTAACGTGGACTGGTCCAGCAAAGCACACGACGTGCGGGTTTACCACAACTCCTCCGTGTGCCAGAGGCTGCACATTGGGACTTTCTTCCCCGACCACCACATCAAGGTTGGGGACATGGATATGACAGTGTGCCTGGTGGAGGATGCAGCCTATCCCCTACAACCCTGGCTGATGAAGCCCTACACAGGACACCTCAACCCCTCCCAACAGGCCTTTAATGCCAAGCTCAGCAGGGCCCACATAGTGGTGGAGGGGGCGGTCAGCCGGCTGAAGGCCCATTTTAGATGCCGCCTCACCTGCCTGGACCTCTCCGAACAGAATATTCCGCACATGGTGGCAGCGTGCTGTATGCTGCATAATTTGTGCGAGAGGAAGGGGGAGGCTTTCCTGCCAGGCTGGATGG
>JANRFK010006688.1:21756824-21768852 GCA_030068395.1 Apalone spinifera
CTGTGTGGCAGCCAGCTGGGGCCACGTGCCCAGGGGTGGCACAGCACATGCACATGTTGCTGCGGGATCCGTGGTCTCCCTCTCCTTACCCTCCCGCCCCCCACATAAAGGGACAGTGATGGCACTCACATGTCGTTGCCTCTCCGGCCTCGGATGACACCGGCAACAGGCTTGCTGGGACGGATCGGGCGTCCTGGATACACGGCACACTCCCTCCATGCTCCTGTGGCTCCTGGCCGTCCTCCTACTTCTCCTCCTCATCCTCCGTCTCATGGCCAGGGCCCTCTGCCCCAGGGTCGATGACCATCTGGGGGGCACATACCATCCAGCCCCCCAGGATGAGGTCCAGGGCATCAAAATAGGGGCAAGGGTCTGGGTCAGCCCCTGGTTGGGAGCTGCCCCCTGTGGCCCTGGCATAGGCTTGCCACAGCTCCTTTATTTTCATGCGCACCTGTTCCTGGCTTTGCCTGTGGCCTTTGGTGGCCAGGCTGGCAGCCATCCACCTGTAGATGGCCGCGTTCCTCCGCTTAGTATGAAGATCATGGACATTGGAGGATTCCCCACAAAACTCAATCAAGTCCATGTTCTCCACACTGGATCAGTAAGACGCCTGCCTTTTCTGGCCCCTGGCAGACTCCTCGGAGCTTGCAGACTGCTCCTGGGGAGCTGTGGAGGGCTGGCTGGCACTGGCTGCCTTGCTCATGTTGAGGCAAGTAGGTTGAGACAAGTAGGTCTACCCCTTTAAGGGCTCCAGGAAGGATGGGGAAGAGAGGAGTTTTCCTGGTTGTGGCCAGAGTGGCCACCAGGGCACCCTGGAAAGGGCTGGAAGCCCCCTATTTCGAAATAAGTGTCTATACAGCACTTATTTCAAAATAGCAATTTCGAAATTGGTGTTATTCCTCGTGGAATGAGGTTTACCAATTTCAAAATAAGCCCTCTGCTATTTCAAATTAATTTTGAAATAGTGGTTGGCTTCTGTAGACACTAGTGAAGTTATTTCGAAATAACGACTGTTATTTCAAAATAACTTTGCTGTGTAGACATACCCTTATATGTATATTATTTAGAATTGTTATTTTGAAGTTAGATCCAGATTATTACTGGAATAAGTTTATTCTTGGAGGCTCCCAAGGCACACCATTAAGTGTGCACAGGGCCGGCCAGGTGAAGGCACCACCATTGTATATTCCTTTATGAGCAAGAGACTGCAGCAAGGGGTTGGATAGGGAATCCCCAACTATACAACATCACCACTGGGATACTCAGGATCGCCTTTAATGTTAAAACCATCAGGCGCCCAGACACACAGGTGAGCGTGGCCTGCTCCCAAGTAACCAAGGGAGGAAAGAGGCGATTACACAACTCTTCTAGCTCTGGATGATGCTTTCAATAGATCATTGGCCATCTAGTCAAGTGACTTTTTTTTTTAAGCATGTTCAGTGCAATGCTTGTGAAGACAATCCTGGAGAATCAATTTCTCTCTCTGGCCTGGCCAGGCCTGCCAATGAGGTGCGGGGAGAGAGGGCAAAGGGCAGTTGCCCCAGGCCCAGCAACTGTGAAGGGCTGCTGCTGCTACTGCAGCAACGGTGGTGCCCAGAGTTCTGGTCCCTTTCAACTGATACTAGAGCACTGCGTGACAAGCTCTGGGTGGCTCTAAAGGCTGATGGGAGGGGCACAGAGGGCTGGTTGCAAGGTCCCTCCCCTTCTGGGAGTGTGGAGCTGCCCCCCTCACCTTGCCCAAGGGCCTGGTGTGGCTTTGGCTTCCCTGGGCCTGGTCTGTGTAGTGAGGCTGTGTTCTTGGCAGATGCCACTCAGTGGTTTAGGGTGGGGGAAGATTCCTTCCTCCCAAGAATCCCCATGGAAATTCATTCCACATAGCCTTTCACATTGGGATATGCATGGGTTTGAGGATGTGGTCCAATGAGCCTTCACGCTGAAGTGAAGGTACCATGTATTGGGATGAGAGAAGTCAGCCCTTTTACTCATTCAGTCCTTGCTCACTGCTGAGACTGCCAACTGGCATTTCAAATATTACAGTGGTTTCTATGGTGTAGGGACCTTTCCAGTAGAGAATGCATTGAAACCTTCCAAACACACCAAGTAGCCCACTGGTAACAGCTTTAATTCACTACCATCCAAGACTGAATTTGAACTAATGAACAAAAATGAAAGGTTTTGCAATCCAGTTACCAGTAGCCCATTCAGATGCTTTTCATGTATTATATTGTGCTGGCTTTACTCCAGGACAGCAATGATTGTGTACTCCATTTAAACCCATTTAATATATTCCAGTGATATATTTAATGATGTAAGCTTCCACAAACTGTCCATATTACGTCCTTCCTACGCTGACATACTTCACGCTCCAGTGGGAGACATTTATGAAATGTTGATACACAAAGATACTTAGCATTCACTGAAATGTGAGCTCAGAGTCTAAAAATATCACAGATTTTTATAGGCCGATGCTTGGAACACTCACCACACAGGCACTTAGAGAGGAAACAGAATGGCAACAATACGTTGGCATGGGAACATTACACCAATGATGCCCTCTCTGGAAAATGATATAGTGTCAAGATCACTGACATAGTGAGGAAGAGATTTGAAACCTTTGGAAAGAAAGAGAGCAATCTTCAAAATGACACAGGCAAGTGTATAAATGCATTTATTTCCCAAATGAAAACATTGGCTTTTCCTTTTTAAAGACTCCTGCTCTCTCTCAGCATTTTCAACTGTGGGTCTCTGAAGTTATGACAATAAATTCATATTTGGCCATCCATATAAAAGAGCCTGATACTCAGCGATCCAGAGACAATTGATTTCAATGGGTGTTGTGGGTGCTCAAAACCTCTGAAAGTCAGGCTACTTTAAATGGTACTGTGACTAGTACAATGAAATACCAACTTAGCTGGGGTGCTACTGCAGTATAAATATTAAATAACAGTAATAATTTAGGTAGCTAATTTTAGGCAGCCAGGTTTTAAATTTTTGCCAGTATATTTTTACCCAGTTTCCTTTCCATGTTAGCATAACTAACCATGTGGTCTGTTTACAAAATGTTTTCTTCCTGTAGCAGTCTGATGTTACTCAGGTTCAGAATTTAACACGTAGGGTCAGTTTCCACTCTCAGAGCATCTCTATATGATTTAGTGTGCTTCAGGCTGAAGTGTAAATCTACCACGTTCCCGTCTGCTGTGCATTAAGGCCATGTCTACACTACAGATAAGATAGAAGCAGCCACAATCAATCTTCCGGGGTTCAAATTAGAGGGCGCTCCCATTGATGCTGGTAGTTTTGCTTCTACAAGGACTAAGGGAAGTCAAAGGGAAGTGTGCTCCCTTTGACTTTCCACAGTGTGGATGGTACCAAAATTTGAGTTAAGAAACTTTGACTTAAGCTACACAATTAAACTAGCTGAAGTTGCATATCTGAATTTGAATTTATCCCCTATTGTAGACCAGGGGAAAGCGATAATGTAGACCCTGCTATCATGAACTATAGGTTGAACCTCTCTAGTCCAATATTCTCTGGTCTGACAACATTCATGGTCCAGCATGATTTTAGTTAGCCAGATGTCCGTTTACCATGGATGTTGCCAGGTTTTCCACAGTCCCAAAAAGTTTGTTTACAGCCATTGATCTTGGTTCTCAGTGTTCTATGCTGATATTTAGCTCTAATGTTAGCCTAAATGTCTTCTAGGAGCCCAGTAAGCAGTGGAAATGTTGGTACTGCTGCTAGACAATACTGACTTCCCATGGTTCGGCAAATTCTTTGGTTCAGCACTGATCAGATCCTGAGGGTGCCAGACTAGAGAGAATCAACTTGTACTAAAAGTTCTGAAGTGCACTTTGAATTACTGCTGTACAGCAGTAATCAAAGTGTCCTACTACATGAATTTTAATATATAGCAGCATGGGCCACATGGTCATTTAGTTCATGGCAGGCTACAGCATTTAGATTTACATCCTGTCTTGCTATGCACTAAATTGCTATATAAATATGTCCTCACTTACATCATTGTAAATCCTAGGTACTTGCATTAATATCACGAGAGTGACTCTGGATTTACTTCCATGTAATTGGGATCACAATCTAGTTTACATAATATTCTGTGGCTTTTATCATATCGTCTATTGTTGGATGAACAAGTGTGAAATTTTCAGTCATTTTATTGTAAAATTTCTAAAAGGGAAGCAATAGCCCCACACTGTTTAGTGTGTCAAAATATATTTAGCAAAATATAATGCACCCGCAAAATAATACACAGAAGGAGGAGCTGGAGAATACCTTACCTGCATGAGAAGTTATGAAATAGATAAGAGTATAAAAGTTGGATATTGTTTGTTTGACAGATGTGTGTGGTGGGATTTTAAAACATCACAGAGAGAAGAGCTGAACCCGCTACGCCCCAGCAGCCTGGAGCATGTGCCAAATGGAGATCAGCTAAAAAGGAGACTGTGATGATAGCAAACCTGGGGAAGAGAGTGAAGGAAAGGCTGTCTGAAAGGAGGAAGGCAGTTTGCAACTTCTATTCTGTGGACATTGTAATTCACAGGTAAAGGGTCTGAACTGGTGGTAAGACCCTAGCTGAGAGGGTCTGGGCCTGACTCTTTCCCCTTCCCCACTACCTGCTGAGGGAGAATAAATGAACATTAGGAAGAGAGGTGGTGAATACTTATTTCACCAATAGAGCTGCTGAGACTAATCGGCAGATCGTGGAGAGGTAGGAAGTGACCATGGCAAAGCTGGTCAGGTGCACCAGGAAATGGTGGCTGAGACACTCCAGTCCTCTCCACTTTGGGCTCTGAACTGGGATCTAGTGGAGAAGAAAGGTTTGTGTCCCCTTCCCTCCCACCTCTGGTCTGGCTGGTGCCTGGGAGAACTCTGGAGTGCTGGGGAGTGATGGACTTCTAGGCCTGTTGACTGTCAGGCAAACCCATCCAGGACTGTAAGGGTGGAGCCACTAGCCCTGCTGGAAGATGAGTGGAACTAGCTAGAGGAGGGTTGCTCTTTGGGGGTGGATTTTTGGTTGTTTTTTGTGAATTGGAGAGAATTCCCCATTTGAAATACCATGATACATGGATGTCACTTTGAGTTCAGTTATTCTGCTCTGCTAACACAAGCTAAGGATGCTGCCATTTCTTTGAAATCCACTAGAACAATGAACTACAGGAAGAAGGAGGTGCAGTCTGGTCATCTCTGCAGGAAACAAGGAAGACATTCATGCTCAGGTCTCACAGTGTACTTGTTTTCATTTGGCAAAACATTTTAGATTTGTTCTTGTCGTGAACCGAAGTGTTGGCTTTTGGTTTTAATTTTTTAAAGAGATGGATCCAAATCAGACCCATGGATCCAAACCCCTTGAGCATTGGGGAGCTTTATATCCAAATCCAGATTTTATGATTGACCTTCTCTGTAATGGTCCTGAACTAAAACACCATCTAAACTAAACCCCACTAAAACTAAATCTGAATGTTTTCAAGATTCTGAGTCTGACCTAGATTTTAATTCCACTGCTGGCTGGCTTTCTGTAAATAATTTGATTATTGGCTGGGAAACCAGGATAATCTGATTCACGGAAAAAAAGAATGAAGTCATATGTATATGGTTAGTTACTTGAAAGTGGAGAAGATCTTAATTGGAAGAAATGGTGGAATTGCTGACCTAGGGACAGTTTCTGTCAGAAAATCCTGATTCAGAGAAATCAAAATGTTTCACCTGAATGTATCAATTCATAAAAAGTTATTGAAACATTTTTGTAAGGTTGAAGCACTTCATTTCAATGTTATTATTTTGATAGTATAATATAGTTGTCACAGGTTGAAAGGAAAAGTAACTGTGACAAATTGCTATCCAAGGTAACTAAAAGGCAGAGTGACCTGGACAGGGAAGTTTGGGAAGCACCTAGGAGTATCCTGGGAAGAGGCAGTCTGAGGGGGAAGGAAATGCTGCTGGAGACAGAAAAAAGCATCTTGGGAGTGTCTTAAACTACAGTGAGAGCTCCTGAGAAACCAGAGATGGGAGCTAAGGCTGAGCTCCTGAAAGGAGTCTAAAGGAAAGCAGCTGTGGAAGCCTTCAGAATAGGGATGTGAACAAGTTGACTATCCGATAAGCGTAAGCTTATCGGATAGTCAACTAGTCCCTGGACTAATTCCCCACCTTGCTGTATTTATCAGAAGCAGCAAGGTGGGGAGCAGGAACTGGTGCTGGGGGGAGCCAGCTTAAAAGCCTGTTCAATCCAGCACCATCTCCACAGGTGGCAGGGGAAGCACAGGTGTAGCAGAGACTGGGTGTGAGCCAGGAATCAGCTAATTCCCGGCTTGTGCCTGGCCCTAGATGCTGCGCCTCTGCTTTTTAAATGTATTAAGAGACTACCAGCTCTTAATACATTTAAAAAGAAGAAGCACAGCAGGAGAGGGGACCTGGAGTGAACTGGGACAGCTGATTCTGAGCTCATGCTGGGCCCCACTGTGCTTCAGCCTTTTAAATGTCTTAAGAGTCAGCCATCTCTTAATATAGGCAACCCCCATGCTTACAACCTAATTGGTTCCTGGAGAACCATCGTAAGTCGAGCCGTCATAAGTCGAACTCTTTTTTCCCATAGACTCAGTGATAAGAATGGGAGTTCCGTTCCTGGCCTGCTTTGCCTCCTGGGAGTTGTAGTCCACAGCACAAGCTGCTTCCAGAGCTGGCTAGGGGCTGTGCCAGGGGAAGGTGGCAGCTAGAGCAAGGTGGTCGTAAATGCGGGGGGGCTTATGTCGGGCAGTCATAAGTCAGGGGATTGCCTGTAGGTTTAAAAGGCAGAGCTGCAGTAGGGTTAGCTCCCGGATGTGGGGAGCTAACCCCACTGTGGCTCCGTAGTTCTCCCCTCTTATTGACTAATTGACCAGTCGATGGAAATTCCATCAACTAGTCAATTAGTTGATTAAACTAAATTTAACATCCCTACTTAAAAAATGAGCAATCTGAAATTCCAGAGATTGCAGTCCCATCAAGAGGGATCTGGTAACAAAATGATTCTAAGGGGAAGAGTAAAGAGTAGTTGAGGAAGGCTGAAATCCTGTGTTTAGTAAGAACAGTTGAAGCCAGACCTCAGATAAGAAAGGCTATGCTTGAAGCTACAGAAAGGACTCAGAGAGACGGGTTTGTGCCTGGAGTTGGAGGCTGGGGTAAGAGAGACTGAGAAACTAGTTACCAAAGAGGAGTGTTCTGTGACTCATGCCTCTGTGGACTTATTGAGAAGCTCCTGCGTGAAAGGAAAATGAGACGAGAGGGTTGTAGAACCACCTGAGAATAATTTGTTTCAGTTTTATTAAAATGAAGTGTTTTATCACAGAATCCTAAAACTGGAAGGGATCTCGAGAGGTCATTGAGTCCAGTCCCCGCCCCTCACAGCAAGCATTGTCTAGATCATCCCTGATAGATGTCTATCTAACCTGCTCTTAAATATCTCCAGAGATGGAGATTCCACTACCTTCCTAGACAATTTATTCCAGTGTTTAACCACCCTGACAGTTAGGAAGTTTTTCCTAACGTCCAACCTAAACCTCCCTTGCAGCAATTTAAGTCCATTGCTTCTTGTCTTATCATCAGAAGCCAAGGAGAACAATTTTTCTCCCTCCTCCTTGTGACACCCTTTTAGATACTTGAAAACTGCTATTATGTCCCCCCTCAGTCTTCTCTTTTCTAAACTAAACATGCCCAGTTCCTTCAGCCTTCCTTTATAGGTCAGGTTCTCTAGACCTTTAATCAATCTTGTTGCTCTTTTCTGGACCCTCTCCAATTTCTCCACATCTTTCTTGAAATGTGGTGCCCAAAACTCTAGTTGGGGCCTAATCAGTGCAAAGTAGTATGGAATAATGACTTCTTGTGTCTTGTTCACAGCAGTCCTGTTAATGCATCCCGGAATCATGTTTGCTTTTTTTGCAATAGTGTCACACTGTTGACTCACATTTAACTTGTGGTCCACTATGACCCCTAAATCCCTTTCAGCAGTACTCCTTCCTAGACATTCACTTCCCATTCTGTATGTGTGAAATTGATTGTTCCTTCCTAAGTGGAGTACTTTGCATTTATCCTTACTAAACTTCATCCTATTTACCTCAGACCATTTTTCTAGTTTGTCCAGATCATTTTGAATTTTGACCCTATCCTCCAACTGTTTTAATACAGTTATTTTGATATTCCCCAAATTAATCTTTTCACAGAACTTTAACTTTCCATTCCATTTGGGAGAGAAGAAAACTACCAATTGTCAGTGTTTTCAGTGGAATGGAAAGTTGAAGCTTTGACTAATTCTAGTCAGTGATATGTTTGTGTGCTGAAAAACCTGAATAAGGGAAGGCTTTTCCCGAACTGATGAGAGGAAAAAGTCTTGTTTACCTACAACAACCAGAGACAGATGACTGGTTAGTTAATCAACATTCCTTCCCTGCAGGGGGTGAGGCTCAGATATATGCATGGTGTGCTCTTCTGCTTTTCTAGGCAAACAGAGCCTGATTCTGTTCTGATTTACCCTGGTGTAAATAAAGAGTACCTTAATTGGAACCGGCCTGAAACAGTGTGAAGTTGAGATGAGATAAAAAATAGGCTGAGAGACTTTCTAATGTGAAACTTACCAGTATGTTAGATTTAAAAAAGCTAAATTCTCCTCTCAGCTACATGGGCATGTAACTAAAATAACTCCATTGAAGTTGATGATCTTATTCCAGTTCTGTACTGCTCTGACTGAATCTGGTAAAGAACTTAAATGTTGTCTTTGTAAACTCTATAATAAAGTTACTCATATCTGTGACTGAAAGGACCACTGTATTTGTACCCTACCCTATACATTATTGTAATAACCTTTGTGCAAAATATGCTTTATGAGGTAGCATTTGAAAACTAAGACATAAAATCATGGTGAAATGTGTACAGTATAGCAACAACACATGTAAAGTAATGAGTTCCATCTGTATGATAGTAACACATATTCAAAACTGCTCTGTCGAGGCAAAAGTTCTCAAACAGGCCTATCCTCAAGAAGGAATGTGTTTATGTAAATTGTAGTATATTATATATATAGTAAACAGGGTCTTCAGAACGGGGGAGGCAGGGAAAAGGGGGAAGGGGAGATAGCAGGAAACAGAACAATTTTGATTTCAGCAAACACAAGGTGGAGGAGCTCTGCCTTCCCAGAGGACTGCACTGTAGGATGCTTACCCACATTGCTTTGCTCTGTCTGTGGACAGAGTGCTAGCAATATGACTATGAAATGTCTATAAGGGAAGCAGAAAAACTGGTTTGACTGCTTTTCACTTTTGGTGACTTTTGTATTTTGACAGCACTTTTATTGCCAAACCATCCCAATATAGACATAGCCCTTGGAGGGACTGGAGAGATCTAGATATCTGCTCTGAATTTTGTACCAAGGGTCCACTCACCCTAGCCCTGGACAGAGCTCTTAACTTTAACATAGCCTACCTGTGATATGTGATGAATTTTGGAAGCTGGGAGCAGCACAGCCTTTGGGGCAGGGAATTTGTTTATAATCAGAGGCAGGGTGATTAAGATAACAAAATGCTTGTAATTAAAATAAACCAAGGATCATTAGATGACCCTGAAGGCACTGTCTGGCATTCCAGTTGAAAGCTAGGAAACAAAGGGTAATAGTAATTGATGAAAATGAAGAGAAATAAATGGTTGTGCCCTTCCTCCCTCCTCAGTACTGGGCCCAGTGCCGTTCAACACATTCTTAAATGATCTGGAAAAAAGGATAAACATTGATTTGGCAAAATTTGCAGTTTATACAAAGTTTATTCAAGATAGTTAAGCTTAAAGCAGACTGTAAAGACTTACAAAGGAATTTCACAGAATGCAAATAAAATTCAATGTTGATACATGCAAAGTAATGTGCATGCCAAAATATAGTCCCAATATATACTAAATTAGCTGAACCCAAGAATAAAGAGATCTTGGAGTTACTGTGGATAGTTGTCTGAAAATATCTGTTCCACATCTCATGGCAATCAAAAAAATCTACAGAGTAGTGAGACTTATTAGGAAAGGGATAGATAATAAGACAGAAAATATGTTGTTCCAGTATAAATTCATGGTATACTCAAATATTGAATAATGTGTGCAGATTTGATCCCCCATCTCAAAAAATATATATTGGATTTGGAAAAGGTACAAAAAGGGACAACAGAAATTATTAGGAGTATTGAACACATTCCCTAAGAGGAAAGATTAAAAAGACTGGGGCTATGTCTACACTCACGGCTTCTTGCACGAGTGATATGCAAATGAGGCTAAGCGTGGAATATCGCCGAGCCTCATTTGCATACCTAATGAGCCATCATTTTTTTCAGAAGAGGCTCTTGCGCAAGAAGGAGTGTCTACACTGCCCTTTCTTGCGCAAGAAAAACCCTCTTGCGCAATGCCATTCTTCCTGAAAAGTAATAGGTGTAACGGCATTGCGCAATAGAGTTTTTCTTGTGCAAGGAGGGGTAGTGTAGACGCTCATTCTTGCGCAAGAGCCTCTTCTGAAAAAAATGGTGGCTCATTAGGTATGCAAATGAGGTTCAGCGATATTCCATGCTTAGTCTCATTTGTATATTATTCGCGCAAGAAGCCGTGAGTGTAGACATAGCCTGGGACATTTAAGTTTGGAAAAGAAATGATTAAGAGGGAGATATGACAGAGGACTATAAAATCATGAATACTGTGGAAAAATTAAATAAGGAAGTATTTTTACTCATTCAAATAATACAAGAACTAGGAGTCACTCAATAAAATTAATAGGCAGCAGATTTAAAACAAACAAAATAAAGTATTTCTTCGCAGTCAACTCTGTGAACTTGCCAGAAGATGCTGTGAAGGCCAAGAGTATAATAGGGTTCAAAAAAGAACTAGATAAGTTCATGGAGAATGGGTCCCTTAATGGCTATGTAGATTTTTTATTACTGTGCTCTTTTTGCATGGTATTAACTTGTGACTATTGACAGTAAATTCACTGATAAGAGAATGAGATATGCCTGACTTCTCTTTGTGTATAGTTTTCAATCCTGCTGAACAGGAGAGGAAAAATAGATGATTTGGAGGCAATAAGAGTCAGAATGAAGTGAGACTGACTGGGAACAGCATTTCTCTGATGGTCACTGTGACAGATATAGCTATTTTCTGCAATATCCTGGACAAAACAAGTAGGTTTTCCAGGAAATATCTAGGGGAAGGTATATGCAAATATAGCCACGCTGATGATGTTAAAAAACAGCCTTTTGAAGCTACAATCTGAGGAGAACCACATTGTCTATAAATTACCTATTCCCATTTCAAAGACTCAGGCTGAATAAAGGAGGGACTAAACTTTTCATGAGTGTGCTTGTTCTGTGCTGTTACAAACTTGTGACCATAGAGAAGCCCCTTGGTGTAGTTGAAAGACTGTTCACATGCCAGTGCCTTTGTTGGAGATGAGTGATCTCTGGTAAGCATGTGTCTTGGTTCCCTTATTGTTTTTCATATGTTTTCTCTGTTTCATATGTTTTCATATGTTTTCTCTGCTTTCAGCTTAAGAATAAATGTACTTGATTAGAAAGAGCTGTGTGGTAACTTTTATATCTGTGGACAATTAGGCTATTGACACCTTCTAAGGAGAAGGCAAAGCAGGGTTGCCTAAGCAGTCTAACTTGCTGGAGAATGCAAAAAGTAGGCAGGGAACCGGGAAACCTGGATAAACCTCAGGAAGGGAGATAAAGGTCTGTGCCCAATAGGGGTGATGGTTGAGAAAGTGGAGCCTTGAATGGATCAATAGAGGGAAATATAGGCACTGTTCCCCTGAATTGTCTCAATTTATCATTATTATGATTCAGAGTTACCAAGGTTAACTATATCACTCCTGGTCATTTTAAAGAAACATATTTCTACCCCTTGTTTGGATGGTGGACAAAACTCTGGAAGGATATGTCTACACTTGCAGCCTAATTCGAAATAAGGCTGCAAATGTAGGCATTTGAAATTGCAAATCAAGCCCGGGATCTAAATATCC
>JANRFK010006688.1:21780178-21796230 GCA_030068395.1 Apalone spinifera
GAGCGTAGCGAGCAGAGGGCACAGCCCCCTAGTAGTTGCTTATGAATTTTAAGTTCTGAAGGGAATGGGGAATTATGAACTCCAGCAGAGTGAGGAAAGATTAAAGAGGGGTAAACCAGTAGGAATTATTAAACCAAAATGCTGTCCATACTAGGGGTGTAAGCGACTAGTCGACTACCTGATAAGCATAGACTAGTTACGCTTGCTCTCCCAGCTGCCACCCCTTATTGATTAATCGGGTAGTTGATAGAAATTCCATTGACTACTCAATTAGCTGATTAATCAAAATTTAACATCCCTTGTCCAAATACCACTTGCCAATGTGCAAACCACATGCCAAACATAGTTTAATCTTAGAGGGGTAGCCTAGTTAGTCTGTAACAGGAAAAACTTAAAAAACAACAAATAGTCTGGTAGCACTTTAAAGACTAACAAAACATGTAGATGGTATCATGAGCTTTTGTGGGCACAGCCCACTTCTTCAGATGACCAGAGTGGTGGAAGTCCAGAACCAAGAATAAATAAGGGAAGGAGGGATGGTGGGGGAGAGGACATTGGATAGATAATGTCCTCTTTCCCCTCTCCCCCCCAATTTTTTTTCCTTCCTCACCCCTTCCTCCTTCCCTTATTTATTCTTGGTTCTGGACTTCCAACACTCAGGTCATCTGAAGAAGTGGGCAGTGCCCACGAAAGCTCATGATACCATCTACAAATTTTGTTAGTCTTTAAAGTGCTACCAGACTATTTGTTGTGTTATAGTTTAGTCTGTACCACTTCAGTAGAAAGGGGAACTTGAGAGCTCCAATTCTGGAACATAAAAATGTCTTTGTATTCACTCTGATAAATAACTGATACAGAAACATTCCAGTAATCAGAGAGGACTTGACTGTATGCGAGTATATGAGTTTATCTGGAGCCCCAAATGAAATGCAGGATTATTCTGACTTGAGACAAAGCTAAAGCTTAAATAAATATAGATAGAACCTCAAATTAAACAAGCCCTTTGTCTTAGGACTGGTATGCTAAAATGCATCATATAATTTTCAATAGACAGTGGTGTTTGTGCTTAAATATCCCAATTTTAAATCCAGATCTCTCTTAAGCAAATTCTGTATTTTTATAGGGAGGCAAACAAGCAGCATGTGCGATGTCAGAAGTGTTTAGAGTTTGGACATTGGACCTATGAATGTACAGGGAAAAGAAAATATCTGCACAGACCATCCAGGACAGTGGAATTAGCAAAAGCTCTGAAAGAAAGAGAAAACAGATTGTTATTGCAACAAAGGTAAGATCAGCTGCGCTAAAGCTTTAAAGCCATTATCAGAAGTATGTATAAACTGTGTATGGGAGATTGTAGGAGGATGGTCAGTTTTCTTTGTGTGGTTTTGGTGTTCATTCTCTTCCACCTGAATGTGTAATTCCCATTAATAGTTACTATATGTGCATCATAGGAAATATACATATATTTGTATCCCACAGTATCCACAGATTATTTGTTCAGCCTCTCCTCATAATTTAGATCAAACAGGTTTTTTTAAACAAAAATGGATCACTGGAATAAAGTCAAAATAGATAATGGAGTCTTTTGTGTAACGAGACATTGTTTTCTGGGTATCTTGACCATATACCTTATTACGTGTTTACATGGGAATTAGAAAACAATTTGTGTACAACTTTCCCAGTGTGGGCACAATATGCATAACTAGAAAAGTATCTGATGTGTCCATTTTCATAGTCTAACCATAAATGTATCCACAAACAAAAACAAAATTGCTATGTTCACAATCTATCAGGAGCATAGTTTTCCCTTGTATTTAGTTTTGAAGAATAAAAACCAAATAGGGGAGCAAAGCATAGATTCATATGTATTGCCAATTCTTTATTCCTAAAAATATTGGGGATACATCTCACTGGATTAAAAGATCTACATGCTTTGCAGTTTTGATATCTAAGACACCTGTGAAGGTGATACTTGCAGCCAAGAAGAAATATCCAAATTGGACTTTGCCTTAAACTGAAGTGTGACTTCACTTAATTCTGGTGGCCCTTTAGGTAGAATTTTGTTGTTTCTCCCAGTGAAGAAGAATTCAGCACTCAAACATTTCTCCCTTTTAATTAAAAATTCCTTCATATTGAAAATAAAGTTGCGTGAACTGAGACGCTTTCTAAAGTATTGAACTTAAAAGGATATGTCCTACAATTTTTCTGTCAACCACCTGCCTACCTGTTCCTATACACTGAGTATCAATGGTAGGAAGCAAGATCTAATGGCTGTTGCTGTGTTGAACCTTGAATTGTGTAGACTTGTTTCAGGCAGGGTTAGACAACTGTCACTGAGCAAGTGAAGCTGAGGGTTTTAAGGTGTCTTAAGTATTTTCATTGTAATCCTTTCTTTCCCTTTGTCAGTTGCTTATGACTTTCTGAATCTTTATCCTTTGTGGCTCCAATTTTCTATGCAAGGTCTCCAACTAAGGGTTAATTTTCTTTTAAAGTGGGAGCAAAAAATGGTTCAGTCATTTTTTAAATCATGGGCAGGGTGGAAGAAAATATTTCTTAGTTTAAAAACTTTTTTATAATATTTATTTTTAAAAGGTTTAATGGGGAAATAGTGTGGTGTTAAGTGAAATTTGGTATGAGACTATAATCCTTGATTAGACGGATCTTTCAGTGGGGATGCAATAAACTGGGTTTGATTTGGCAGGTATAAGTCTTTAAAAATCATAGGTGTGCATTCACATTTTTTCTCTTTAGCACAAGCACTTTTAAAATTCTCAATTTTCTAGAATAAAAGGAGATGTGATGGGTGTGAGGTGTTTTTTTTTTTAAAGAATATTATCAGTATGTATAACTTCAGCATAATGAGATTAAAAAATCTGTTTTACTCATGTTATGATCTATGCACATAGTGAATATTTTGGACGTCTTTCTTAAAAAACAAACAAAAACCAAAACCTAGGATATTCCATACATATAGTTGTAAAAGCAATACTCAATTGCAAGGGCCAGGTTTAAAGCCACTCTTTCAGTCTTAATGTCTTCATTTTCTGATAGATGTAGTTTTTCAAATGGCATAACTACATATCTAACATAGCCTTGAACTAACAAACAAGTCAAGTTGTCCAAGACAGGGGAGTGTGGCAAAATAACTTTGTATTATGATCATTTAGTTATTGACTTAGATAGAGGTTGTGTTATCTAAAATCAAGGAACTTCAATACAAAGTAAAAATTCTGATTATGAAGCCCTCTAAGACATAATGACTGTATACTTTTAGACACTAAAATTTATTCCAATTTTGACACAACGTTTGGGACATATATTCTTGGTCCTACTTGTTTAGGCATCAAGCACTGTACAATAGTTGGGATGAGAGAGGGAAGTGAAGTTAGAATGAAATGTAAATGACTTTAAATACTGCAAATAATGTTTTTAGTGAAAACAATGGAAAATGAATTGTAAAGGCTTCTAAAATTATAAAAAGTTGCTATTTTAAGATTCTAAAAGAGTAAAACTGAATTGCTGCTTGTTCAAAATGTAATACATTTTGTATTGTACAAAGCTGAGAGTTATAAAATACCTCCTTAACATTCTGAGGATAGACATCCTGTCTTCTCTGTAGTGAATGATGACATTAGTCCCAAATGGAAGCTTGAAAGGTTTCATTCCAATAGCTGCCAAGTTTTGTGCAACTCTTTGTGACACATGCAAATTACTTAATTTTTCATATTTGTAACTAACTGAACTAAGACCCTGGCTTATCCATAGGACAGAGGCAAGGCAATAATAAAACAACACAGGTTTGAACCCTCAATCTTCAGATTTATGCCATAGCCTCTTACCATGTCAACTACAGAAATAACTGATAAGAAAAAGCTTACAGTTATTCCCTTTCTCAAGCAGATTATAGAGGGGGAGACAGCACACTTTATTACTGAGTTAGACAACTGTTTGTGAATCTAATGTATGAGAATTCTTGATTTGTATTGTCTTCTCTGGGAGCCAAGTATGGCAGAGATTGTATAGCCAGGTCTAATAAGATCTCTATTTGATTATCTGCAGAGTTTGAACCTGGGAGTTCTGGATTTAAAATTATGAACTTCTACTACTTTGAGCTCCAGGACAATACACCTGAGGATGGATGCAGCACCAGACTCATAAACTTCTGTCTGGGTTGGCCACTAACACAGGACAAAGAATCCACACTCTATTATCATGGGTTAGGCTAGCACATAATATAGGCCTTTGCTTCTGAAAGGTAGTTTGGCAGATTAGAGAGAGGAATTCTATTCCCAGCTTTGCTTTTTGTAAAATAGGCAAATTATAAGTGCCTTCCCTAAGGAAGAAGCATACGGCTGTGTTTCATAAAGGTGGAGGAAAGCACAGAAATATGGAAGACAATTAGTAAAAAAGAGTTAGAATTTGTGAGTTCGTGGTTTGTAGTTTAGTAAACCCTCGATATGGCTACTGGACATTATGTAAGGAAAGCATCCCTCTTACACACAGACCTATGGTTTATCAGTTCTGTGGGAATGTTTGACACCTTGAAATATGCTTGTGCATTTTGCAGGTCTACATGACTGTAGGCAAATCTCCATTCTCCTTGATATTATCTGCCACAATTGCATTAAAATATTACATTAATTCCCATCCTCTTTTTTTTTTAATCTCTATGGATGAGATTAGTTATCTAAAATCCATTGCTGCTGACCTTTAAGTGAAATGTGAGCAGTTGAATTGTAAAAACCAGGAATTGGTTTTGCTTCTACTTATCTAAGTGTTGGGCGTTTATCTAGTATTAGGCCTTGATTAAGGAAAAAAATTGCTTTTTGGGAAAGAACTTCAGTCCAATGGATGTAAAATGGGATGTAAATACAAACTTAAAGTTAAACATCTGCTTAAATGCTTTCCTAATGAGTCAAGTCAGAGGTCTCTGGAGCCAATGGCTCAATGGGCTGTTGTGGTTATGGCATATCAGTTTAATCGCCAACAGTATACAAGGGAGTGATATGGCCAGCATCGCACCAGTTGGGTGACTTGAGGTAACCTTACAGTGTGAAATCGAGTAAGACTCAAAGCCAGGACCTTCAGGATTGTAGTTGAGGACTGTTACCATTCAGATACTGAACCTCCCTAAATGGGAATGGAATGAATTAATTAAATGCTATGCAGAATAGAGACCTAGTCTGGGTTACTTCTGTTTTTGGCTGAGGTGATATGACCATATGAATTGAAAGAGGAATGGTCATGGCAAATTTGACCTAACACTGATGCTTTGTAAAAATGTTTTCACCAAAATTAAGACTAACAAAAATCTCTCCATGAGATGTCTTTTAATTCTGAAGGCTAATATTTTGTTAAACAAGCATTTCCCTGCAGTGTTTGCAACCCAGATTTTCTATCAGCGTGTGAATGCATGAGAACCTGAAAGTGAAATAGTAGATATTAATAAAAATAGATTTTTTGTTGTTGTACAGGAGAGAAATTCATAAAGAGCACAAATGAGGAAAACTGAATTACATTTTGAAAACTTAATTGTAATAATTTCAGATATTCAGTAATGAAAACTTTTCACACAAACAGTGTCACTTTCATGTAGTAGAGAACCTTTAATAGAAAGTAACTGATAGTATGGCATAATTAATAAAGGGTAAATATACAACAGCTTTTTTTAAGTTACAGGGAACGTTTTCCTCTTGGGTTGAAAATAGCTGAAAATGAATAATGCTAAGTGAACTTTAGTCATTACAACCCATTGTTTACTTTTCTGCCAGTGGGATGATGATTATCTATTATAAAAATGAATTCCACTGTACACCTGTCACTTAATTTTTCCCACTGAATTAATCAAAGGCATTGTTTTTCTCCTCCCCTTAATTAGAACTGGAGAAAGTACTGCAGAAAGGAAGACCAAGAAAAAAAGGTATGTGGGAAAAGATTAAAATTACACCTATTCCAGTACTTGATGTTGCACTCACTATGGTAGAAGGTAATTTGGAAGAGGGTGTGTGGGATATTGGAAGTAGAAATTACAAATGAAACATTTGTTTCCTTTGGCCTCCTTTAAGTAGTCATGCTATATGAGCATTTGAAGTTTCTCCAAGTCTTTCACCTTCTAATTCTGTCTTTGCTTTTTCATCTTTGATCTTCCCTTTCCTTTAGTAGGCAAAAATATTCTTTCCTTTGGCTAGAAGAGCATGATTTGTATTTCAAATAACAGCAATAACTGGCTATGGTTTTCCAGTTATTAGTTCCTTCTCCCCATCTTACTGATCTTTCTCTTTTCCATTCAACACTGCCACCTTCCTCTAAAAGTTTTTCTATCGACTATAAACAAAACAAATCCAAACTCAATCAAACGAAACTATCATCCACACTAAAACTGGGTCTTACAAAGCAGTGCTAGCACTGCGGGGGTGCTCACTTAGACCAGCTTAATTATTATGTTAGTATAAAAACCTCCAGAAGCTAATAGAATTTTGTTAAAGCTGCCTTTGGTGCTGTCTCAATTTCAGTATCTGCAAGTAACATTTTTGTGTGATGATCCTTAGTGGAAATATGGTCTTTCTCCTCCCACTTCTAGCAAAGTGCCTCCTTTATTGCTGCTCTCCTGATTGGAACAGCTACCTACATTGCACTTCAGAGAACACCGCATCTCAAAATCCCTCCTTTAAAAGAGACCTGCAAAGGATTTATAAATGTTGGCCTGATGCCATTTTCATTTAATCTTTGATATATAGAGGCCAGAAAGACCTTTTTTTTTTTTTTAAGCCCGTGTTTACCACAGCATATCAAGAATGTCAGGACTGGTTTTATTGGTGGACTTCTTAGAGAGCTCTCAACTGAGTCTAAGAGGCAATGCTTTTTATTAACTACACCTTTTATTTTGGCAAAAATCTTTTAGACTTTATTTTTACGTTAACAAATCCATTTTTTATTTTGCCCATCACCTTTAAAACCATACACACTCTTGGGTTGAATTGTTTTCTTATGTGCTATAAGCCACCTATCAAATCACAATATTCATTTATTTGTATACAAGTATTCTTACTATCCATCCATAAGAATTAAAGGCAAAAATACTCCGTACAGCATGTTGTATACTTTGAATCCTCAAGTTAAGAGATGAAAATGTTCAGGTTCCAGCAGCACTGCTACAGGCTTAACTAGAAAAATACAAAAGGACATAACTTCTGCAACTGTGCCCTATAACTTTCAAGTGGAATTGGGCTTTCTCTTGCCCACATTGGACCTTACTACCTCCTCATGGCACTCTTTTGGAAGTAGATTGCCAACTCCAAGGCACTTGATCTTGTACTCTGGCTTATTCTGCCTCCTCTGATCCATGAGTCTACTGTTTTTTCTCAAACACTTATCTGTAGTTGTATCTAATGTGCAGCATCAGAGATCTGATTTGGATTGCCCTATATAAAAACTCATATTGATATATTATTTAAAAGGAATTTCAAAATCAATGCATCTATTCAGATATGGCAGTCAGCATCACACTGCATTGAGAGAGCTTGTGTTACAAAATATGAAAAAAGTCTAGAATATGATGTAAAAGCTACTTTTCTTACATTACCCAAACCATGTGTATATCTCTTCCTGTTCCAATGAAATAAATGTCTTTATCTGCTCCAACAATTCATCTCCCCGTTGTGTAACCAAACCAACAGACTATATATATATTTTGTAATCTTCTGAAAGCCATCACAGTAGAAGCTCAGAGTTACGAAGACCTGGGTAAAGGTGATTGCACATAACTGTGAAATGTTTGTAACTGAACAAAGGGTTATAGTTCTTTCAAAAGTTTGCAACCGAACATTGACTTAATATGGCTTTGAAATTTTACTATACAGGAGAAATATGCAATTTTTCCTTTATTGTTTGGTAATTTACATTTAACATAGTACTGTACTGTATTTGCTCCTTTTTTTTTTTTTTGGTCTTGTCTCTGCTGCTGTTTGATTACGTGCTTCTGATTCCAGCTGAGATGTGTGGATGACTGGTCAGTTTGTAACTCTGGTTTTCATAACTCTGAGGTTCTACTGTAGATGGTTTTCTGCTTCCTACCCCTGTCCCTCTACAAAAATCTTTCAAGTGAAGAGAATAGCTATTAGGCATTATCTTTAAGTTAGGGATGTTAGATAGCGATTAATTGAATAGTTGTATAACTGCACAAAATATTATCGGTTACATGACTATTTGAATAGTCGCTGGGGGCAGTGCTGGCAGGCAGTGGAGGGGGGCAGTGGGACAGCTCTTTAGCCCCACTCCTCGGGAGGCCCGTAACCCCACACAGACTGGCTCCCCACGCAGACCACCTCCCATCTGCCACACCACGCTTCTGCTGCGGCTTCTGTCCTTGGGAGGGTCCAAGCTCCCTGTGGACAGAAGCTACACTGGCATCCAGTGTTCCCTCTATGCGGCGCAGCAGCACAGCTTCACACATGATTAATCAGTTCCGCCCAGTCAGAGGCTCCATGCATGTAGCTAGCTGACTGACTGGGCAGGGCTGATTAACCACCTGTGAAGCTGTGCTGCCACATAGCGAAGACTTAGAGGGAACACTGCTGGCATCCCATGGAGCAGCCCACATGCTGCTGCTGCCTCTGATAGAGAGGCAGCAGCGCGGGGGGGTGGGGGTGGGGGGAGAAGGGAGAGGAAGGGGATACAGCTCCACAGAGCCGGCATGTGAGGAGAGCCATCTTAAAAGCTCTCCCCAGCACTGCTGTCTCTGATAGAGAGGCACCTGTACAAGAGGGTGGGAGGGGAGACGCAGCTTGTGGGAGCTGATATGTGCGGGGAATTGGCTTGAAAGTTGGCTTCCTGCATGTACTGGCTCCCACCTGCCCCCCTTACTGTCCAGCAGTGTTCCCTCTAAGTGCTGCTGCTTCTCTATCAGAGGCAGCAATGCAGGGGGGCCAGGTGGCTCGCACTGGCTCTTGTTCCTCCCTCCTGGCTGCCTCTAATACAGAGACAGCAAGTGGAGGGAGGGATGTGTATTATCGATAAGATTAACTGATAAGCCTAGCCTTATTGGTTAATCGTGTACTTGACTTCATGTTGACATGCCTACTTCAAGTACCCACTCCACTGTCTGTATAGTGATCAGTTATCATGATTCCAAACACCACTTTAAGATGGGACTTATATTAGTTTATTTTCTGGAGATTCCTTCTTGAACAGCCATAAATAAACTGCCCTCAATAGGAAAAAAAAAAAAAGCATGTTTTGGGGAAAAATACAGATAACTGATGTATATTAAGAAGTTAATGGCTCAGAACATTATAACAGGTTGATCCACGTGTGTCAATTTGCCACCACTGTGGGTTCACAATGAGGCAGAGTTAATGTAATTGTTATAACCTTAGCTTATGAATTTTCTGTGTTAGTGATTTTTAGCTGAGTACCCGTGCTCTTATGATAGCATTTAGTTTCCTTGTTCTGGAGAAAAGCCGAACTTATGCTTAATACTGCTAGTACTTTACATAGCACCAATTAGGAATGACATTCAGTTAATTGAATAGAATGGGAGCCAGGTGAGCTAGAACCTTTCTTTTTCTTTTGGCAGAGGTAATTTGGAAAACCTGTCTTCTATTTTGGCACTTACATAGCCTTGTCCACACAAAGGATATCAGTTCAAAATAGAAGCAAGAAAGTGGGAAAAAAACACCTCCAGACAGTCACAACTGGAAAGTTTGAGCCCAATTGAAGAATGTTTTGAGGCTGTAAAAGCAAAAATTGTAATCAACATTGTTTTGTAATCATACTTCCAGCAAGTCTGTTCAGTCACCATAATACTGGGAAGAGAATCTCTCATCTATCCTTTTCATATTTCTTGCAGGTCTAAGAGCGTGACTAGTTCCAGCAGCAATAGCAGCATCAGTACAGCTAGTGATTCTTCATCTGAGAGTGAAGATTCCTCTACCTCCTCTTCTTCTTCTGATAGTGACAGTGATGAAAGCTCCTCTACTTCCTCATCTTCCCTATCTTCAAATAGTTCTTCTTCTTCCTCTGACTTCGAGTCAGATTCTAGTTCCTCCAGTAGTAGCAGCACCAGCACAGACAGCAGCTCCGATGATGAGCCACCGAAGAAAAGGAAGAAGAAATAGTATGCTACCATCTTTGGTGACAATGTAGGACTGATATTAATGAACGATAATGTCATTCTCTAAGGAGGTTTTGAATATATTATTGCCAAATAGTTTAACTGGTTAACATTTCTACAGTTTAAAACTTTCTAAGTGTTTTACATATTTGTTCATAAGACATAAAAAGGTATTACATGGCACGTGAGACTTACTGAAAAAATATTTTTGTGGTTAATCCTTTAATGGGAATTGTTTTCTTTTTCGTTTAAAAATCTGTCATCAGATTTGTTTATATGAGCTAAAGTTCAGTAACCCTAATGTTTACATGCCAGAGAGCAAAACCTTCTTGTTTGAGATTGTGCTGTATATAGCATATACTGACCCCCTCTGTTCACAGCAACTTAATGTATGTTTTAGAAAATCCTGTAAACTAGTTAGGGAGGAAGAGGAATAAGAGGAATACCATTGGCTCCATAGTACGCAAATAGCATTAGCATTATCTGGCTAAATTGAATGCACAATATTGCTCAGAGGAGCAATATTATACTTTGCTGCTGAGCTTTTCTCAAATGGCTTTTCCTGAGATTTCCAGGTCAAAGATTTAATTGTACCATAAAACTTATTAGTGCTAATTTGTTAAGATCCATATGCTATTTGTACTGTTCAAAGGCTTTAGCTAGTCTTTTCAACTTTGGCTGTTTCCTGAGCTCATGGAACCATAACAATATGAGACAAAGAATGTGTCTTGCAACAGCAGCATTGGAATAAAATGAGGTTATGGGTAGGGGCTCGGATCAATAACAGGTGCTGCTTAAGAGTTTTCATCTTCGTGCCTTTTTTATAAAATTAAATGCATCCTAAAAAGAAAGGAGCCATAGTGGCTTCCTGCCCTCCTCCCCCAGAACTCATTTAGCTTTCCACACAGAATATGAGTCAGAACTTGGAGTAATGGTAGTACCATAAATATAATTGAGGCATTATTTTCAGAGCAAGGGCAAAAAGCTATTTTTGTTGGAAGATTGGTAAGAAAAAATGAGTCACCTTTAAATATAATTCCCAAAAGGAAGATATTTCCCTTTTGCTATTTTTGCAAAACTATTGTGTAGTGTAAGATTGCCAATGTACGTTTGTTGGGCACATGGTAGATGGCATTATAGTCTGCAGTATAAAATGATTATTTGGCTTAGGTCATTATTTTTACATAAGTTTGTGCACATTTGTGAAAGAAATAGAAGAGGCATATTAGCCAAAAAACCCAGCAAGCAAACATCACAGCCCTGCATATTGCAAGACTCTCTTGCAAGTTGTTAAATAGAGCCAATTTGCTGTTGTGGTGAATTTAAGCAGACAGCATTAGTCATTTAATTTTGTGATGCAGTTTCCTTTTCAATTTCTTGTTGATGGAGTTCCCTTTTTTTGGGAGGGGGCATCATATGTGAAAGAAAATTCTTAAGTATCCTGGTTTAGGTAAAATATAGTAATTAAACTATTTTTTATATTTTTATGGGAAAAGCAGTGTGTAGAATTACTTTTGAATAAAATGTGCTTCTATTTAAATGTTTGAAAATATGTATGTTGTGCGTTTTTAGTCTGTAATCATTACTGAATTTTACAGAACACGCTGAAGACTGTAAATAAAACTACCAGGAAATTGTTTGTCATCTTAGAGAATGTACCATTCAATGGGAAAAAGTTAATAAATGATTAAACACTTAACTATGTTTATATTCATTGCAAGTCCACTATACTGCAAATGTATTGCTATGGTACAGATTGAGGAAAATAACTTCAGAAAATTTGTCAATCCAAGATGTTGTCTGTAGGAGATAGCTAAAGAGATTGAGGAAACCTATGTTTAACTTTTGGTCTAATGAGTTGGGAGGTCTAATGAGACAGTTTATATCATCCAGCAGTGATTAAGTGGTAGACCATGAAAGGAACTCCTTCCAATATTTGTATAGGCAAAAACACAGTGGCTTTTTATGTATTGATTTTAGATCACTTTCTCTCAGATGTGATATTTCTGTTTCATTTTAAATCTATGCTCCCTCTGTTCTAGTGGTTCCCAAACTTTTCGGCATCACTCCCCCTTTTTGATTTTTGAAAAACCCTCACCACAACCACCCCCCAACAGCAAAACAAACAAAAAAAAAGGAACTGACCCGGGCAGCAAAACTTGATGGGGAGTGTTGCCTTGCACACACCTCTGGAATTTCTTCATGACCCCCCCCGAGGGGGGCACACACCCCAGTTTGGGAATCCATGCTCCATTCTGTTTCATTTATCATCAGCTGTTTTTATCTTAGAGTGCAAAATCTATCAGCCTAAACTTTCAGCTGTCTAACTCTTACTAGCAAATCCTGATTTGCAATTAAAAGGATCCTTTATTTCATTTTGATTCTACAGGGAAAGGTATTTCTTTAATCACTCTCTTTCAAAGCTCTAAATTAGGTACAAATGATCATTAATTTACAAAGATTACTAACTATAAATTGTTACATTGACTATAGAGTTATTGAGACCTGCATGGCTTTAAATAGGCTCAATTTAATGCCTCCCCATTACAAGTAAAACGGCCACTGCTAATTGAACTGAAGTAATTGATGCAGTCTAGTGGAAAAATGGCCTCAGGAGAAGTGTCATATTTCAAGGGGAAACATTGCTGACTGATGGAAAAACAAAACGCACAGGCAACTTGATTTTCTAGTTTTGAGATTAAATCAAACATTTGTGAGAGCTGGATTTAGATTTTTAGTGCTCCTGAGACCACGTAAGAGGACTGTGTGTGTGGTGGATTTTTAAATAGGATTTTCACTAACAAATGGGAATTTCTCTAATTTAAGGAATTTACTTTTAAAAGAAATGATACTGAACATCCTATCCTTATTCATAGGTCAAATTGAGTTTATTGAAAAAGATTCTCTCAAACCCTGTTCTCCAATCACTAGAGATGCCACTTCAGAGCTGCTTGAGCAGATCTTCACAATTTATTGTAATTTACTTTCAGTTTTCCTGTATGGCTTCATCAACAATAAAATAATCAACTTGATTTTCTGAAAAATGAAGGATTTAAAGGAGCGTTACAGTAAAGTAGATTTTTTTAAAGAAAAAAAAACAAGGACAGCAAATTAAAAAATGTTTCTGTTTTTCCTCCTGCCCCTCTGTTGATATTTATAATGGTATTTTTAGAAAAGAAGAAACTGCCTTTATACAAAGTGCTATTTAATGTATACAATAAACAATCTGCAAAAAACAGATTGCTTTTTTACAAGTACTTTTAAGCTAGAGAAACCTGTAGGGCAGGCATGTCAGACTCGAAGCCTGCTGAGGGCCGCACAAACGAAAATTGATAGCTTTCAGGGCCACAAAAGAAAATGCACTTCTATCAGAAAGTCGTATCTATTTATTATTATAGATTATGTTTTAGGTATATTTTATAATTTTTCAGGTCTTGTTTTAACAGTAATTTGGTGTGTAAAATTATTTGTCCATATAAAATAATTTTTAATTTAAATATAAATTTGAGATACTTTTTTATTTTTTATGATACATAACTTGTTTTGTTAAAATAAAAACAAGTTTAGACTGTGGTTAATCAAATAGAACAGGCTTCTGTGAAAATTTCAGATACTTTGTAAGTTTGATATTTTGCATAAACAGATAATATTCATTCAATTGCAAAAAATTGACACGTTGATATAAAATTAATACACATTTTGTGATTGTATTTGGGAATAAATAACAAAATATTAACAAAATATCTCCCTCCTCTCCCCCTGAGCCAGGCCCCCCCAACATAATGCATTCCCCCTCCCCTACAGCCAGACAGTCCCCCTCTTTCTCCCCCCTCCCCCAACACCTGGGTCCCGGAGCCACCGCTGCTGCCACACATTTCTTCCTCAAGCACTGGGGAGATGTGAGCACAGCGGCCAGCTGTGTGCATGTGCTGGAGCGCCCAGCGAAGAGCGGCCTGGCCGGCTGTGAACAGTCACTGGAGCGCCGAGTGGCCCAGCCGGCCATGAGCAGTCACTGCGGTGCTGTGCGCAGAGCAGCCGGCCAGCTATGATCTGTGCTTGGCCACGTGCTCTGAGCCGCCAGCAGGCTGCACTTCATTCTTTTATAAAAATGTAGTGGTGGGCTGCAAAAAATTTTGATCGGGCTGCATGTGACCTGCCAGAGGCCAGTTTGACATGCCTGCTGTAGGGTAATATGTAACTATAGATGTTACAAAATGTTCAGGCAATTAGGATTTTGTTTACTCCTTGACAGTATTTTTGAATAATGTTGATATTTAAATAATAATAAAGCCTCTGGTTTAGTTCACATGTCTGAGTTAGTCAGGTTGACAATAGACTTGGGCTGATGTTCTTATCTTTTTACATTCTACTCGCAATTTGAGAGGTCTTCGCCATTGTATGGGATAAAGACAATTTAATTTTAAATGAAAAGTTAAATTTTGCAACTTAAGATAACATTTACTGAAAAATACTATTGAGTTGCACTGTTGCGCCACTGGAATGCAGGAAGTGCACCTGTTTTTATTTATTTTTAAATTAAATGAAGAAATAAATATTGGATCAGACTCATTAGCAGAGGTCTTAATTGCACTGATATGAAGCCAAAGTCCTGGAACTCTGCTTAAGTAGTCTTTAAAAATACAAACAAAGCAGGAGCAGTGACTGCTTAAAATGTAAAACCTTATGTGTACTAAGGAAGAGTCTCTGAAAGAGGTTTTTTTTGCAATCTGTATTAGAAGGCCACGATACTGGTAAATCTACACAAAGTTCAAATTTTGAACCTAACTGCACATGCTATGTATGGTTTTTTTTTTATAAGGCCTGTAGCCATACTCTAACATAACTTACCATGAATGTGAAGGAAGAAAGGAAAATTCAAGTTCTACACACAGAGCCATAATTATTAGGTTGTGTGTGACATAAGTGTATACCCCCACACTGAAGCAGGTGGGGCTAAAACTCTGTGGGCGGAGGAAGTCCCACCCCTCTACCCAGACTGGACATGGCCCAAATGCTGGGGCAGCATCAAAGACAGCAGAGAAGCTCAGTGTGAGTTGGCCACTGAAGGAAAAGGACCTTCAACTAAAGCTCCAGGGCTTAATCTTACGTGTTCCTTTGAAAAATGTGTTAACTATTTATGCTAAACCATCTGTTTAAACCACTGCTTGAGCCTCCTTCCTCTATGCTCCAGCTGGCTGGAGGAAGGTTGGGGTTGATTTCCCCCCCACCTTGCCACCTGCCTGCCCCCCCCCCTCCCTCCGAAGGAGAGGAAATCAGTCCGAGCCTTCCCCAGGCTGGCTGAAACATGGGGGAGGGAGGCTTGGGCAGGGCGTTGCTCCTACCTTTCCCCAGCCGGCTTGAGCATGCTTACTTGGGGAACCTTGGGGGGGAGGGAGAAGATGTGCTCGCAACCTTGCGGTCCACATTAACAAAAAAAAGCATCTCCCCGCCCACACAGAAATTCCTGCAGATGGGCCTGGTATAGATCTAACCACCTTCTGTCTAAGTAAAGAATGCTCCTCCCAACCATGACTGTCCTTTAGCTCAGGGTGTAAAAGCCTTTTACAGCAAGAGCACTGAATTCTTTCTCTGCTGGTTCTATAAAATTCTGAGTGGCCCTTATGTCCAGAGTAGAAACAATTGTGTGCAATTCTAGATGGATTTGTTATAATATGCATGTAATAAAATGTCACAGAAACAAAACACTATATTAGCTGAACAGGGAAAAAACAAAACAGTTTAAAGTAGATTACATAAAGGAATATGAGTAGTGCAAGAGCAGATTTATGACAGCAAATACTCAAATCAGCACTGGTAATTTATGCACTGATGATGATTGATGGGCTTTTTCCAGTGCCTTTCATCTGAGGATCTTAATGTCGTTTACAAACATTGGGGCTACGTCTAGACTGGCATGATTTTGCGGAAATACTTTTAACGG
>JANRFK010006688.1:21807403-21863464 GCA_030068395.1 Apalone spinifera
ATTGTCTCTCTTTTGCTGTTCTCCTTTCTACCCTTCCTTAGAATTGTGAACTCTGATTTCATGAACACTTTCACCCAAGCTGCCTTCCACTTTCAAATTCTCAAGCAGTTCTTCCTTATTTGTTGGGAATCTGTTCTAGATTTGATCCTACCTGGTAGCTTTTTCAACCTTTTGAAATAAAAAGTTGTCTCCAATGCAGTCCAAGAACTTATTGGATAGTCTGTGCCCTGCTGTGTTTTTTTCCCAACATATATCTGGATAGTTGAAGTCCCCCATCACCACCAAATCTTGGGCTTTGGATGATATAGTTAGTTATTTAAAAAAAGCCTCATCCACTACTTCTACCTGGGTAGGTGGCCTGTAGTAGACTCCTAGTATGACATCACCCTTGTTTTTAACCCCTTTTAGCCTAACCCAGAGAGACTCAACACTTCTGTCTCCTATGTCCATCCCCACCTCATTCCAAGGGTGTTCACTTTTAATATATAAGGCAACACCTCCTCCCTTTTTTACATGTGGTTGTTAAAAGGAAAAGATATCCAGTATTTGCTGCATTGTAACTTACGGTATGTCTTTACTGCAACACTATTTCGAAATAACTAGTGCTAGTCCAAAATAACTTAGTCCACATCTACACAGCAGGCATTTATTTCAAAATAGTCGAAATATTGTCTAGCTGGAGGACTTGTTACTCCAACTCCTGTAACCCTCGTTGTTCAAGGAGTAAGGGAAGGCGGAGAAAGAACGCTCTATTTTGAAATAAGTGCTGTGTAGACCTTCCCTGTTTCAGAATTAGTTATTTTGAAATCAGATATGCAATTGATGTGATTTGGCTTCTTGTATGTTTTAATTTATTTAAATTATAATTACCATCACCAACCCTTTTGGCAAAATTTTTTTTTAAACTTTGTCTGAATAAGCAGAATGTTACAAGAGGCCATTCTGCAAAATAAACAAACGGGTATATTTTTCTCGGTATTATAGCACAATGTATGGCTTTTTAAAAAAAGCTAGTGGCAACAAAAATAAGATATCACAATTAATTAAGTAATAGACCTTAGTTTTAGGCACTGTAACAACTGTATCTTATTACTACTCTGTATGCACTTAATTTTATACAAAACCTATTTAAGGTCAATCAAGTAATTGTGTAACACTTAATGGAAATTGTTTTGCATGCTTAATTACAGTAGATCAGTGTTTCTTAAACTGTGTTCCATGGCACCCCAATGTGCCACAGAGAACAGCAGAATTCAATATGGCCACCTTTAAAGGGGCAGTCAACCTTTGGGGTGCTGCCGGATTGGTCCCACAGTGCCGAGGGGCAGCGCTGTGGGACCTACCAGCAGCACTCCAGCCGCTCTGCCCCCAGCTTCCCCGCTTCAGCTGTTGCTGAAACTGACCAGCAGCGGCTGAATTGGGGACGCCTGGGGCAGAGCCGGACAATTGGAAGGGGGGGCTGAGGGGTCTGCGGTGGCATCCCCCCCCACACCACCCTAGACCCCTCATAGCCCCCCCTTCCGATAGTCCGGCATATTTGATAATCCGGTACCCCCTGGGTCCTAAAGGTGCTGGATTATCGGAAGTTTACTGTATTATGCTCCAACCTTAATAGAACAGAGAAGCATTTAATGTAATGTGAGTCATTCTGGTTGACAAAGCAAAAAAAAAAAAAAAAAAAAAGCAGCTGCATATGACTCTCTTTTTTGTTTGTTTGTTTGTTTGTTTTCTCTTGTCAACTTGAAGAACCTTTCAATATAGCACTTTGAGGAAAACTAAGATGCTTATCCTGGTCTCAGTCTTAACATAGGAGGTTGATGGTAGGGACTAAGGAAATGATTTGGTTATTGGGTCTCAGATTCTGTGACTCTAACATTGGTGGTGGGCAATAATTTTTGAAAGGGGGCTGCTTCAAAAATTTTTCAAGTGATCATGGGCTGCCCCAGAATGGGAGGGGCCTTGGACAGAAGGGGTGGGCCTTTAAATAGCAGGCATTGAAAGGGCTGGTGCCTCCCCTGTGGCTCACAGGCAATGTGTTATTAGGGGGTGGGAGCTGCAAGCCCTTTCAGCTCCTGCTATTTATAGGGTTTGTGCCTTAGCAGCTGCCCAGAAGGTGCAGACCCTTAAAATAGAAGCAGTTGAAAAGGCTATGAGCTGCCAGCCCTGCCACTAACTCATTGCCTGGAAGCTGCTGGAGAGGCACTGAGCCCTTTAAATGCTTCTATTTATAGGACTTGAACCTGCCTGGTGGCTGCTAAAGTATTGCCTGGCAACCTGCCAGTGGGTGCAAACTCTTTAAATCAGTGTTGCTTAAAGTTTATTCCGTGGTACACTGGTGTGCTGTGAGGCAGTTGGAGGTGTGCTGTGGAGAGAACAGAATTCAAAATGGCCACCCTTAAAGGGACTAACCTTTTTGTTTTTTTCTCAAAAACTTTTTCCTGGGGGCTTTTTTTCCCCTCAACCAACCAAAAAAAAAAAAAAATCCTTGGTGTTCCTCATTTTTAAAAAAAATTGTTTGGTGTTGCTCGGTCTTAAAAAGTTTAAGAAACACTGCTTTAAATAGAAGCAAGTGAAAGGGCTCGTGCTTCCCCAGTTGCTCCCAGGCAATGTGCTAGTGATGAGGCTGGAAGCTCAGAGCCCTTTCAACTGCTTCTATTTTAAGGGCTTATGCGGAAGGTTCCCAGGGCTTGCGCCTCCCCAGCAACACTCCCCAGGCAGCTCTTTAGGGAGTGGGTCTGGCCCTGGGAGCTGCCACGTGGGCTGGCTGAAAGAGCGTGGCGAGCCAGATCCGGCTGTTAACAGGCTTTTGCCCAGTCCTGCTCCAACAGATCTCCATGACTACTTTGGCTTGTGCTGAAGCCTCCCTGCAGCAGGACTTGGGCTTCAGTCGTAATGTGACTATCCCTTAATTTTGTATATTTTAACCGTAAGTGCTCCATGAATTTTGACCAGTTCGACACATTTGTATCCATAGCATGGATATATCAGTAGAGCTGTCCTGCTTACACCAGTGGAGTTGTCTCCACTAGAGAGTTAAACTAGTTCCTGAAATGGTATAAGCTAAGGTGGCAAAAAGTGTAATTGTGCCAGTAGACGTGTCTTAAGACTTTTTCTGCAGAGCTTTGTTGTTTGGAGTGGGGGACAAATAATCCTGACGTAGCCAAGTACGTAAAACTTGCTCATGTAAAATAGTACTGCTTACCCATTTGTATATTTGAGACAGAAATTAAACTAAAATCAAGTCCTTTTTGCAAAACATTTATCAAGATTTCCAGCATAGGTACAAGCTGCTGATTCATTATTGGCCCTTATTTCCATTTGATGTCTTTGTGCAAAGCTCACCATTTTAGCACAGGCGAGGTACCTCAATATTAAGCCTATGAAAGTGTAGGTCCAAATATGTTTTAGTCTTTAAAGTACCACATAACTCCTTGTTGATTTTCTTGAAACATACTAACCTGGCTACCTCTCTGAAACTTGACTCAATACTGTAATTCAGGGGTGAGGAACTTTTTTGGGTCAGGGCTGCACACAATTGAGATGCAAAAAGGGGGGGAAATCCCTCACAGATGTGGCCCCCAACTGAGAAGCAAAAAGACACACTCACATTTCCCTTGCCATGAAAGCCTGGGGAGTGGTCTAGACTAGTAGATTTTGTGTGCTCTAGCCGTTCAATGGGGTGGTGGAAGGGCTGGAGTGCCAGTGCAGGCTCCTCAATGCTGGAGGTGTGGGGGAGCCCTGAGCCTCAGGAGCTGGATTCAGGCAAGCTCGGGCCTCAGGTTCCCTGCCCCTGCCCTTACCAGTTTCTTCCTGTTTTAATATTCTTAAAATGAAGACTATGCATACTACTTTGTGCAAGTGTAGTTGGTCCAAAAAAATGACTTGGTCTTTTTAGATGTATCAGACAAGGTAGAATTTGTTTTTAGATATCTAGATTACTAGATTTGCTGTTATATGCTTTAAACCTATAAAAGTTTCGAAGAAGAATTGCGCAGTAGAAGGCTGTTTTGTAACATATACTTACTCTTTAATTAGAAAATACAGAAAGGAAATGTTTGTTCTTATCTCTTCCTTACCTAATCTGATTGGCACAATTAAACAGAACAGTGTAGCTTACCCCATTGATTCACTTCCTTGCAACTCTTCTTTCTAGCATTCCAAATGTGAAGTTACACCTCAGCCACACTGCTCGAATGACCAAGTAAACACTTGTTTAAAAATATTGATTTGACAGGGCAAAAAAGTGTAGTTAATGGGTAAAGAAAAAGTATAAAAAGGCAGTTCCTAGAACAGTGAATTCTTTGTCTGTTGTATCAATACCACATATATTTAAGTAGAAAAAACACCAGTAATGATTCACTTATACACATCCCTAGTACTCTTCTGGAAATAAATTTTACCTGTGGAAAGTTTTAATAATTAGTCCTAAGTATAAATCAGCTTTTCACTAGCAAGCTGTTGAGAAGGATTTTTCTTTTCTTGCAATGTTTTTCTTCATTTAAGAAAAAAGACTTGTACTCAATCAGCAGTTAGCAATAGCCATTTTTAAAGGCTTTTCCTCATTTACCTGTTTGCCTAAACAGCTTTTATTTTATTTGTGTTTAGCAACAAATCATGCACTTACCTCATCTGCAGTCATAGAAAGCATTGTGTGTGATGGAATAAGTTTCTTTTGTGTTTAAGGATGGAGGGGATAGGAGGAGAATGAATGCCTGGAATAGATTTTAGAATACAGTACCTATTAACAGGACTCCATCCTGATCAAGAGCCGCTGAATAATGCCATAATACACAAAATAAAATAACTGCAGGCTAATGCATGGAAGTTTGGTGGTGCTATGAATTATTACTTAGATGGTAAACACTGTTGGGTATGGAACAGTCTTTTATGTCGCATTATAGGGTGCCTAGCAAAATGTGGTCTTCCTGGCCCATAACTATGACTCTTAAGTCTTATGGCAATACAAATAATAATTGCATTAAGGCTACGGTTTTTAAAGAATTTAATAAAAGCCAATAAGAATTTGGTGCTTAACTATATCAGGCTCCTCTGAAAATTCTAGAGGAAATATTCATCTTGAAGGTGAAGGAAAAAGTGAATCTAGAAGGTGAACATGAAAATTTTAGAAGCTTCAGGGGATAGCCGAGTTAGTCCATACAGGATAAACTTAAAAAACAATAAATGGTCTGTTAGCACTTTACAAACTAACAAAACATGTAGATGGTATCATGATATGCTAGTCTATAAAGTGCTACCAGACCATTTTTTGTTTTTGTTTATGAAAATTTTAGCCAGTTCTTTAGTGAGATGAAAAAGTTACACTAACACAGTGACTTTTTAACTGGAAAAACTTAAACAACAAATAGTCTCTAAGATGCTGCAAGACTAACAAAAATGTAGATAACATGAGTTTTGTGGGCACAGCCCACTTCCTCAGATGAATGGCATTTAAGGGGTCCAGGTTTCAAATAAATAGCACAGAGGGGATGGGTAGAGGGGGGGAAGAGGAAGAAAAAGAAGAGGGGAGGAGGAAGAAATTAGTGTCCATGCTAAATGAAGCCAATAAGCATACTTAGTGCCCACTTCAAGTATTCTTTGTTTGGTTTTTTTATGTCATTAGGATGTGGAATGTAGTGGGCCATCCAGCCAGTGTCTTCGTTTAGATTTCTGTTACAGGAATCAAACTAGTAAATGAAATTAAGTTCTGTAACTTGCCTGTCGAGCTCTTGAAATTGGCTTGAAATAATACAGTGACTTTGAGATCCATTAATGAGTGACCAGGCAAGTTAAAATGTTCCCCAACAGGTTTCTGTGTGTTACCTTTTCAGATACCTGATTTGTCCATTAATTCTTTCTAGTGGAGACTGTCCAGTTTGGCCAATATACAGGACAGAGAGGCATTGCTGGCACTTGATGGCATAGATCACATTAGTGGACGTACAGTTGTGAGAGACTCTGATGTGCTGGTTTACATGGTTAGATATTGTGATGTTACCACCTGTATAGATTTGTGGACACAGTTGTTTTCAGGGTTGATTGCAGGGGTTGGGTCCTGGATGAGAGTGATGGTGTGCTGCATGGTTATTGGAAATAATTTGTTTGAGGTTAGGGGGTTGTCTGTAGGCCAGGATTAGTCTGTCCCCCAAGTCTTGTGAGTGAGAGGTCATTTTCCAGGATAGGTTATAGACTGTTGAAGGGGTTTAAGTTGGGGGGCTGTAGGTGATAACAAGTAGTGTCCTGTTTTCATTGTAGGGCCTATCTTGAAGAATGTGATGTCTGGGTACCGTCTGGCTCCATCAATCTGTTTTTTCACTTCTTTGGGAATTTCAGTTTTAAGAATGCTTTATATAAATCCTGTAGGTGTTTCTCTGTCTTTGGGGTTGGAGCAAATCTGGTGTATCTTAGGCTGTAAACAATTAATTGGGAAATGTGTCTTGGATGGAAGCTGGAGGTATGTAGATAAGTGTAATGGTTGGTAGGATTCCAGTATAAGGTGGTGGAAGTGTATCCGTCATGTAATTGTACTATAGTGTCAAGGGAGTAGATCTCTTATGTGGACTGATCCAGGCTGAGGTGGATGGTGGGATAGGAGTTGTTGAAATCCCTGTGAAATTCTTCAAGAGTCTCTTTGCCATGGTTCCATATGATGAAAATGTTATCAGTGTAGCCTAACTAGATGAAGGGTACTAGGAGGCAAGAGCTGAGGAGACATTGTTCCAGGTCAGCCATAAAGATGTTCGCATATTGTGAAGCCATCCGGGTACCCATAACTGTGCTGCTGTCTTGATGGTATAAATTGTCTCTAAATTGGAAATAGTTGTGGGTGAGGACAAAATCTTAAAGCTCTGTAACCAGGTGTGCAGTGGCATCATGTTCTTTAGTAAGATGTTATCCACTGAGGAAAAAATCTACCACTTAACCTGACTTGACAAATACAGCTTTCATTATGCTATTAAAAAGCTTAAAATAATGGAATGATCAACTATTTGAATATGTATGCAGTACAAAACCAATATTTCAATAAAACTCCATAAACCTTACTAAAAATCTTATTTAACCCAAAGCAAGAACATGCCACTCACTTGTATTTCATCTGCTCATACCTGTATATTACAGAAGTTTAAGAATTGTCATTATTGCTCCTTGGGGAATTCTTCATCAAATTAAAAATTCTGTATGTTTTATTTGTCAAAATAACACTCTATTCACACTATTTTCAATTATTTTGGTTATCTTATTTCAAAATACCCATTGGCAGCAACATCTGTAACAAGACTAGGGATGTAAGCGAATAGTCGAGTCAAGTACTTGACTACTTGCTTCCCCCCTCCTCCGTGCTGCCTCTGCATTCGTATTTGACTAATCTTGTGGCTGATGCAAATTGTATAGGAGGCAGCAAGGCAGGGGGAGAGGGCAGGAGCTAGTGCTCGGGGGAGCCAGCTTAAAAGCTGGTTTTCCCCCAGCACCGTCTCCATGGTGCCTCCTGGCCTACCCAGACTGCCACGAGCAGGGGCTGCTGGCAGGGCCAGCTCGAGCCCTTTTGGCTCCCTGGGTCTGGGCATGTGGCACCGCCCCCAGGCACAGGGTGCATGCTCAGGCCTGCGCTGCGCCCCCTCTCCCCGGGTGCGCGGGCCTGCCCTCGGGGCGCACGGCGCATGCACATGCTGGCCACGGCCGCTGGCGCGAAGCCTGGGGCCCGCCCCTGGGGTGCCCAGCGCATGCGCTGCCTAGCATGGCCCCGCAGCCGTGGATTGGTGCCCTGGGCAGCTGCCCAGTTCGCCCATGCCTCCGTCCAGCCCTGGCTGCTGGACTCAGCATGAGCCGGGACCGAGCAGTTCCAGCTTGCGCCAGTTTGGGACTGCTGCAGCTCTGTCTTTTAAATGTAGTAAGAGCTGCCTGCCTCTTACTACATTAGAGCTACAGCAGTCTGGGACCTGGCACGAGCCAGGGCTGCTTGGACCTATCCATGCGACTCTTCCTACATTTAAAATGCAGAGCTACAGAGGTCCCGGACCTGACATGAGCTGGGACTGCCTAGTCCTGGCTTGTGCTGGCTCTGGGAACTACCTCTACTATGGCTCTGCAGAGTACCTCCCCTTATTGACTATCATGTAGTCGATACAGTTTGTGCCAACCACACAATTAGCCAAATACCCACTTGTTAACATCCTTAAACCAGACAACAAAAAAGATTCCTCCAGGAGTGAAGTGTTAAATGCCTACTGCAACCCTGTTTCTGTTTCTTTGCCTCCTCTCCTCCCTGGCCTAGACACCTTACTGCCTTCCTCCACCAAAGCCCAGCCACGGGGCTCCTCTGAGTCAAAACTGCATACGTCTTCTGCACAGGGCCCAACCAGATACTTGCAACCTAGCGATTTTTGCTATTGGTTAATTGAATAATCAACCAACTGCATGAATTCTTAGTGGTTAGTTGACTATTCTATAGTCCCCGGGGCGGGGCTAGCAGCCAGTGTAATCCGGCCCCACTCCCACGGAGCCCCCTGCCACCCTATCTAAGGCAGCAGTGCGAAGTGCCAGATGGGAGCTGGTCCACGAGAGAAGCCAATTAAAGAAGAGCTCCCCACACAGACTGTCTGCTTGCTGCCCCAGTCTGCTGCCTCTGTGTCAGAGGCAGCAGCGCGGGGTGGCAACAGTCCCTGTCCATGGTGGGGTCTGAACTCCCCATGGACAAAGGTTGCTGGAGGAAACAGGGGAGGCTGCCCTGAAACAGCCTCTGTCCGTGGCTGCCCAAGCTGGCCTCAGATAGCTTTGTGGTAGCAACCTCTGCTTGTGGCAGGCCTGGACTCACCGTGGGCAGAAGCTGCTTCATGGCAGCCTACCCTTCTCTTCCTCCCCCCCCCCCAACACACATTGCTGCCTCTGATACAGCACCTCATAGAGGCAACATTGGAGGGGATGGGGGGGGGGGGTCATGCGGCACCGCAGAGCTGGTGCTGGGGGGGGGGGGGGGGAATAGCTTTTAGATCAGCTCCTGCTTCCCCCTCCCCTTACTGCCTCTGATACAGAGAAAGTGGGGGAAAGGGGAGAGGGAGGAATGTGAGTAGTTGACTACATTAACCAATAAACCTAGACTTACTGGTTAAATTGACTAGTCAATTACTCAGTCACATCCTTATTGGAACCCTCCCTGAACTCAGAGATCCAGAGCAGGCCTGGGCAAAATACAGCTTGAGGGCTATATTTGGCCCACCAATCCATGGATCTGGCCTGCTTATGCAGCAGGCAGCCTCAGGCAGGATTCCTAATTGCTTTTCTCCCACCCTCTCATGGCTCAGAAAAGCAGCTGCCAGGTGATTTCTTATAAAACTGTGAGCCCAGAGTAGGAGCTGCCTGGTGGAATAACAGGCAGCCATGAAGCACCACACCTCCTATCCTCTAGCTTGTAGAGGATACATTACTCTATTCATACACGCACATGGCCCTCCAGCCTGTGTGGGGATGGGACAGGCTGGTTGGCAGGCTACCTACCTGAGAGGTGCTGGGCTGCTGTCTGGGAATCATCCAGGTAAGTTTCCTGGCCAGACCCTGCCTTTGGCACCTCAGCCCCTCCATTCCCCAGTCCTCTGCCCGCTACTCCAGACCCCCTACTTCACATAACCAAACCCTCTGTCCCCCTCCTGCACCCTCTCAGATCCAGCACTCCAATCCCGTGCCCCAGATCGCAATCCTCTTGTGCCTTAGGTCACAATCCAAACTCCTGCACTCCAGTCCCCTCCTGCCCTAGGTCACATCCCAAACCCCTGCATGCCAGTCCAGTGCCCCAAATCACAACTGCCTCCTTCACCCAAACTCCCTCCTGCACCTTAATCCCTTACCCTAAGCTCCCTTCTGCACCCAACCTCCATTCCAGACTCCACTCTTTCTCCCTTAATATCATGGTGGAGTGCAGCCCTTGACTCTTTTCCAAATTCTTGGAGTGGTTCCCCATAAAAAATTATTGTCCACCCCGATATAGAGGGAGAAACATCCTGATTTTGGGGCCTGGGTTGTTTATATTGCATATCCTGCATATTATCTCCTTTCTTCAGGACATGCTGGGATACTGCAGCTGCCTAGAGCCCTCCAGCTCCCAAGTAGTGTGTTGTATTTGGGAGTGGCTCTCTGCTGTGTCCAGTAGCCCCTAGTGACAACCAGGAGCTCTGCAGCACCAGTTGTACAAGGGAAAAGGAAACTGTGCAGAACAGTAATTCTGCACCACTACTCAGTGCAGAATTCCCCCAGGAGGAAGTAATTCTATCTACTGTGGTATCTAAGAAATCAGTGAGTCAGGAGCTGACTGGCTTGAGTGGCACTCTACTTAGGAGTGGCCCATCGCTAAAATAGTTTGTGTGTTGGGTCAGAGCCAGAGGGGTATGTGTTTGAACAGTGTGGGAAGATTTATAAAGGCCCTTCCCACATAGTGTCAGCCTGGAGTCTTTTTTTTTCCTAGGGCAGCTTGAAACTTGGAACATTGCCTTTCTGAAAGTTCAGACATGAGTTTGAGTACAGTGTGTTTCTTTGGTTTCCTGTCCACATATATCGATATATTTTAGGCTTAGTATCTTGAGAAGCTTCCAAGGAATAGTTGAGTTATGCCCCCATTTTGCTTATTACAGTACTATTTAATTTCACAGGATGAGAAGCATTTCTTGTATATTTTCAATAATATTTTAAAACAGTTTTGATCAAAATCATACCTTTGAAATTTTGGCAGGTTCTGTCTTAGAGTAAACTGGTAATTGGTGAATCTTTATATGCATGTGCAAACTGGTATATATAACCAATTTCAGTGTTACTTTAAATATTTAAACATTAACTTTGCCCAGATATCTGCTTCAGGGTTTGCTTGTGTTTTATAACTTGACTCCAGAAAAGTTCTTTTTCTCTTTAGTGTGTGTTCTCTGTAGGCCACATTTAAAAAGTCATTTAAGATTAAAAAAAAATGCATGAAAGAAGCATTTCACAGTTCTACTCTATTAATAAATAACAAAATGAGTATTCCTAGATGGGTTACATTTTGTGTTCTTGTTAGTTTTATAGATCCTGAAGTTCTTTAAAGTGTCAAGTTTGTTTTTGCTAGGGCTAAAGCGAGTTAAGGTGAAATAATCCGAAGCAGTTTCCTGCTCTGCCTCCAGCTCCCCTGCCCTGTGCAGAGATGGTGCTGGGGTAATCTGGCTTTTAAGATGGCTCCCCTCCAGTACTAGCTCTTGCTCCTCCCCCTTGTTGCCTCTCTCAGATAGAGGCAGCAAGGGGGGGAGGGAAGTGACTAGTGGCATCACTAGTCCACTAGTCACTTGCATCCCTAGTATAAAACACTTTATAAACACAAAGATCTGTACACAGAAATAAGTCAGGTGAACTTCAGTTTTTATTGTTTTAATTTTTACAAACCATTAATGATAAAATTTGAGCACTGTGTAAGAGGTAATCAGACATTTTAAAATCTCCTGTTTAATAAGGAGCCACTATAATCTGTGATAATATGCTATTGTGATAGAAGGTCCCAGGACAGCAGTTTCTAATTATGACACAAATGGATTAGATTCAATAGCAGATTGTAGTATGAGACATCTTCTGGGCAAAGGTCAGAGAAGGAAAATTTGCATATCAAGGTTGTTGGTTATGTTAAACTAGAAAGAGGGTGGGATACAATTGATGTAGAGTTTATGCTTCAAGTTAGTAAACTATTGAAAGAGCAGTTGAAAGCCAGAGAATAGGTTGCTGATCTTCATAGCTGAACCATATTATTGCTCTGGAGAGAGATTTGATATGCCTTACAAATGCTGTATATTTTATGGAGAGTTCTGTTGCTGTTCTAGATGGAAAGATAAGCTTCTCAGAAGCAAGAAATAGAATAGCTTTTTAGAGGAGCATGATATACATTCTACACTTTTATTGCTGCTTAGACTTAACTATGAACAACATGGTTTTCATTTGACAGCCTGATCCAGGAGGCTTGTGTGAAAGATCATGAGGCTAACTGCTTTTACTAAGAGCTTGAGGTCTTATTGGATCATATTCAACAGTCTGAAGCTATTGGCATTAGATTGTAAATGGCAAGGGAAGATATAACATGAGAATGGATCAATTAGAGTTGTAAAACTTTTTAAAATAAAGACCTGGAATGTGCATATGTAAGATAAGGGAGTGTATGACTTCTCAAATGCAGGTAAAAGGAGAGGAAACCAAGAGTGAAGCCAGTGTTGGCTAATACATAAAAAGTTTTCTTTTATGAAGCCTTTCACATCTGCTTACTGAAAAGGATTGATATAGCTAAATGCTTGTTTACTAACATTTCTAACATGTTTTGAAGCAAGTGCCTGTCACTGTTCTAAATATTTGATACTAAACAATGATAGTGTGTGTTTTGCTGCTGCATTTCTAGTGCTCTTTTCTAGTAACCTGATGACAAAACTTTTAAACAAGTGATATTTAGCATTAGTGATTGTCCTAGAAAGTTTTAACCCTTAATCATTTTTAATGGCATGTTGGGACGCCTGCATGTATGAGGACTACAGTTTTCCTGTCCTTCTACAGCTGGCTTTGCAGCCTCATCCCTCCCACTCCTAGCTGACAGGTTGCTGCAGTTCCTGTTGCTAGTTCAGTTATATGTATGCAGTGTATAGCTATTGTGACCATATTTTCTGAACCAAAATTAGGGACACGTTAGCCACACCCTCTGCCATAAGAAGTCCCACCCCTGGAAGTAGTACTCTCAGGGTCATATGGACACATGATCAGAAGTAAAGGGTGTTGTGTGGCCCCTCTAAGAACTTACTCACCATTCTCCTACCAATAGGGATGGGTTTGGCCTCCACAGGAACACCCCCCCCCCAATGCAACTATCCTGCAATTGCATTAACCCAATTTGCATTGCATTAGCTCGGAGGGAGAGGCTGGGGGAAGTGATCCTTCTTAAGATTTTCTTCCCATGAGCAGAGTGATTTTTGTCTTGTGCACCAATATTGAGTTCATGTGCACTTATTTGGATGTGTGGCACCCAAGTTAATAAATTTCTTATAAAGTTCTCCCTTTTTCCTCTGCTGTCATGTCGCCTACACTCCTTGCCCCACATGCTCCCCTGCCCGCTGTCCCTCACCCTCCTATGCTGTTCTGTCTCCTGCCCTCTTTGCTTCCCTCAGCCCTTTGGGGACCTGCCCCCCTCCTCTGCACCAGCCCTTCTGTTCCCCCTTGTGTCCACTCCTCCTCTAGCCCCACTCTGATCATCTGATCAAATGCACCCCTTCCAATCCCCCACCTCCCTCTACCTGCCTTCCCTGCCTGTCTCCTCTGGTGCCTGTCTCTCCTCTCCACATGTCTGCCCTTCTTCACCCCCCACAATTCCCTGGCACCTGCATCTTCCTGGTGTCTCCCCCTTCCCTCACTGCCCCTGCTCTCCCTGCCCTCTTTCTCCCTGCTACCTACCCCCTCACCACACTCTGCCCCAGTTCTCCTCAGCCCCTCCGTGCCCTCACATGACTTGTTCCATCCCCTGCCTTCCTCATGCCCACCTCTTCAACCCCTCTTCTCCTGGAACCTACTCCTCCCTTCTCCTCTTGCCCCCATTGTCTCTCCCCTCTTCCAGCATCACCCTGCCCCCTCCCTTTTCCTATTCCCACTATGGACACCTTCCCTTCCATCCCCACTCCTGCCCTTTTCCTCATTGTCTCTCTTGGCCCCATGGCGTTGTCTCCTCCACCTGCCCCTTGGTGCCTTCTCCTTTCTTCTCCTGCCCTGCTCTCTCCCCGGTCAGCTCAAGCCCCTTCTTTACCCCCATCTTCCTCTTAGTTCTTCCTCTGCCCCTTCCCTTACCTTCTGCCTTTGATGTGGAAAGCAGTTTGCGGGGGCTGGAGCGGAGGCTGCGGTGCTATTTTTATTACCGCGGTCTGGCCCCAGAAGCCCCCACAGCCCCAGCCTCAGCTGTTCCCAGGGTGGGACCATGTGTCAGAAGTAGAGCAGAGCTGCCCACAGTGCTATTTTTAGTTCCATGATCCCAGTCCCCATGGGCTGCCCAGCTCCCGTGTGTGCAGCTGCAAGAGGCCCATTTTGCTGAGGTTGCCCTGGCTGGAATGCACGTTGTGCCAGTTGCCGTTGGACTCCAGCTGGAGCCAGGGCCGCCCACAGGGACCTGGCCCACGGTACTAAAAATAGCACTGTGGGAGGCTTTTGCTGCAGGCTTGCACCTGCTGAGCCCGAGCATGCGCCACCTTGCAGCCCCCCAGCTGGGCTCCCTGCTGCTCCTGCTGGGGCTCCAAGGCACCCTGGGGCAGAAGGAGGCGGCGGTGCTGCTGGACCAGAACCCTGTTGCTGCAGAAGCAGTCCTGCAGGAGGATGGAGGGGAAGGGAGAGGAAAGGGCTGCATGCCACCGGAAGCTGGCCCGGTTGCCCACTGGCAAAGCTCCAATGGAGCTGCCTACACGCCCTGCTGAGGTGGGGGAGAATCTGCTGTGCCGTGCGGGGAGCAATGACACAGCACCATTTCTTGGTTTCTTCTTCACCCAAGCCAGTGTACCCATCAAGTAGTGAAATGTCCGGCTCTGCTCCACCAATTCTCCTCTTCCCCATTTCTCTAGAATTTCCTCGGATAGCTTTCTTCTCTTTACTAGGGCTCTCCCAGCTGCAGCTAATTTTTCCTCCCCTTTCTCAACATTCTTAAATTTAAAAGGAAAAGTTTGGGTAATTGACTTCCATTTCATTTATCAACCAAAAAACCCCTCTAGTTTCCTCTTTCTCATAAAACTGACAGCAAGTAGCAAGGTTCAGACTTTCCATTGAATTTTGTTTTTTTTAGTGTAAGTTAGAGCATAGGTGGGTATACAAGAATCCTATTGCCTGTTCTTCCACTGGATTAGTCAGTTAACCTCTTAACGTTCTTGTAAAACTACTGCTATACTTAAATTTGCCTGCCAAGTTATACTTTCCTATGTTGTAGATTTAAAAAGGTTACTTAACCCTAGCTAAGTCTCAAATATTTAAGAAATTCAGCTAATTGGAAATAAATTAATGTATTGTATTTATTGGCTCTGTTGTGTGAAGAGCCCATGTAGAACATGTGTGTTGGCCCTCTGAATTGTATTTAAACTCTGACATGCATGAGCACTGTTACAGGCTTTGTGATGTTATACATTTTATGCATTTAAAAAGGCCCTGTTTGCACTTAAGAATGTTAGATATAATTCAATATACTTTGCACATCAGTTTTTAAGAACAGTCAAAGAAATTGGGCCTTTTTTATTGCCTTAACCTAATCACTTATGAGGCTTTCCCACACCCAAATACTTCATTCCCATCCCGGAGCCTCCACCTCTTATCTCCTGTCTCAACCGAGTGAGAGTGAGTAAGGGCTGAGGACAGCAAGTGATAGAGAGGAGGGGAATGGAGAGGCCGGGACCTCAAGGAAGGGGTGGAGTCTTGGTGAAGGGGTAGGATAGATCTTGGCTTGCCCTGACATTTAAAAAGTGATTTTGGGTGTGTAAAGGTTGGAGACCATTGCACTGAACCAGGCCCGCAGCCTGTTTGTTTGCGGCATGTGATGTGGTTTGGGTTTACGTGGGGCTCAACACGCAGCCTGCAGGTGGGATCCTTTGAACATGGCCTCCACTTCGAATATGTGCCACAACAGTGAGGTGTCTCCCAGGCGGGGTGACCATTGAAAGATGCAAGCAGACAGGCTGGCTGGAACAGATGGGTATAGTGTGTCATCATTTCTAGCCCCCAGGTAGGTGGTGCCGGGAGCACCAGGGCTTAGTGGGAAGTGCTTTGTATTCCTGCCCATCAGTGTGAAAAAAGCTATTTGCATGTATATTTGCATGTATATGTAACCACATTAAGTTGCGGTATCTTTATGGTCCCAAGGGCTTCCAAAGTTGAGTAGCCCTGCTCAGAACCATCCATGACAGGTGTTCGTTTAACCTGCTTTTACAAATCTCCAATAATGGAGATTCCACAACCTCCCAGTGCTTAACTACTCTGACAAGAAGTTTTTCATAATGTCCAAACTAAATCTCCCTTTCTGCAATTTAAGCCTGTTGCTTCTTGTCCTATCATAGGAGGTTAAAGAAAATTATTTTTCTCCCTCCTTCTGGTGGTAACTTTTTAGGTACTTGAAAGATATTTTTTCCACACTAAACAAACCCAGTACTTTCAGTCCTCCCTCATAGATCATGTTTTCTAGACCCTTAATCATTTTTGTTGCTCTTCTCTGGACTTTCTCCAGTTTCTCCACCTCTTTCCTGAAATGTGGTGCCTAGAACTGGACATAGTTGAGACTTAATCAGTTCAGAATAGAGCAGAAAAATTACTTCTTGAGTCTTACTTTCAGCACTGCTGTTAATACATCCCAGAATTTGGTTTGCTTTTTGTGCAACTTGAACTTTTTTATTCTGAAAGGAATTGAGTTTTGTAATTGAGCTAGGCAGGAAAACCAGCTTGCCAGTGAGGGAAACAAGCAATGGCTTCATTCTCACCCTGGGAAGGTAAGGCCACATCTGTGTAGCCAAAGAATCAAAGTTCATCTGAGCCAATGGCTTGTTGTACTAATGCATTTAAAGCATGGCTGATTCATAGCAAACAGTACACAAGGGAATGGCATAATCAGCATCACATCCAGCTGCCTTTGACAACTTTAATCTGATGAGTCAAGACTTATCCTTTTGTGAGTTAAAGTTCTGAGGTCTGCCCCCTCCATAAGGATCTTAAGTAGCGAGTAAATGACTAATTGTGTACTCGATACAAATTATATGGAGTACATGATTAGTCGATAAGGGGCTGCTGCAGCTCTGCAGTTTAAATGTAGTAGGAGCTGACTGGGCAGGCAATCTGGCTCCTACTACATTTAACTGCAGAGCCACAGCACGGGGAGGTATGGGATCTGGTGCAAGCAGAGACGGAAGCAGTCCCAGCTTGCACTGGGGCCCGCCCTGCAGCTTTGACTTTTTAATGTAGTAAAAGCCAAATGGCTCTTACTACATTTAAAAGGCAGAGCTGCAGCAGTCCAGATCCTGCTCCCTCCAGCACTGACTCCTGCTTGCTCCCCGCCTTGCTGTTTGATATGGAGGCAGCAAGTGGGGTGGGGATACAAGAAGTCAGCTTGACTACTCTTTTTACATCCCTTGTCCCCATTACTGTATTTCATATTAAATAACTCTGGAGAATGATGCTAATAGCTGTGGCAAAAGTGTCACCCACTCCAGAAGTTCTGCCACCTTTAAGAGACAGCAATATTGTTTTGTTCTGAATTGCTCCTGCTATTTTGTCCAGGCGATATCTGTGAATGAGTTGAGGATGCAGATTGTGCAAATGGAGATTTTTGCATCCCTCTTAACTGCTGGGGTGACCAGGAGAGAGTTTCTTGACCAAACAGTAGTCTTGCAGTTGAAGTCCAAACTTTGAAGAATTATCCTCTGGGTTATATATGTGGGCCTGTCAGACGTTTGACATTAACTTGGACACTGTTATGAAAAATGATACTGGACAGATTATTTCTTTGAAACTTCATCATTCTATGTGAGTGAATTGTCTACCTGTGTTTGCCTTTATTTAAAGATTGCTAGTATTGGAAGAACTTGCATTTCTTTTTTGTTGCAGGGCAACTTCTGCTTTCTTTGCTAATCTCTGTTGTTCCTTTGGGTTCAGTGTCCTGAACCTGAGTCAGTATGTTCCTGGTATCTGTGGGGTATATTTTGGTATCAAGATGTTTTTAATAGGGAGTTTTGTTACAATCTCTGTAGAGTATGTTTTATGGTCTGTGCCTAGTACCTCTTAGGTAAGAGTGTTTCTGTAATATCAGACGCCCTGTCCAGTGTAGGGATGTTAAGTAGCGATTAATTTATGAGTCGAGTAGTTGATGGAACAGTGGGGGCTCTTGTGCATTTCATAGTTGGAATGCTGTGTGGAGCCCAGGGCCAGCGGGAAGTCCCTTTGACTCAGGGCTCCACGTGGGCACTTCTGCTTTGAAATGCACAAGAGCGCCCACTGGGGACTTTTGTACATTGAAAACCTGGCATGCCACACAGAGTCCAAAGTCAGCTGATCCCGGACTCCCTAGCTGATCCCAGGCTCCATCCGGCATTTCAAAGCGGCAGCACCGCACTGACCCTGGGATCAGCTGGGGAGTCCCTGTGGAGTCCCTGTCTGACCCCAGGCTCTGTGCAACACTACCGCTTTTCAGTACCCCCCCCCCCTCTTCTTCTGCTCTTTGCTGCCTCTATCTGATAACTGCATCTGCTTTTGGGAGCTACATGATTCATTTCTCCCTGCAGAGCAACAGAGCTTTGAATGAGCACATATCTCTTGGGAGAAGACCGAGGGATGCTCACTAACTATTCTTACAGCTCCACCACTTTTTAAAGAAAATGTGAGACTAGTAAATGCTGTGAAGAGCTTCATGAGCTACATAGTATTCAGTTCACTTTTTAATCAAAACTGCTTGAAAATGAAATACAAATTGAAATTCAAGACAGATGCATAATGGGGTGTCTCATGAGAATTTGAGGAGAGGCAGTTGCTCAATAATTAGAGGTTCAAAAGTCATAACCACCCATTGGGGAATTTATAAAATGTCAACTCCTTTCCTGTTCCTTTTACCATAGAGTTCATAACTTTAGTGGCAAACATCACACTTACTGCTATATGGTGTAAAGTCAAAGGCATATCATTCATTTTATGTTTGGTGAATAAACAAGCTTCACATAATTAAACTGAAATATTGTCTTGGCTACGGTAATTGAAGCAGAAGTTAAGGACATGCGTGAACAGGATTTTGGAGACTTAATACTGCTTGACTTAAAAAACAAAACTTTGTTGGGAGACCATGTTATAACATGACTTGATCTTGCTACTGTGGACAAGACCTAACCACATCTAAGAATTTGACATCTTTAGTTTCTCTTCACGTTACACTTAATTGTGGAAACCATTAGTGGCTTTGGATTGAAAAGATGTGGAGAATTTAATCTTTAGATTATAAAAGGCAGTTTAGGTCTGAATAATTAAGTTCCATGTGAAAAACTAAATCAGGTTTTTCCAAGTATCTGTTCACTTATAAAAACCTAATTAGGCTTGTACTTCACAAGTGGTTTTTTCCCTTTCCATATTGTTTTTGACAGTAGGACTTTGAACTAGGGATGTAAGCAACTAGGGATGCTACTAGTCACACTTCCCTCTCCCCCACCTGCTGTCTCTATCAGAGGGGCAGCGGAGGGGCGGGAGCAGAAGTCAGTGATGGGGGGAGCTGGCTTAAAAGCTGGTTTCCCCCCCCAGCACTGTCTCCACAGTGGAAACGATGTGAGCGGGAACTGAAGCAGTCTCCGCTTGAGCCAGTTCTGCTATGGTTCTGCTTTTGAAATGTACAAGGGCCGGGGCGGGGCATTGTACATTGCAAAAGCAGAAACCCAGGGGCCAAGGTGGGACTGTTAAGCTCCCTTTTGAAATGTACAAGAGCCCTGCCCGGGCTCTTGTACACTTCAAATGCTCAGATGTGGCAGGGAGTGTGGGGCCAGTCCCCTGGTGGCCCTACGCTCCCTGCTGGGCTTCCGCTTTTGAACTGTAGCAAGAGCCGGGCAGGGCTCTTGTTATAGTTCAAAGGCGGAGGCACCCTTATCGACTAATCGAATAGTCGAAGGAAACCCATCAACTATTCCATTAATCTAAATTAACATCCCTACTTAGAACCCCAAACTCAAGTGTTAGAAAACAAGAAATGCCCATTTAAAATTCCCCCACATATCCCTGACAACAAAGTAAAAGACTGTAAGAATGCGTAGGTCACAGATATGCAAAAAATAGGTTAATGCTATAGACTACATGCATTCTCCCGCTCACCCCGCCAGTAAATTTTTTAGTAGGTTGGCCAGCAGCCTGGTTCAGTTGTGTCTTGCACTGTGTCTGGGACCTACCCCCGCTGCAGCACTGCATGTAAAATGTATTAGGAGGCAGGCATCCTGGTTCTGTTCCTGCTTGCGCTGGGTCTGGGCTGTCAGCTCATCTGACACTGAGACGCAGTAGTTTCTAGAGGAAAAAATGGTAGCTGTTTAGTAGTGCACAGTAATACTTTACAATGGTTTAGAGAAGGAAGTGAAGACTACTACATCCAGCTGAAACTACAGAGCAGGATTTAATAGCCTGCATTGTAAAATGTCTTGGGCACAAGAATAAACACCTTGCTCTGGCAACCTTTACTTGGCCAAAGTTGTCAGGACCTCTTTGTCTCATCTAGAAGTGAGCATCTCCAGCAGTATAATACATCCACACACCATTCTGGGACAGAGCTGATGTGAAGGGAAAATCACCAGTACCATTTCTTTGTTGCTTGGAAGCTTCTCATTCAAAAATTGACCAGGCCTAACTCTTCTTACCTTGTTGTGATCCTGTCAGCACACATGTTGTAATTCTCTATATGTTGGTCAATATGTTTGCCTCCAACTCCTTATTTATCAAATGCAGTCTCATGGTGGAATGTGCAGTTGTAGTTCTTTCTGTATGACGCACAAATCAAAGCCTTTATATTCAGAGTTTTGTTGCTGATGTGTTTTACTTCACTGGTATATTTTTTCCCAGAGATATTTATGGAAGGAAAGATCCCGCCTTGCTATAGGTGGAGTAAAAAAGAGAAGTGTTCCTCTTCCCTCAAAGTGAATTTATGGGTTCAGGTTCTCTTATTACCAAGTGTGAATGTGGTGTCTCTGCATATGTATAATAATGAATTCTTTGCAATAACTGAATCATAGCTTAGGAACTTATTTGCTACGGTAAATTCTTACCTTGTAGAGCAAATAAAACTCATGGTTAGAGGTATCCCAATCCAAATAAGATCCTCCCCCATGGGATACATCTTCTATATTTATCAGAGGCTAGAGAAAACTGCAGCCCTTTTGATAAAAGGTACTAGGAAAAAGCATGGGGAAATAAAATGGGCTATTTTTTCTGTGCAAATTGGCAAAATTTATTTTTATTGCAGTTTTAAACATATGTAACTCTTTTTCAGAGTTTTTGCATAATGTATCTTTGAGAGATGTCCCTGTGGGTGCTCCACATTAGGTTGATGCGCTGCCACCGAGCCTGAGCTTCAGAGCAGAGATTTTGTAGCAATGTTCCTGGGGCTGCACATGTGCGCACTGGCAGCCACATGCTGTTAGGCTGCAGGCATTGCGCATGTGTGAGCTCCCACTCCTCAATTCCTTCTCTGCCACCTCTGGATACAGATGGACTTGGCAGTGCTTCCTAGCTTCTTTGTGTCTAGATGACTGTACTTCCTAAAACCAGTAAAATTCATCATAGTAGTTAATTATTGAGTTTAAATGCTTAGTCAATTACTTCGTTGGTTTAAATAAAAAAATCCAGAGTAGTTTAAGAGGTTTTTTTTTTTCTTTCTCCCAATTAATCCCTTCCTGCAGTCTCCAGCGGTTTATACAGGTATGCCTGGCTCACCCAAGGTTTAAGCGGTACAGCTCATGTAAAGAAACTATCCGATATCAGATGGTCACTCACAATGTGTCGTCTGCCTCAGAGAGCAGCATAACACTCAGAAAAGCCGTCATTGTGCAAGGTAAAATCGTAGGCACAGAAAGACAGAGATCTACTGCTTCAGTTAGCGAGTTTTTCAATAAAAGTTTAGATCAGTCTCTGGTCCAGGTCAGCACTCTGAAGAACTTAAGCAGCTAGGATCCAGAAAGCCCACCAAGTCCTGAGCATCTCAAGGGACTACAACACCAAAGCAGCCGTCTCCCTCACGGACGGTGCCAAGAGCAGCGCTGGCACCACGCTGCAGCACGTATAATGCCGCTGGTGTCTTTGGAGCCTCCAACGGAGACCAACAGTGCGCATGCGCGAAATCACGCTGAGTTGCCTGCCTTGTTGCACCATCCAGCAATGATAAATCTTGCCGACACAACATGAGAGCATGGCGCTGATCATGTTAACAGACGCCTCAGCTGCCACCACAGAGGTGCTTGATGTGGCACAGCTGCCCTCAGGCTGAGGCACTGAATCTTGCCCCAGTACTATGTGCCTCCTACTATGGCACCAACAGCACCTGTTGGACATTACACTCAACACAGACTTATTAGTCTCATCTACTTTTAACTCACCATTTTTACAAGCTGAGTGCTCTCTGCTGAGTTCACATCACAGAAATCGCGCTCTCAGGGAAAAATTTCATCCGAATCTGATGATGACTTCTCTATGGGGTTTTTCACCAGAGAATTCTCCTTACACAACTCAGAGTCTTTACTCTTCCAGATTGGGAATATGCGTTCGTATTATGGCAATCACTGGGTACCTCCACCTGACCCTTACCCCTATTGCCAATACAGGTACAAATGGCAATATTATCTCACACACCAGCATGGCCAGAAATGACACAGAGTGCAATATTCCCCCTCCAAACAAATAAAAGAAGCGGATTCACTCACACAGGAAGCAGTACTCCCTCCTGATCCAAATAATCTCCCTTCAGTGGAGGAAGGGTCTCTGGCCCCAGCTTCAATTACTTCAGATGACTTTGCACATTTCCATGACTTTTTTAAATGTGTAGCTCATTCCCTTCCATGAGGCTGTGGAAAATCAGCACAAGCTAACAGACAAACTGCACTCAGTAACACCATCAAAAATATCATTGCCAATTAATCCAGCAATAATGCAACCAGCAAAGATGGCGTGGCAAATTCCAGCGTCAATCTCCTTTCGATGGCTAAGAGAACGGCTGAGAAATATTATGTCCCACCCAAGGGTTCTGAACTTCTTTTTCTCACCCAGCACCAAATTCCCTCATGGTGGAAACTGCACAACTAAAATCCAAGCAGCAACAATACCGGTCTACCCCCCCTCCTCCAACGGATCGCGATATCAAAACACACTGTGCATTCTGGAGTGAGATATATACACCTTCTACTTTACGATTTCACATTTTGAACTACACAGTTTTATTGAGCCAGTGTGTCCCAATGGTGTTCCGCAGAACCCCTTGGTTCCACGAAGTTAAAATAGGGGTTCAGCGAGAAAATTCCATTACAACCTGAATTATTGTAATTGAATGGAATTTTCATTCATTTATGAATGTTATTGAAAACAATTTTCATTTGTTTGCCACCATAAGTGTCCCTGTGCAATCCCAGCTTAGCCAGAGAGTGGGGACAATGATGTCACTACTCAGCGCTGTGTGCACAGTCAGTCAGAGGTTCTGCGCAATCATTCAGGGATTCCACAAAATTCTTTCTAGTTCAAAAGGGTTCCGTGGCCAAATAAAATTGGGAAACGCTGTATTGAGCAAATATGAGTACAGAAATTACACGATTGCAAAATCAGCATTACAGGCCACCTTAGACGCTGTTGACATGGCTGCACATTCTATATCAACAGTGGTAGTAATGAGGAGGGCATCATGGTTTAGCTCCACTCCATTGCCCAGGAAGATTCAATCTACAGTAGAAGATCTGTCTTTCGACAGCCAAAAGTTGTTTGCAACTTACACCAATGAAATTCTCCACTCCATGAAAGATTCCAGAGTGACGCTTCGGTCTTTGGGCAGCCACAGCCAAGTACCTAGAAGAAGGCAATATAGGTATCAGCCCAACCTGAGACCTCGGTGTCCTCCATATGCATAACAGTACAATAGATAAGACCAACAGCAACAGAACAAAGCAGAGGCAGAAACCAACAATGACGCCCTTCCTCTACCAATTCCCAATAGTCGCAGCAGTCCAACAAGCAAACTTGATCATCAGATCAAGAGTCTGGAGAGCCTCTCACCTATTCCAATGCCATTGATGCAAGCAGATCTCTTCCAGCATCGATTGTTGAAGGGCAACAATTGGCAATGTATAACCTCTGATAGTTGGCATCTGCAGATAATTGGAAATGCTACCTTATTTCCTTGGTATCCATACCCCATTTGCACCCCCCTTCTCTGTCGCTTTTCAGGGACCACTATCATGAAAACTTCTTCAACAAGATGTATAGCACCTCTTACACACAGGGGCGATTAAACCAGTCCCCACATGGTTTAGAGGCAGGGGGTTCTACTCCCATTACTTCTTGATTGAAAAAAGGTTGGAGGCCCATTGTAGACCTTAGAGCCCTCAATACATTGGTTCAGAAACAAAAATCAAGATGGTAACGCTTGCTACCATATTACTGGCGTTGAAACAGAATGATTGTTCTCCTCTCTTGACTTACAAAATGCATACTTTTACGTTGCCATCCACCCTACTCACAGGCATTTTTGTTTTCTTTGTTTCATTGTAGATTCTCAACACTGCCAATACAAAGTGCTTCCATTCAGACTTTCTGTGGCCTGGAGGGTCTTCTCAAAGGCGCTGGTGGTTGTCACAGTGCTCATGAGGAAACAGAGTTGTTACATTTCCTTACCTAGATAACTGCTCCTCAAGCCACGCTCACACGACGATTCCTGCCATTCTCTGTTGGTCACAGGACACCTATTCTGACACCTGGGCCTTCAGGTGAACAAAACCAAATTGATGCGCTCTCCTACACAAAACATACAGTTTATAGGAGCATGATTCTATTTGACAAGGGCCACCGCATCCCTACCTACAGACCGTTTTCAAAAAATTGTGGCCTTTGTAAATACCTTATGATCCAGCCGCCTCGCAACAGCACTCGAATGCCTTCGGCTAGTGGGGCACATGACAGTGTGCAATGTCAAAATCAGCAATTCACGTCTGCACATGAGATGTTTACAGAGCTGGCTGGGACAGGTGTACAAACCAATGTCCATCCACTATCCAAATATGTAGCTCTTCCAGAGATAGCAAAGGAATCCTTATGCTGGTGGCTGAACCTATGGAACCTTCCTTTCCACCTACTGGAGCCATCCGACTCCATGACGACAGATGCATCTCGTACAGGATGGGGTGTCCACTTACGACATCATACCTACCAATGCTGGACTGGGCCTGTAGTCCAGCACTGACAAGAATGTGCACATAAACATCCTAGAACCGCGGGCAGTCAGGAATGCATGTATCAAATTCCTCCCATTTATCTCCAGCAGGCACATCAGACTGTATATAGACACTGTTGCAGCAATGTTTTACATAAATCGTCACGGCAGAGCCTGATCTCGAGTACTTTGCGCAGAGGCTGTACCACTTTGGAACTGGTGCCTGAAATACAATACAATTATCATTGCAGTGCATCTTTCAGGCACCCTGAATACAAAATCAGATGCACTCAGCCACCTCCTTATTGCACTTTCCCATAAAAACTATTTTTCCTTGTAGCTCTTACCTCAGCCAGATGACTTGGAGAGATTGCAGCCCTAATGGCGGAACCCCCATATATGACCTTTTTTTAAAGAGAAGGTCACTTTGCACATCCATCCAAATTCCTCCCCAAAGTACACTCATCCTTCCACATCAACCAGGCAATACACCTTCCCACCTTCTTCCCCAAACCACATGCCAACTCTTTCTAGATGAAAATGCGTACTCTCGATCTGCGCAGAGCGCTCTCTTTTTACCTGCAGTGAACAAGACCATTCCGAGCATCTCCCAGACTATTTGTTTCAATAGCAAACTGAAATGGGTAGCAGGTTTAAAACTAATAAAAGAAAGTTCTTCTTCACACAGCGTGTAGTCAGCCTGTGGAACTCCTTGCCAGAGGAGGCTGTGAAGGCTAGGATTATAATAGAGTTTAAAGAGAAGCTAGATAATTTCATGGAGGTTAGGTCTATAAAAGGCTATTAGCTAGGGGATGAAATGGTGTCCTTGGCCTCTGTTTGTCAGAAGCTGGAGAGGGATGGCAGGAGACAAATTGCTTGATCATTGTCTTCGGTCCACCTCCTCCGGGGCACCTGGTGCTGGCCACTGTCGGCAGACAGGATACTGGGCTAGATGGACCTTTGGTCTGACCCGGCACGGCCATTCTTATGTTCTTATGTTCTAAATAAGAGCCGGGCTTTCTCATCACAGAGACTGATTGGATCTCAGATTGCATCAAACTTTGCTGCACAGAGTCAGACGTGCTGCCTCCAGAGAGATATGGGCATGCTCAACCAGAGCCATGGTTACCTCGATAGCACTCCTCTGTAAAGTACCCATAAGAGACGCCCATGCAGTTGCCCACTTGGTTCTCCAATCACACGTTTGCAAAGCACTACTGTTCCAACCTGAAACTAGCTAAAGTGATTCTTTCCACTGCTTTTCTGCCAGATCCGAAGTCTCTACCCCTAAAGGGAAATTGCTTTGTAGTCACCTATATGGAGCACCCATGGGGACATCTCTTTCTCAAAGAGGAGGTTACTTACCTCAATAGTAACTGCCATTCTTTGAAAAGAGTATCCCTTCAGGTGCTCCACAACCTTCCCTTGCTTCCCTCTACTTCGTGATCCTGGCCTTCTCAAGCCATTGTTTCTGGGTAGAGAAGAAACTGAGGGGTGGGAGGTGGGGCTTGCCCATGCACGATGCCTGGGGTCTAACAGCACATGGCTGCTGGTGTGCGGCCCATGGGACGCTGCTACAAAATCTCCGCTCTGAGGCTCGGCGGTGGCGCACCGACCTAATGTGGAGCACCCACAGGGACACTCAACTCGAAGAACATCAGTTACTATTGAGGTAAATAACCTCCTCTTCAGCTCTTATTAAAATTACAGCAAGAGCAAGTAACTAACTTTTAAAAATCTTATTTGTGTAACATTAATCAAGTGTAGGAGCTTCATATCTAGGCTTACTTTGTTCTACAACTATATTTTAATGGTTTTTTTTTTAAATCAACCTATAAAAATGAGTGGGTTCTGAGGGTCCAAGATCTGCCTTTTCTTCGTTTTAGACTTCCTGTCAATTCTTGTTTATGTAGTTTAGATAGTTTTCAATTTGTACACATTTCATTGTGTGCAATACTGCTTTGCGTACAATAGCCTTTCCTTTTCACAATGGAAGGGAGTGTTTTTATTTTATTGATGTTTTCTTTTTTCCTGGCAAGAAAATAGAAATGGTTTCAAACTAAATGTTAACTTCAATGCCTGTCTTACTTGAATCCATCTTGCAGTAATTTGCCCAGATTTTGTTGTACCTGTGCATACCTTGCATTTCCAGTACAGTGAAGTCCTATGGATGTCACTTTGATCACCTTTTAAAAAATCCTTTTATTTGCTCTTTGAATCCATCGCTGTAGTGCATAGGAGCCAAAATAAAAAAACCATATTGCTTTAGACTAGTCTGTAATCCATACTCTTTGCTTTGCATCAGATGAAGTTATTTCTGTTTTGCTCTCCTGTGTCTCTGAAATAACGTTGACTTGTTCTTTAGCATAATTATTGGGAAAAGCTCTTGTGAAAAAGCTGGTTTTCATCATTGTTTGAAAATGTCGGGATTGGGTTCAGTCAACTGTACAATTGAGCTCCATCCATTAAATGTACTTCACCTAGGGCAGTGGTTCTCAAAGTGCAGTCCGTGGACCACTAGTGGTCTGCAGCTGCCTCCCAGGTGGTCCGCAGCATGAGCTTAGCCCTCCCCATGAGGTGAGAGCCAATGCTGCCTCCCCGCTGCGAGGAGGGGGGCAACAAGCTTCCCCCACCACTGCTGGAGGAACTGATGTGCAGTGATGCGCTTGGCCGGAGTCTTGGCGGCGCCCAGTGGGGAAGCAGCAACCCGTGCGCTGTGCCACTGCCACAAGCCCTCTAGCGCTGCCAAAGCCTGGCATCCAGCCCTACCCGGGGGGAGCCAGCTCCGCTAGACAGGAGATTGGCATCTGCCTCCCCATGTTGTGCTGTGGCATAGGTCTGCGGGCCCACCTGCCTCCAAGTAGTGCCTGGAGCAGGTGCTACACTGGCTGCTGGATAAGTCTGGAAGGGGCGGGGCTGGGGAAGCATCCAGAGGAGCCCAGAGGCCTTTACCCCATGAGACCTGTCCAGCCTGTCTTCTGCTCAGTGGTGCTGGCAGCTGCATTTTTAAGATGGGGAGGTCTGCTCTCTATGGCAGCTATGCAGAGTGGGGCTTTTCCAGACACCAGGAGAGGGGGCTGCCTCTCTTCCCAGCAGGTCAGAGGGGTGCAGCCAGAGGGAGCAGTGTCATTAGGGGACTGTCCCCCCACCTTCATCCCTCACTGAAGAGCTGGTATAAAGCAAGAAATGCTTCTGTATTGCATTGTGTCCAATGCACCCCCACCCCCTGGCTTGCTCTGTAACACGGCAAAAAACTTTATCTGGAATCTCAGGATTTCCTGTGCTGACAAGACACCATTTGGGTTGCCATAAACACAAAGCCAATGCAAAGGACAACAGAGAGGCCCCCCAGCGCTGAAACGGGTAGCAGTTCTAAACATTTGGTGTTCTGTTTAGAAAACAGCCTCTAGAATTGTGCTACTTCTGGTAACAATACATTATAGGAGCAGTTCCGGCTACTGGTGGCACAGTCTTACAAGGGAGCAGCTCGCTACAAACCACCGGCCAATGGATGCAAGGCGGGGGGTGGGGAAGCCAGATAAACATCCCCCTTCATGCCCAGACTCCCACACTCCAATCCCCTCACTTGTCCCCGTCCCCCCCCCAAAGACCTGCACCCCCAGCTTGCTCCTGGACCCTTCCTCCTGGCCAGACATTCTACCCTAAGTCCCCTCCTTTGATTCTGCATGTCCCCCTTGGCCAGACACCTTCCTGCACCCTTCCTTGCTCTTGCTCCCTCCCCTCTGGCCAGACACGCTACTCGTAGCCTGTTTCTGCACCCTTCTGGCCACCCAGACCTCACCCCCTCCTGCACCAAACCTCCCTCCCCAGATCCTGCACCCCCATCCCTATCCCATTCACTGGCAGCCCTGTCCCGCACACTGAACCCCTCATTTTTGTCCCCACCCCACAGCTTAAGGCCTCCATAAAATCCACAAACTCTGGAACCACAGAAAAGTACATCTGGCCCATGGGAAACCCTGAACCTCAGTCTTCCCTGTCCTTTCCCCTCGCCTCATGGGGCTGGCGCACCAGAGGAGTGAGTTGTTTCATTTGAGGACCACATCAGTGAGTGTTGAGATTTTTTGGAGGAATTGTATTGCTTCTCACTTGTGTGATCCCCATGATTTTTCTGTGGATCTGTTGTCCCTGGCCCTAAAAAGGTTTCTTCTTCGAGTGGTTGCTCATGTCCATTCGAATCAGGTGGAGCGTTTTCCCTAGCAGTACCCATAGCGCCAGCAGGGCGCCCCCTGGAGTGGCGCCGCTATGGCGGGGGAATAAGTACCCCTGCTGGCACTCCCCCAGCTCAGTTCCTTCTTACTGCCTGTGACGGTCGTTGGAGCGTGTGTCTCTCTCTCTCATATTAGTTAATGGTTCCCGTTTCTCTTAGCTTTGTAAATAGTTCAGTTAGTTAGGTAGTTAGTGTCAACTTCGTTCTTTGTTCTTCCTCCCCCTTCGGGGGTGAGGAATGCCAGGGCCGCAAGGCTTCAAGGCGTGCGCTGTCTGTGCAAAGTTCATGCCCAAAGGAGATCTGCACAACAGTTGTCTGAAGTGTCTGGGTGAGAGCCATTTTACGGACGCGTGTAAGATCTGTAAGCCTTTCAGGCCACGCACTAAAAGGGAGAGAGTTTCTTGCCTAAAACTCTTCCTCATGGAGATGGCTTTACAGCCGGCACGGGCTGGGCATCCTGCGGTACACAGTGCACCGGCGTCCATGCATGATGCTCCACTCCGGGCCTCGGCACCGATCTCACTCGCCGGCATCAAAGAGGTCGAAAAAGGCTTGCGGGAAGTCCTCGTCTCGGAAAATCACGCTGGACCTGCACCGTGGTGCTGACTCACCGGTGCACGCATCTTCTATGGTGCGCCGTAAGCGAGCGGAACGTCCCTTTAGTCCAGGGCAATTGCCCCCGCACCGCCCGTCCACGCTGGACACCTTTGAGGCGGCGCAGGACCTTATCAGTCTCACCACCTCCCCTTCGTTGTCAGTTGAGGAGGAAGGGTCGAGGTCGCCTATGCCAGAGGCCGTGTTGGCTCTGGTTTCACCTCCGCACCGGCGAGACCGGCAGGCTCAGGCCACTTATGTGATGGGACCATCCCTGGTGGGACCAGTACTGCTTGCTTCGGCATCGGCGCCATTCTCGACGCCGGCTCCCAAGCCTCACTCAGCACCCAACTGAGTTCGGCCTACCTCGGTGTTAGGATCTCTCCCGGCCCCCTTTTTGCCTGCACCGGTGCCGTACCACCCTAGCCTTGTGGCAACCTCTGCGGCACAGTCATCTTCAGCACTGGCTCAGAGTACTTTGCCGGGACTGTCCCTTCTTGTGTCGTCACCGGGCTCTTCAGCACCGATGCACGTCATGGCACCGGCAAGCGCCAGCACCGACCATGTGGACCTTGCCAGTGCCCCAGCCGACGGTGATGTCAATCTCTTCGGGGTTTGTCTCAGCACCGTCATGCTCCGCACCAGAGATGCAACCAGCACTGGTCCCTCTGGCACCTCTTTTGGCGCCGATAACATTCGGCACCGGGACTGGGTTCCCCAGTGCCGCAACAGCCATCGGTGCTCCCAGTACCGCGACAGGTTTTTGTTCCCCCGGTGCCGCAGCAGGCACCGTGCCCATGCAGGCAAGCCTAAGTCCATGGCCAGGTTTGCTCCTCTGTTGGCTACAGGTCACTCCTCGTCGGCGCCTCCCTGGCCCGACTCCGATTATTTGTCGGATTCTGATGCGACATCCCTCAGCTCCGGGTCCTCGGGAGCCTCTTAGGCCCATAGATCCCGTTCCCGGCACCGACGTGACCATTCACAGGTGCAGCAGACTTGGCTGCCTCATCCAAAGTGGCCTTTCTGGACACTGTGGGCTTACCACCAGTGGCAAGGGCCCATGTCCCCCCTCTGTGGTGTCAGGAGCCTCGGGTCGCCGAATGCAACCATCGGCGTCGTTGTTGCGACCCCCTCCTTTCCCTCCTCCTTTCTCCCCTCCTTCCCCTCCCTGCCTACGTTGGACCCTATGGCACAAGCACAGGCCTCGGAACTGGAGCCCTGTCTGCAGGCGGTACCGTGTGCCTAACCGGTGCCGCACGCGGCTCCTGTGCTACATCCGGCACCCATACAGGAGTCATCGTCGTCATCGTCTCCTGATGAAGCCCTGGCGGATCCTGCGTCGGCACTGCATACTATGGATGCCCGAGCCCATCAGGAGCTGCTCAGGCGTCTGGCTTCCAACCTGGGTGTCCTGGTGGAGCCAGTCGTGGAGGACACGGACCCTATGATCGATATTATTCTTTCAGATGACGTACCTGCCTATTTGGCTTTGCCGCCTAATAAAATGGTGGCAAAAATTACCAATCCCCTGTGGCAAACACCGGCGACTTTGACCCCTACCTTAAAGGGTGTCGAGAGGCAGTACTATGTTTCCCAGTTGGGGCACGAGCACTTGTACTCCCAACCTGTCCCTGGGTCCTTGGTTGTCCAGGCAGCAGCCCAAAGGGAAAAAACTCCCCCAGCCGGGGCCGTCCCCAAAAGCTAGAGAGCCCAAGCGCCTTGACTTAATGGGCCGGAAAGCGTACGCCACTGGTGGAGTGCAACTCCGCATCGCTAACCAACAAGCGATGCTAAGTTGTTACGCTTTTAATACATGGCAGGCCACTGATAAGTTCAAAGAAGCTCCCTGCCGAGACCCATAAGGAGTTTCTGGCCGTGACCTCTGAGAGTAAGGCCATCGCCTGCACGGCCCTCCAGGCTTCCCTCGATGCGGTCGACTCTGCAGCCCGCACCATGGCGTCAGGAGTAGTTATGTGCCGTGGTGTATGGCTTCAAGTCTCTGGAATACCTCCTGATGTCCAGTCTACTATCCATATCTGTCTTTTGACGGCAAGGCGTTATTCTCGGAGCATATAGACTCGAGGTTCCATACCCTCAAGGACACGAGGTTTACCCTTTTGATTCTTGGGGATCCACACACGGGCTCCTCAGCGTCGTCAGTTGCCCTACAGACAGCAGGGGAGACCGCAGTCCCAGGTCCCCCATGGGGATTACTGGAGACGCTGTCCTCATGCTTCTGGTGGGCGTACGGGGGCCGCTGCGGGTCCATCGTCCTCAAGGGGGCGTAGGCGTCGCCCAAGAGGAGACAATCCCAGTGGGGTTGGCCACGGTCCCTCCCAACAGCAAAAACATCAGTTTTGACAGGCTCCCAGAGAGTTGTGCACCAGCCTCCCACTCTGGCCCCCTGTTTGCAGCCAGGTTATCCCGGTTTGCTCAAGCGTGGGCAAAAATCACAAACAGCGCCTGGGTCCTAAACATAGTCAGGAGTGGCTATACCATCCCTCTTTTGGGCTCGCCCCCTTCCAACTCACCTTCCCCGTCCCATTTCAGGGAAACCTCTCATGAAGGCACCCTCCGTCAGGAGGTACTGGCGCTCCTCCAAAAGGGAGCGGTAGAGAGGGTTCCTTCGCACCTGGAGGGCAAGGGTTTTTACTCCCGATATTTCATAGTCCCCAAGCCCAAGGGCGGTTCCGTCCCATCTTAGACCTAAGGGATCTCAACAAGGCAGTCGTGAAATCCAAATTCAGAATGGTAACCCTGGCTTCTGTCATTCCAGTTCTACAGTTAGGAGACTGGTATGCCACTCTCGATCTCAGGGATGCTTACTTCCATGTGGCAATAAGACCCTGCCACAGGAGGTTCCTCCATTTCATTGTGTCTCTGTGCCATTTCCAGTTTACTGTGCTCCCATTTGGCCTTTCTACAGCACCCAGGGTTTTTACGAAATGCATGGCAGTCATGGTGGCTTTCCTCCGCAAATCAGGGGTATACGTGTTCCCGTATCTGGACGACTGGCTAATCCGTGGTCGGTCCTACGAACAAATAGAGGCCCACGTGTCCCTCACAAGGGCCCTCTTAGTATGGCTGGGACTCATGCTGAACGAGGAAAAGTCATCGTTGACATCCTCTCAGCGCATTAAATTCGTGGGTGCCCTTCTGCACGCCAGATTGGCGAGGGCATTTCTCCCCAGAGCCAGGTTCATGGCCATAGTGGAGCTGGTCTCCGAACTGACTCGGTCCCCTATCACAACCACCCGGGTCTGCTCAAGGTTGCTGGGGCACATGGCGGCGTGCACGTACGTGGTACGCCATGCTTGAATGAGACTCAGAACTCTGCAGGCTTGGTTGGCAAGGGCATTCAGCCAATCCAGGGGCCTCTGGGACACGGTTCTTACGGTGCCCCCCAGCAGTAATATACTCAGGACTCAGGAGTCTGTGGTGCGCAGCAGGATCCCCTTCTCCGTGCCTCCCCTCTCGCTCCCTCTGGCCACAGACGCTTCGGACCTGGGTTGGGGAGCACACCTGGGGTGCCACAGGACCCAGAGTCCCTGGTCCCCTGCAGAGCGGTCCCTGCACATAAATGTACGGGAGCTCAGAGCAGTCAAGAGAGCATGCGAGACTTTCCTGTCAAAGCTCTCTCGTCACTCCATTCTAGTCCTCCTGGACAACACGGCAGCTGTATCTTACATCAACAGGCAGGGGGTGCCCGGTCGCCTCCCCTCTGTCATGAGACCCTGTGCCTCTGGGACCTGTGTGTGCAGCACAACATAGCTTTGCAGGCAGAATACCTACCGGGGTGCAAAAATTTGCTGGCCGATGCTCTGAGCAGGTCCTTCGGAGCCCACAAGTGGTCTCTCAAGGACTCCGTTCTTCACCAGGTCTTGCGCAGGTGGGGCTATCCTCTACTAGACCAGTTTGCCTCGGCACACAATACCAAGTGCCAGAATTATTGCTCCCTGCTGGGGCTTGGGGAACACTCCTGGGGGGATGCCATGACGGTGACGTGACCGGCGGGCACCCTTTATGCTTTCCCTCCGTTTCCCCTAATTCCCAGGATCCTGACCAGGGCCAGGACCTTCGGGTCCACACTTGTCCTGATAGCCCCCCGTTGGCCCAGGCAATTCTGGTTCCCTATACTGGTGGACATGCTCGCCAAGGAGCCTATAACGCTCCCACTGGCCCAGGATCTCTTGACCCAACCGTGGGATGGGGGAACCATGGTTCACCCGAATCTCCAATCTCTACACCTAACGGCCTGGTTTATCCGTGGTTTCCTCTACCTGAAAGGGTATGTTCCCAGGAGGTACAGATGGTGCTCCTAAGTAGTAGAGAACCATCTACCAGACGGTCGTACACTGCCAAGTGGCGTCGCTTCTCGTCTTGGGCGTCCTGAAGGGGAGTACACCCGTCCTGTGCACCTGTCCCTGCGTGGGACCTTAACCTCATTTTGTCTAGACTTGTGTCACCCCTCCCTTTGAGCCGCTGGCCACTTGTTCCTTGAAGCACCTCTCCGTGAAGGCTGCCTTCATTGTGGCCATTACATCGGCTCACAGGGTCTCTGTGCTGAAGGCCTTAACGGTAAATCCGCCCTACCTGGTGTTCTCCGATCATAATGTGAGGCTCCGCCCTCACCCGGCTTTCCTCCCTAAGGTGGTGTCACCATTTCATTTGTCCCAGGAGATCTACGTCCCAGTATTCTTCCCAAAGCCCCATGCCTCCCCTAAGGAGCAAGTGCTACATTCCCTGGATGCTAGGCGTGCACTAGCCTTTTATATCGATAGGACTAAACCCTTTCGCAAATCCACACAATTGTTTATTGCTGTCGCTGACAGAATGAAAGGGCTCCCCATATCGACCCGGAGATTGTCCAATTGGGTCGCGGGATGTATCAGGGAGTGTTATGCCTTAGCCGGAAAGGTTCCGCCCCAGGTTACAGCACATTCCACCAAGGCGCAGGCGTCCGCTGTAGCTTTTGGGGCACAGGTTCCAGTTACTGAAATCTGCAGGGCAGCCACATGGTCATCACGCCATACCTTTACGGTGCACTACGCGCTGGCACAGCAGGCTAGGGAGGATGCAAGCGTGGGCGCTGCAGTCCTCAGCTCTGTTTTGTAAGCATGCCTTTTCTTGTACTGTTACACTTTCTACGTTTTTATGCTTTTCGCTTAATTGAATAAATTTGTTGGACTGTTCAACTCTTGTGGGCATCTCTTTTTCAGTGCTCTGACCCCTCCTCCTCTAAGTGGGTTGGCTTGGAAGTCACCTGATTCGAATGGACATGAGCAACCACTCGAAGAAGAAAAGAACGATTACTTACCTGTAACTGTTGTTCTTCGAGATGTGTTGCTCATGTCCATTCGATTCCCCTCCACCTCCCCTTCGTTGGAGTATCCGGCAAGAAGGAACTGAGGTGGGGGAGCACCGGCAGGGGTACTTATGTCCCGCCATAGCGGCGCCACTCCAGGGGGCGCCCTGCTGGCACTACGAGTACCGCTAGGGAGAATGCTCCGGAAGACGCGGTGCGCACACCTGATTCAAATGGACATGAGCAACACATCTCGAAGAACAACAGTTACAGGTAACTAATTGTTCTTTTCCCTCCGCTGCCATATAAAGAAAACATGGGAACCTTTTGTGTTGGACATAAATAAATAATTTAAATTAAACCCAAGTAAAATATTAAACAGATTAAGCATTTTAACACTCATGTTAGTTTATCAAACTTCGTTTTAAACATTCTCCCTAGCTGCAGCACTGGAAAAATGGTTCGGGTGTAATTATGTAATTAATGGTGAGTTTCCATTAGCAATTGATGGTCCTTGGAAAGATTTGCATTGAGCTAGGTGGCCCCTGAGCCAAAAAGTTTGAGAACCACTGACCTAGAGCAACCTCACCCTCACTTTTTCTTCAAGCACTGTTGATGTGGAAGGAGAGGAAGTCTCACAGTATGTCTACACTGGTATTAAAAATCTGCAGCTGACCCATGCAGCTGACTCTGGCTAAGGGGCTATTTAATTGGGATTTGACTTGGGTCAGTCATGGGTGTCTAATTGCAATGTAACATAATGTAGATAATGCAGATAATACAGCTCTTGACTATCAGTTTTCTGTAGCATCTCTAGTACCCTTTATCCTGACTTCTCTAGAGTATATATCCCCTTGAAGATCTTCTAGGTTCTTCGTTGTGGGAGGAATTGTGTGATAAGCTGATAAAGTGTAGCATTTTAGCCTGTGCAAACAACTTGGGCAAGTTTTGTAATAAGTTGCTACATTTCCAGTATGAAGCCATCGGAGCACATGTCTGATCTTGAATCTACTGGGCTGTCAAAATACAAAAAAGTGGATTCCAATTTTTTGTGGGGATTCGATCTTTTCACAAATTCTTTATACTAACATTAAAAACCAAGTAGGTCTCTTTAAAGTTTAAACTAGGGCTACTCAACTTTGGAAGCCCCGGGGGCCACAATGATATTTACAGTACATGCTGAGGGCTGCAACTTAAGTGTAGTTGCATTATACATGCAAAAATATATGCTAATAGCTTCTTTCACACTGAGGGGCATGAATACAAAGATTAAGACTAAACTGCAGAATACACAGGCCCCATTTAAGTCAGTTCTGGTGATATTAATAAAATGCAGTATTTACCCAATTTCTATCCATATGACAGCACTTTCAATGAGCAATGACAGTACAGGAATTTAATGACTAAAATGCATATCAACAGAAGACCATTATATTGACTCACTGTTGTAGAGTATGTTCCCAGTGGAGTCCATGTTCAAAGGATCCCACCCGCAGGCCATGTGTTGAGCCCCATGTAAACCCAAACTGCGCCGTGGGCTGCATTTTGAGTAGCCCTGGTTTAAACTATAGGGTGTCCCCGCTATAAGTCACGCTGGTATACATTTGTTCTGCACTAAAGTTGTTGATGCTTGTAGGAACTGATGCTTTATAAGTCCTCCTATTCCCCCTTCTTAAGTTGCGCAAAAAAACCCAATTCCAATTTGTGCAAATGGAAGTCAACTGTGGGGGAAAAAATTCCCCAATTTAAGTTGTTTCACTACAAGTCCAAGTTTTTTGGAACATATTTTTTACTTATACCAAGGATGGCCTGTACAGGATTCTGGGGTGTCTTTTTTTATATCTTGAATACTGAGACAAGGGCCGGGATTTTCTACTTAATGAAAAGTAGTGAAAAATGTCTAACATGGTTGATAAAATTGGGTGTGTCCACTGTGGAGAACTAGATATGCGTAGTCTCTCTAAAGACTGTCATTAATGGCTAAATGTTGTCAAACCAGACTTGGTTTCATCACAACCACTTAAGCAACACTTCACCATGTTGCCAGTAAATAAATGTGATTGCTTTATGAAACCAGTTTTAGGAAGAGAAACTCTTGAATGTAAAAGATGAGCAAAGCAAAAATATTTGACATGCTTTGAAGACCCACCAATGCCTTGTTGAGAAGTTGGAGTTAGGAGTATTTGTCTGTATGAAATGCTAAGTGGGTAGAATTATTTGGGCTCCCAGTTTTGGCAGCTGGGTACCTTTGGTTATTGCTTTAATGGGTCTAAAAAGACTGAACAGTGTTCCCTGTAAGCCAGTGTTTCTTAAACTGTTTGGGGCACACAGTCATAATGTGCTGTGGAGAATGGAGTTCAAATTGCTTGTCCCTTTAAGGGCAGCCTTTTTTTTTTTTTTTTTTTTTTTTTTTTGGGCTCAGTAACTTCCCCCTTACCCTTTTTTTCTTAAAAAAAATCCTTGGTGTTCCTCATTTAAAAAAAAAATTGTTTGGTGTTCCTCTGTCTTAAAAAGTTTAAGAAACACTGCTGTAAGCTGTGTTTTTGCAGCCACTCAGGAGAGATTCAGATACCACCAAGCTGATTAGCAGAGTGCTTATAGTAAGGTTTTGTTTCTGTTGGTGGTGCACATTCACATATGCCTTGCTTCACATACACCTTTTTTCCATCTGTGTGAGAAATAATTGTATGTGGCTCAAAAAGATTAAAAGTAACGTTGAGACTGAGCAATGCTGCTATCAGTGAGGAAACATGATGAACTAGTGAAAGAATGGATTCTGAAGTTATGAACTCTTTGATCACTCTAATTGTTGGGTAGGAGACATGGTGAGAAGAAAGGATTTTAAGTCTGCCCCAAGACTCAAAAGAGATGTCTTTTATCTTTGTCTTTCACTGTGTTGCCATTAATACTTGGGAGAAAGGGGTGCTTGCTTCCTTGTCTTGGCTTTATTGCTGTTAGATTTAAGGTATGTGATTAATAAAAGAACATCTCAAGGTCTAGACCAGTGATTTTTCAAGGTGTGGGTTGTGGAATGTAAGGAACTGGGTCACCTTGCTCAGTCTTTCAGTGACCCTGGTGGATCTGGTCAGCACTGCCAATTGGGCCATTAAAGTCCCATCAGTGGTGCCACCTGGCTATGGCCGGGTCATGACTGCTCTTTTTGAAAACCACTGGGCTAGTTGCAATATGTTCTGACACTGTGTTGTACCTTGGAAGTGACCAGCAGCAGGTCCAGCTCTTAGGCAGGGGGACTACAGAGCTCTGCATGCTGTCTCCACCCCAGTCACCAGCTCTGCACTTGTATTGGGCAGGAACTGGCCAATGGGAGCTGGGCAGCAGTACCTGTGGACGAGAGCTGCATGGAACTGCTTGTGCGCACCTTCACCTAGGCGTCAAACCTTCTTCTGGCCACTTCTGGGGTGCAGTGTAGCCTGCAATGCCAGGAGAGGCAGGAAGCCTGCATTAGCCCCTCCTTCTGTGCCACTGACCAGTTACCACTGGAGGTAAGCCCACGCCCCCGTCCTCTGCCCCAGCTCTGAGTCCCCCTCATTCACTCCAAGCCCGTCATCCCTGATGCCTTCCCAAAGCCTGAGCCCTGAACCCTCCCACACCTCAACCCATGCCCTAGGCCAGAGCCCCTTTCATTCCCAGCCCCATCTCCCAGCCCTCACCCTTGCAATCCCAACCTCTGGGTCTGTCCCCTCCCAGCTTCCAGATCTCAAACCCCTCATCCTCAGCTCTGTTGGGTCACAGGCATCAACAATTTTCTTCAACTGGCTTGCCAGAAAAAAAAAAATTGAAAATCACTGGTCTAGACTTTGTGTCACTTGAGACTCAGATGGATTACTCTGACTTGGTTTGCATAACTGGCTTTAGTTGTCTGCCTCAGTGGTTCCCAACCTTTTTTATTCCACGGACTGGCAAACCCATTCACAAACGTTTGGCAGACCAGCAACATTTTATATGCATATTTGCATTAGAGATGTTAAACTAATTGAATACTTGATGGGATTTCCATGGACTATTCAGTTAGTCGATAAGGGCACTTCCACCTTTGAAGTTCAAAAGCGGAAGTCCCCCTGGGAGCCCGCTGGGGCTCTTGTACATTTCAAAAGCAGAAACACAGCAGAAGCAACACAAGTGGAGACTGCTTTAGTCCCCACTCATGGCGTTTCCTGCTGTGTCCATCTCTGCTGCCCCCCCTCCCCTTCCCCTGACAGTGCTGGGGGGAACCGGCTTTTAAGCAGCAGCGGGGGGAACGGGGGAGAGTGACTAGTCAACTAGTAATGTACATCCTTAATTTGCATATTCATTATGTAAGTGGCAACATTTTGTTCATGTATTTGCATATTCTAGTCGGCCTAGCCCGAACCCAGCCCCTTGCTCCCCAGTGCCTAACACCCTTTGACCCCACTCCTATGTCCCATGTCCTCTGATCCTTTAAACTACAGCCCATACCAACACCCTCTTGCGCCAGACCCCATCATGCTCTCACCAACACCTTTTTGCCCCCACCCCACCCTATCCCCACACTCACCAGAGCCGTTACTGCCATGTGGGCAGGAAGAGCGAACCTTCTCACTCCCCCAAGTGCAGAATGGGGAGGATGGTGGAAGGTACTTCCTGCTGCTGCTGCCTGAGCTACCATGGCTGCTGGAGGTGAGCTGCTGGAACAGCCGGCTTGAGCTCTGACAGCTGCTGCAGCCTGGCAGTGGGTTGCAGACTACCGGTTGGGAACCGCTGGTCTACGAGGTACACCATGAGCCAGTGGAAAGAATAACTGTCAAATAAGTGTGTGTAATGCTTCCTTACCATTGTATGTAATATAGTTTCTTGCACAATATACTGCTTACTAAGAACTGATGTAAGAGAAAATGGTTCTCTTTATAACCTGGCAACAGGGATAAAGAAACCCTCACTTGACCAGTTACGATTATTTTATAATTGTCTTTTCAGGTGAATTTAGAAGGAAGTTTGAGCAAATGGAAGTCACAAATCTAGAAAGTCAATACATTTTGTAGCATGCAGTGTTGTTGTAGTTATGTGGGTTCCAGGATATTAGAGAAACAAGTTGGTTGAAGTAATAGCTTTATTGGACAAAATTATGTTGGAGAGAGAAGCTTTCAAGTTACACAAAGTCCTTCCTTAGGTCTATAAAAGTGACCTACTTCAGTGACAAATAGTTTAGCATAAGTAATTAGCGCACATTCTGACCTTGTATTTAGCTATAACACTGAGTACCTTTTCTAGAACTGAAGAAGAGCTTTATGTAGCTCAAAATTTTTTTCTCGTTTTTATTGGATTAACTTCTGTTGCTATTACTTCATGAACTTATTGCTTGTCAGTAGAACATATTTGGTTATCACAGTTGTTCCTACTTTTAAGTACAAGGGAGAACTGGAACTTCAGATACTTCCATTGTAGGGATTTTAGGTATCAGTTAACTGATCGAGTAGTTGATGGAATTTCCATCGACTACCTGATTAGTCGATAGGGGAGGGCACTCCTGCTGCAGCTCTGCACTTTGAATGAAGTAAAGCCAATAGGCTCTTACTACATTGAAAGTGCAGAGCCGCAGCAGGGTTAGCTCCTGGGGGCAGTGCAGTCCCAGCTTGCGCCATCCCTGGGACCACTGTGACTCTGCATCCCCTGGCTTTTAAGGTGGCTGCCCCCAGCACTGGGTCCTGCTCTTCCCCCCCTCCCCCCCGGCCTCTGTATCAGAGGGAGTGGGTGAGGGAGAGAAACCAGTTGAGTACTCACTTGACTAGTCGCTTACATCTCTACCCATAGCTTATGAAATGAGTCCATCTTGTGACTGTTGCATTGCCTCAATTGATTTGTTTTTTTAGGGTATATCTTCACTATAGTGTTACTCTCTAGACTGTTTAACTGGAGCAGCCCTAATTGTCCTTCCCTTGTACACACATAAGCTTCTTGAGTTCAGTGATGCTTTCAGCGTCTGCAAGCTAGCCTCTGAGGGGTTATGGTATGGAAACTAGGGGGCTTTCATTTGGGCTGTTTACTGTGCAATAAGGATGCAGGCTAAAATACTTTTATGATAGTCCTTTAGTACCTGTTCACAATTCTTCTTGTGGACCACATTCTCACGCAGTTCATTGGGCAGCTCATCTTATTGTATTACCAGGGCTCGCCGAACCGCGGCGAGCCCGGCTGTCCGGCAATCTGCGCATGCGCAGAACGATCTGCGCATGCGCAGATCACCCGAACCCGGCTCTTCCGGATTGCAATCTCCTCGCCACAGGCGAGGAGATTGCATTATTTGTCAAGCCCTGTGTATTACATAGAACCATAGCATATGCTCCCAGAAGTTATAGCAAGAGACATGGGGGAAAGGGAGTGCTGTAGCATTAAAAAAAAAAAAAATTGGGTAATGCTTTGCAGTATAACTAGGATCCAGACTAGGCAACTTGTGTGAGGCTGTGCCTTACAAAAAGCTGGAGTACCTGCCGTGAAGACATCCTTCTGAGACTGAGGAGGAGTAGGATAATGAGAAATAAGATGTTCAGTGAAAGGATGAGTTTGTGAAAAGAATGAACTGGGTGCTGGAAATGCCTAGTCCAACACTTGTGTTTTTAGATAAAAACCATCTGGGAACAGGTTTCAGCTTAATATAGTTCATTTTTTACTTTTTTAAAAAAATCCAACAACTGGGCACAATTGGATTAAGTATTTTAGTGTTTTGCTTGGTTTTCATGTGATGTCTGACTATTAATGTGTTTTGTTACTTTCATTCTCTTCCCCTCCCCCTGCATTTTTCATATGTGCTCCAGCTCTTGCATTTTGACACTGGAATTGGGGCAAGAAGATTAGTGAATAAGAGAATCATTTTTTACTTCTAATAAACTTAATGAGCCAACTGTGTATAGGTCTTCTCTGGTCAGGTACACTCTAGTTCAGCAACATCCATGGTCCAGAATGATTTTAGCTAGCCAGAAGTTTACTTATCATGGGTGTGGCCAAGTTTCCCACAGTCCCATAAAAAGTTTTACAGCCCAATACTGACTCTGTGTTCTCTGCTGTTGTTTAGTTCTAATTAGCCCCTAAATGTCTTTTAAGACCCCAGTAAGTAGTGGAAGTGTTGGTAATGCTGCTAGACAATATTGACCTCCCATGGATCAGCAAATCCTCTGGTTTTGCACTGTCAAGTCTTGAGGGTATTGGATTTGAGAGGTTCAACCCGTAGAATATTTGGTTATGGTTAAAGGCATTTAAAGGTGTTTAACTGGATTAACAATAGTTCACTGAAAGTTATAATTTCACTGTAATATCTTTAATATAAAGCAGTTTACAAAACCAGTTAATTAGTAGTAGTACTGATTTTTAATATACATACTTTTGTCATTTGCTTTTTAAAGTACCCTTTCTTACTGTTTTTGTTTGAGCATAGACCTCCATCTAGAGTCTCTTGGGCGACTATTTTATATCTGTAGTACCTACCTATTGTTTACCCAATAAGCTGTCTGAGAATTTACATACTTATGAAAATCCACCAAACTAACTGCCCATTTTAATCTATTTATGCCAGTATGCAAACTTGTTATGATTTTAATGGCTCATTATTCACTGGAAGCACTGAATCTCTCTCTGAAGATTTAAACCCTTTTAAATTATTGTTTTTTGTGAAACAAATACAATCCAAATGATCACCTGTGTAGAATTTTTTCCTTCACTAATGTTTAAGATGGGGATTGGGGAAATGGAGAAATGCAAGTAGCTTGTCTATTTCTAGTTACCTGTTCTGCATAGGTTTAGTAGTGTGAGTTGAGAGTCAGTTGAATTCCAGTGTTGCCACTGACTGAACTCAATCAGTTCTCAAAGATCTTTACTGTCTTTGCATGTGAAGTTATTGAAAATGTTGCAACCCCTCAGGGCAATAAGATGATTATTCCCATTACTTAGTTTGGATAGTCCTAATTATTAATGTAATGTTGGAAAGTTATTTGTATCATTTGTAAGAGTTATTGCTGATAAAAATTTTTCTCATTACATTAAAAGCATTACACCATATTTTGTAAAAAGCTTCAAGTGTTAAGTTTTCTTAAAGATTGAACTTTATATGCTCCTAAACTGCAGTAATTATGTGTTGTCTTAATGTACCTCTTTTATCCATGTGGATAAAGTATTCTAGTATGATCAACAAAAAGCAAAGCTGAAAGGATTAATCTAAATTTACGTTTTATATGAAACAGGCACTGAAGTGAAAGGCAGCTGTTTTATGTGGCTTTTAACCAAACAGTTCGTATAAATAAATCTGAGATGTGTTGTCTAATATCTTTTTCTTTTAAGATGTTTATATAAAGAGGGGGTATTAGTTTACTTTTTGCTCTTCACTCAATTTGGACAAAGTGAACTAGTCAGTTTCACTTTCAAGGGACCAATTTTTATATGGCTCAGTCTTGAAGAGATGAACAGTTTTTCAATCATTTTAGTTCAACATGAACAAAAAGCCTAGGTAACATTCCTGAATATGCAGACTAGTACATTCAAAACTGTTGTAGTTGACAATTTGATAGCCTGGTGTTAAGCTAACACACTTAAGAAACATTGTTTTTGCCCATCAAGACATGGCCTCAATAGACACTTTGTCTTACTATGCTTGTGTTGCAGCCACTGCTGGGAAATAATGAAGTAGAACCAAAATCTACCTGTCACGTTTTTTTTAAATGAAAGTTTCCAGTAATCAAAACTGTTTTGGTCTAACCTACTTTTCATCATCTCTTAAATTTATTACATTAACACAGAGGTATGAGACAATCAGAATGAAGCTAAATAAAGATGAGAGAAATTACAGTGAAAGTAAGCTAATATAAATATTTAAAAGGCTGATGGAAATTCAAGACTCAGAGTAACTCTCTTATTGGGCAGATTTTAAACAGGATGCTTCAGCAAACATTTTGAAAATAATGGGACTGTTTAATTCAAGAGACCATTATTTGATTGTTTAATGTAACCTTTTATTTTGTTTAATCTTATTTAGACTAGCTTCTTTCAGGAAGTGTTAGTTTCTTTGTATAAAACAGCTAGCTTGTGTGGTGGTATATAAATAACAGAATGTTGATTTACACTTACGAATGTACTGAATAGTAGCGTACACAAACACCACTGCCAGTGCTATCTTATTCATAGTGTGGTTTCCCTACTTTAAGTCTTGTATTTTTGAACTTGAAAAGCATCTTTAGACATCCTTTTTAAAAATGGTCTTAGAGCTTGTAAGTAAAGCAATGTGTCAGTTGAAGCAGACATCTTCTGAGTCAGCTTTTAAGAAAAGTACACTTTTTTTAAAAAGAGAAAATTCCAAATTTCTTAACCCATGCTGATCATTAGTTACTAACGGTATGACAGCACAGTGGATGAGAGGTTGGAATCTTGCTGTAACTGAGGTGTTTGCTGAAATTGTATTTAGAATAGAAATGTCGTTTTTTAGGGAACCTAGAAACAAGAGCAAGGCTGAGGTCTTAACTACGATAAAGGATGGACACCAAAGAAGCTGTGTTGGGGACAAAAACAAAGCAAAATAAGGTAGAGCAAAAGTAGAGGCCACATATCCACACATTGGCTAAGGGAAGGGATGAGTGTGGGTGGGGGTTATACTGAATGGGGAAACAGACAGAGGATATTAAATGGAAAAAGTGGTGGAGGCTTTTAACAGTGAAAGGCAAATGAATACTTCTACCTTTTTGTTTTAAACCAGCATCTTCTAACTTAAACTAATTATGCAGCTGACATGGTTTGGAGGAGTAGGGGTTCATCTATGGATTGTATGAAGTTTACCATTCTGGATCATTGCCTTAGCTCTACCAGTTTTACAGATCAAATCTAATTGCTACTGGCAGGTTATAACACATACAGATGCCAGCTGTTTTTAATTAAAAACTTTTCAATTTTGGATATCTCCTACTGTAATAAGGGGATTCTTCAATTGAACCGTTCTGTTGGCAAACTGAATATAATGGAACTCGTTCCATTCACTTTCATACTTCATTTCCTTTCTGTGATCAGAAATTATGTTTTTGTTCATAGCAACATGAACCGTGAAGACCGGAATGTGCTGCGTATGAAAGAAAGGGAAAGGCGAAATCAAGAAATTCAACAGGGCGAAGAAGTCTTTCCACCTAACTCTCCTCTCTTTGCTGAACCATATAAAGTTGTGAGTTTATGCTATTTTTAAAAAATGCAGTTCCTTATAGCAAAAAAAAATTTCATTTATTTGGTTTCTAAACTTTTTTACCTGATTTTTTTGAGGGCACAGTTCTTGTTTGCAGTGATAACAGGCAGGGCTTGAAAGTGAGGACGGATGATGATTAAGTAGCAGAACTAATAGATGCTCAAAATATCATTCAAGAATAAAGACATTGCTTTACCTGAAAGGATGTGTTGAAAAAGATAATTAAACTTCCACTAATTTTTCAGTTTCATTCTACATTTATTTCAGCTACTTAAAACATTAAGTATTGGTCAGATCTATTATGGTGGCTGGCTTCTTTTTTGACGCTTTTTAGCTTATTGCTCAGCCTACTAGCCTTCATCTACAGCAGGGGTTCTCAGCCTTTTTCTTTTTGAGACCCCCAACAACCTGCTATAAAGACTTCAGGACCCAGCTGGGGAGGGAGGGTACTCAGGACTCTGGTGCAGGGAGAAGGTGTTCTGCCTTGGGCATAGGTATAGTTTCTTTTATTTTGGGTGGACAGAGGCCAGCGGGGCTTGAGCCATCTCTGCAAAGTAGGGTCCAGGAAGGGAGCACCACTTCCACCCTGGGCTCATCTCAGCAAGCCACCTGCTTGTCTGGACCTGGGGAGGAGAGCACAACCAAAACTATAACTCAGAGCAGGAGAAGTTCAGCTAAAAAAAATTGAAAAAAGCTGAGGGGATAGTTAGGGATGGTGTGGCAGTCATGGGGATAGTTCAGGGTGCAGAGAGGGAGACTGCTAGGTGCTGATGCTGGAAGGGCTCCCCCTGCAGTTCCTGTTTTCCAAGGGTCCTGCCTGCCAAAGATTTGATTACCCTGCCCAGGAGGTTCTTGCTGGCTGTGTGATAGAAGGGCTGGGAGCTGAGGAACATTTTCAAGCCCCAGCAGCAAGAGATGAGGGAACATCACAGCTATCTGCATCATGGCACCAGCCAGAACAGCAGGTGTCCTGCACTGCCAGTCCACAGTTTCTCACCTCTGATATGGCAAGGGTGAAGACAGAAGGAAGTGTGTGTGGCGGCGGGGGGGAGAGGATGTGGGGGAGTTTCCCCAAGACTGCCATGTTCCTTTGTCAGTTCTTGGGTGAGGGCAACACACCCATGTTCCTCCAATGCTGCCCATGCGTTTAGTGCTCTGGGGAGCACTTGAACTCAGAGCTCCAGAATTCAGCCCTGCTGTTTCTGGCTTCAGTCAAGCAGGGGGTGCTGAGGATGGGGGCTGCAGCCCTGTGACTCCTGACTTCAGCCCCACAAGAGGTGTTGCAGATATGGATTTTAGCCATTGGGGCATGCGGACCCCTGCTGAGAACTTCTGATCTAAGTACTGTTAGCTAAAATAAACCAGGAATGGGATATTTGATGATGGTTTTAAATACAAAACTGCTTAATAGCCTGGAGTTCTTTAATATAGCCAGGTTTTTAAAAAATCGCAGGCTTTGGTGAATCCAATTAAGAATTTAATGTAACTTTTTTATTTTCTTTACAAACTGTTTAAAGTTCCTATCCATGATTTTAAGCCCACACTAGATTCTCTCCCAGGGATCTGTTTAGGTCACACTCAACACCAGTAAAATAATATTTATGTGCTTGAGGCAGAAGCTAATTTTGAGAGGGTAAGGTAATGACATGCGTGCTTGTAATATTTTTATCATTGAAGAACCTTAAAAAACAAACAAACAACAAAAAAAAAGGGTTTCTTTCAGAGTATTCGCCTCTGGTAATTGAAGAAATGAGACTTGGGGCATGTCTGTGTTAGAAAGTTTTGCTGCGTTAATTATATTGTTAAAGGGGTTAAATCTCCTACTGTGAACGTAGTTATATGGTAGAGAAATAAATATTTGTTCCAGTTCGGTAAGCAGAATTGGTGTAACTGCTGATGCTAGAGCTTGGACCAGTAGGACTGCCATTAAGAAATAAATCTTGATCTTAATTGACATAGTTCTATCTGTTTTTCCAGGCAAACCAGCCTTTAAACATCATTTAAGCACTTATTAGAGAAGTAGCCTAAGTCTGAAAGATTAGTTAAGGGGCTGGGAGGTGTGTTTTGGTGTGTGTGGGTGTTTTTTGTTTTTTTTTGTTTTTTGGAACCACTGCTTATCTATTTGAGGTTCTTAATATAACTGGTACAACTGTTCCTTGCTGATCTAAAGCTATACTGTGTGGAACTCATGTCTGTCTTTGATAAATGCAGCTCAACTTTGGCCCAGGTTCTAGTGAGAATATTACTGAAAAGATACTTAAACAAAATGTCTACTACTGGATTAATAAATGAACACTGATAAATTGTGCTAGAGAATGAATGGAATTGACTAGAAACTGTCTTAAATCCCTTACTTAACTTTTGTTTTTGTTTTCCTTGTCCAAGCTGAGAGATAAATAAGAACCGCATAAATAATAGAATCTTTCCTGAAAAGTGCCCATGCCCCATTTATGTGGCTACCAATACTTCCGCACAGCTCTCTTCCACAAGAGTTTTTTGTGATAATACAATTCTTAAAAGCCCTAAGCTTTGAACAAAACGTGCTTTGGACCACTTACTTTATATGGCTGAAAGAAAAAAAAAAAACGGTATCATAAAATTAAAGCAGTATTTAAAAGGAACGGTGGCATTAAGGGTCTTTAAATCTTTCCATTATTTTTTCTAGCAGTTAGCTTATTATTTCCTTAAATTGCTTTGGACCATTTTCCCAAAAGCTAGCAAATTAAGTGTACTTAGGCTTCTATAGGATGGCCTAGTTGAATTTATTTTTTCTTTTAGCTGCTGTGTCAATAAGGTTTTCAGTCATTAATTTCTAGAAATAGGCAGCCAAAGCCCATCCACTGCTGAAAGGGTAGTGGATATGATGTGAGATTTAAAGCCAGGAACTACATGGAAAGACCGTGGCTCAGTGAGGGATTTGGAGGAATGTGAAGAAGGGGTTATTGAATATAGAAAATGGCATGGCATATAGCCCATTTGATCTCTCTGGCAGTTGAACAGTCCTTAGCTAATACAGCTGAACTGGCCTTACAATAATAGATAAGGTTGGCTTTGTGCCAACCTCTAATAGTTTCTAATACATTAGGCAAAGTTTTTCCCTTAACTCTCTGGCCAGTCTGTTGTCTGCTTTCGATAGATGGTTCTTGGTTCCGATGGAAGATTCTGCCATTACAATATTGACATTTTTTTCTGTATTGAATCCATTATACTTCATAAACTAATATCTGTAATCTAGCTGTTATTTTCTGATAATAGGAAACTGCATTTAATGTTAAACTTGATTAAACTTTATGGATATGCTATTTATTAGCCCACTGAAGGCTTCCTGTTGGTGGTACACAGCCAAATGTTCTTTTATCATATAGGGGTTACAGCCTTTAAGAAAAACAAAAAAGGATACTTTTAAAGATAGATGGGGGAGAGAGTAAAGATAATATCACTTAATAGGATGAATGAGATGTCAAAAATAAGATGACTAGCTTTAGAAATCAGAAGGGAGTAATAACTACATATTTCTGTCTTCATTAGGAGAAAAACTTTTAGTACTTCTCTAGAATAAGAGATGAAACTGGGGTAGTACACAAAATAGACTTGGATGCTGACAAAGTTCTGAACCCTGATGTGTAGGTGTACTATTCTAGTTCTGGGTCATAAGAATGGCCATACTGGGTCAGACCAAAGGTCCATCCAGCCCAGTACCCTGTCTACTGACAGTGGCCAATGCCAGGTGTCCCAGAGGGAGTGAATTGAACAGGTAATGATCAAGCGATCTCTCTCCTGCCATCCACCTCCACCCTCTGACAAACAGAGGCTAGGGACACCATTCCTTACCCATACTGGCTAATAGCCGTTTATGGACTTAACCTCCATGAATTTATCAAGTTCTCTTTTAAACCCTGTTATAGTCCTAGCATTCACAACTTCCTCAGGCAAGGAGTTCCACAGATTGACTATGCGCTGTGTGAAGAAGAACTTCCTTTTACTTGTTTTAAACCTGCTGCCCATTAGTTTCATTTGGTGGCCCCTAGTTCTTGTATTATGGAAACAAATAAATAACTTTTCCTTATTGGCTATCTCCATACCACTCATGATTTTATAGACCCTTATCATATTCCCCCTTAGTCTCATCTTTTCCAAGCTAAAAAGTCCCAGTCTCTTTAACCTCTCTTCATATGGGACCTGTTCCAAACCCCTAATCATTTTAGTTGCCCTTTTCTAATGCCAGTATCTCTCTTTTGAGATGGAGACCACATCTGTACGCAGTATTCAAGATGTGGGCATACCATGGATTTATATAAGGGTGATAAGACATTCTCCATCTTATTCTCTATCCCTTTTTTAATGGTTCCTAACATTCTGTTGGTTTGTTTACCTAAAGCCAAGTGTATATATCTTAGATTTAGGTATCTTATTTTAAAAATACTACTTAAATGTATTTTGAATCTTATATTTCTGTTGTACTGTGTACAGACCAGCAAAGAAGATAAACTCTCTAACCGTATTCAGAGCATGCTTGGAAATTATGATGAAATGAAGGATCTTATAGGTGACAGATCTCTACAAAAGCTTGTTGGTATTCCCAAACCAACAGTACCATCAACGCCAGATGAAAAATCAAACCAAAGTTTCTTTGGTGAACAGAGACACAGTACCAGCTCTCATCAGAGCAGCAAATGGACTCCTGTAGGGCCAGCACCTAGCACTTCCTCCCAATCACAGAAACGGTCCTCAGGTTTACAAACGGGGCACAGTAGTCAGCGGAGCAGTGGCAATAACACTAGCAACAGTGGCCAGAGGCATGACCGTGACTCATATGGTGGTGGCAGCAGCAGCCGCAAAAAAAACCAGCACGGATCAGAACACTCCAAATCTCGTTCTTGCAGTCCTGGAAAACCACCTGCTGTTTCTTCGTTGAGCTCCAGCCATTCTCGGTCTCATGGAAGTGATCATCATAGCAAAGAACATCAGCGTTCAAAATCTCCACGGGATCCTGATGCAAACTGGGACTCACCTTCCCGTGTACCTTCATTTTCAAGTGGACAACACTCTAACCAGTCTTTTCCTCCTTCATTAATGTCCAAGTCCAATTCAATGTTGCAGAAGCCCACTGCCTATGTAAGGCCCATGGATGGACAGGAGTCCATGGAACCAAAGTTGTCCTCTGAACACTACAGTAGTCAAACGCATAGCAACAGCATGAGTGAGCTGAAGCCTAGCAGCAAAGCACATCTAACAAAGCTCAAAATACCTTCTCAGCCATTAGACGTAAGTTGGTACTAAAGTGTGTTTTTTGTTCGTTTGTTTGTTTAAAGGGGTGGTGTATCTTTTTTTTTTTTTTTTTTTTTTTTTTTTTTTTTTTTTCTTCCAGCATCTATGGCTGGGATTTTCAGAGACACTTAAGGGAGCACAGTACCTATCTTCTATAGGCTGCACTGAATATCCAAGCTTCTGTGGCTACCCTCAATTTAGTACAAAAATACAGGGCTTCATTCTAGAAAATGAAGCAAATTTGTAGCTTGGTCAGTGAGCAGTCTCACATTTTTCTTTTATATTTTAAGGAGTATCTTGTTTGTTTTTTGTTTTACATCCCCAATGTGAATTATATAATTTCACATCATGTTAAAGATTTTTATGGTCTCCTGCTCTTGTTGAACCAAATTCTCTTTTAAAGTGTAGTAATTGTGTATAATTTACCTACAATTTTTTAAAAAGCAGTTTACAGGTTTTACTTCCCTTAACCAGAACTCTCTGGTCTGGCAACATCCGTGATCTGGCAGGACCAGAGTTGTTCCTGGGCCACTGAGCCCAGGTATGGGGAGGTAAGGCCGTGGAGCAGGATTGTGGTGGGGAGCTGGTGACTCAGATGGGGGCCCCCTTGGGGTGGGGAATGGAGGGGCAGTGGAGAGTTCTGCCCCCAAGTTCCCGGGAGGAAGCAGGAGTCAGCAGTGGCCACAGGGCTCCAGCTGCAGTCAGGGAACTCCAGCCCCCACTGCTGCACTCATGTCTGGCAGTGGCTGCGGGGATCTGGGAGCAGCAGCCTGGGGAGCCACTGCCAGGCAGACAGCAGTAGTGCTGGGCTAGAACCCTAGCAGAAGTCAGTTCAGGATGGGCCATATTGGGAGGTACCTGCCCTGGTTTAGCAAATCCCCTCAAATGGGACTGGTCAGGTCCCGAAGGTGCTGGATGAGGGAGGTCCAACCAGTAACTAGGTTTCAGAACTTAGTTTGTAAGGTGCCACAGGACTCCTCGTCACTTTTTCAGATTCAGACTAACACAGCTACCCCTCTGATACTTTAATAAGATGCTATTGCATCAACTCTTAGCTGCTTGAATATTATTAGCTGGGAGTCTTTTAGATATCCCAAATAAGTAGTAAATAAAATCTAGAAAATACTTGTCCTAGTTATTTTATGCATAGGGAAAGGCATTTATGCCAAGTATTCAGAAATGTGGGAGTAATTTATATCTTAAACTATGACAGGCAGTATTGCAGCTCTCTCCCCCTCTACATATATTAGGAGACACAGAAGGAGTTACTGAAGTATGAATACTGTAAGTATCCCCTCTTATGCCCATCAATGAATTGATTAATAATTAAGTTCATGAGAGAATAGGCCTGAACACGTTATGGCTTACCATTATGCTATTTTAGATAGTGCCCAGTGACTTGCCTCGTGAATTTATGGTTTAAAAATAAATCCATGCTTTCAGATGTTTGTAAGACACTGGTGTGTTAAGATCTTTTTAACATTTAAGTGAAGGATACAGATGAAGGGTTTGAATAACATATTTAGGATATTACATTTCCTGTGCCATTTCTAAATGTGACTGCTTTGTGCCATGGAACATCTAGGATATCTGCAATTCTAGAGATGGATGATAAAACTATTGTTGGTTCTTTAGTCCAGCTTTGCTGCTACTTTCACTAATTCAAGATGAATATCATCAGCACTTGGGCCACAAACAAGTCTAATTTCAAATCCTGCTATGTTAAGGTGGGGGAACCTTTAAAAGTATATATGAAATATTTAATTCTGAACTTTAATTTGTAGGCATCAGCATCTGGTGATGTGACCTGTGTGGATGAAATTCTAAAAGTGAGTGTTCTGTTCTTCTTGTTCTTGTCTTTATTAAATAAACACCGGTAATGGGGGAAACTGAAGTAAAGGTTGCACCTCTCTATTCTGGCATCCTTGGGACCTGACTGGCCCCAAATGAGGGAGTTTGCTGGATCAGAGAGGGTCAATTCTAGCCTATTCACCTCCAGGCTCTCTTGGGGGGCTTCCAGCCTCCTCTCCAGGCTCCCTTCCTGACTCCCAGGCTTCCCTCACAAACTCCGGCCCTGCTGCCAGGCTGCCAGCCCGACTTCGCTGCTATCCCTGGCCGCCCTTCTGGCCATTGGCCCTCCAGCCACTGGAATGGCTCTGCTTCTGGTCACTGGCCAGGCTTTAATCCCAACCTGCCTCTGTTCCCAGACCCAGCCAGGCTTCCAGCTCTGTTCTCTGCCTGACTCTGCTGCTAGCACCCTTTCCCCCAGCCACCACACTGGCTTGGCTCCTGGCTCCAGCCTCTCTGTCACTGGACTCCCAGCCAGCCCCCGTTCCCCGTCGCCGGGGTTCTCTGGTCCAACATCTGTGGTCCTGCTGGACCACAGATGTTGCCAGACTAGAGTGTCCCTGATGCAAGATGTTCGACCTGTACTTGTCCTGCCCGCACTTGAGGGAAAATTTACTCTGTTCCAGGAATGCTACTTACACTACCTAATTCCCTAAAAATTGTCAGTGTGCTAGATACATGGATTCCAGTTTCTGCTGCAACTGCTAACTTTAAAGCCACTATGCCTGCTACCTTCCTAGAACCTTAAATATTGACCCAAATTGACATCCATTTTAAACTTGTTGATAAGCTGCTTTATATTCCTACAAAGCTTCTGTTACTACCTTTATCAATCCTATGTATTTATTGAATGTATTTTAGATTTCCATTTTTGAGGTAGGGATGTAAGCAACTAGTTGACTATCTGATGAGCAAATGCTTATTGGATAGTGGATTAGTGACTCGACTAGTTGCTCCCCCTCTTCCCCCCACACCCACCTTGCTGCCTCTATCAGAGAGGCAGTGGGATGGGAGGGGGGAAGCAGAATCTGATGCTGGGGGGAAGAGGCTTAAAAGCTGGTTTCCCCCAGCATGGTCTCTGTAAGGAGAAGGGGCAGGGGCACAGTAGGGACCTGGCGGCTCTTCTGCCTTTGAAATGTAGCAAGAGCAGGGCTCTTGAAACATTCCAAAAGCAGAAGTGCTGTGGGGAGCCTGGGGTGAGCTGAGGACTCAACAGTCCCCCACTGGCCCCACACTCCCTGCTTTTGAAATGTACAAGAGCCCTCTAGGGGCTCTTGTACATTTCAGGAGCAAAGCACCACCAGCATGCTGGGCCAGTGGGGGACTCAAACAATCTTATGCTGGGCCTGTGCTTCCTGCTTTTCAAACATACAAGAACTCAGGAGGGTTCTTGTACATTTCAAAAGCAAAATGCTACAGGGAGCGAGGGACTGTTTGAGTCTCCTGCTGGCCTGTGCTCCCAGTGGTGCTTTGCTTTTGAAATGTACATTTCAAAGGTAGAGGCTCTCTTATCAACTAATCGAATAGTCAATGCAAATTACATTGACTATTCAATTAGTTGATTGATCTAAATTTAACATCCTTATTTCACAGTCGAATATTTTTAAAAAATTTCTGGATTTCTCAGCCAAAATGTGTTAATTTATAGAGATAGAATGGCGCAACATACTCAGAACTCTGTCAGATGTGTTTAGTAAACCAGAAAAAAGAAATTTGTCTCTAAGATTAAAGTAAATATATTAAATCTTCGGTCTTGCGTCTAATGACTATAGATTAAAAAGCTATTCACACTTCTGTCTGAAATATTTTTAAGTTGACGTTTTGATGTGTTCTTACCTTGATGTATCAAGGCTTAGCTTTTTGGTTTGGTTACAGGAGATGACCCACTCTTGGCCTCCCCCTCTGACTGCTATTCATACACCATGCAAAACAGAACCTTCAAAATTTCCTTTTCCAACTAAGGTTAGTGAATAACAAATCTAACTTTATATCTTATTCAGTAGATAAATATTGCATGATATTAAAACTAGAGAAACTCTTTTTAAAGTTCAAGAATTGCATTGCAGGGTTTAAAGCTCTTAAATTCAACAGTGTATTGTCATTTGGGGTTTGTTGAACACATGCAAAAATGTGTCTGAAAATCCATCCTGACTTGGCAGCTGTGCCCATGATAGCCCTGTAAGGAGCACAGTTCTGTCCTTCCCTATGTGCATTCATTCAACTGCTGTATCTTCCTGAAATGAACAAAAGTGGAAGGCAGTATGCTGCTGCAGTTGCTTCAGTACCATTGGCTACGTCTAGACTGCAGGCTTCTTGTGCAAGAAGAGATCTTGTCCACGCTGCAAGACCGTGCATGGAAAAAGCGATGGGCTTTTGCTAAAGAGTGTGTCCAGACTCTATGGACACTCTCTTGAAAGTAAGCACTAATTGGTATGCACAGAATGACCACCAGGCACTTGTGCTTTTTTCTCTTTCCTCTTTTTGCACAAAAACCCCCTTTTCCCCATCCACACATGCCTTTTTGCGAAAACTCTTTTGCAAAAAGGTTTCCTTGTAGAAAGAGGAATACCAATTGTGTAAAAATCCCTCTGTTCTTGCCATTCTCTTGCGCAAAAATATGCTTGAGATGTGGACGCTCCGAGTTTTTGCAGAAAAAGTCATTTTTCAACAAAAACTCTGAAGTGTAGACCTAGACATTGAGAGTAGTGGAAAATAACAGCTATTTTGAAAGAGAGGAATAGGTGTTTTTTTTAAGTAAATACTGCTATTTTCCATAAGCAGGAGCTGAAGAAGAAACTGTTTGTTACTAAGAGCTTTGTTATGACCATTAATTTTAAAAAGGTTTCGTTTTTAAAAGTACCCATTGCATCGGATCTGTTCAGTAGGAAAGAAGGAAGGGAAACGTGCATGTGTGCCTGTGCGCGCGTGTGTGCGTGCACGCGCATGTAGGAATGTGGGTAGGATCAAGAAGGGGGACCTGTACAGTACGCTCTGGCTGCTTTGTGCTGCTCTGTTAGGTATGTACTGGTAGATCTGGTCCTGAAAGTTTAAAAAACAAACAAACAAACAAAAAAACAACCCCAAAAAACACACTTTAAGTTGCTAGTAAGTATCTTCAGATGATTAGAAATGTCATATAGTAATGTTGTTTTAGTTTTTCATGTATAATATTTTTCATTAAAAACAAAAGAGAATTTCGAGATGGAAAATTTGAGTAATTTAAGAGTAAAAGCATTTAGGGATCCTGTAATTATTCCCATAGTCAAGCATCACAAATGCAAGAAAGGTAAGGTTAAACTTAAGAAAATCAGACATACAAAGAATGAAAATGAATAGCTAAGGCACTTGAAAGCAACCTTAAATCTGTTCAATTGACTTTTTCAGCCCTGCCTTCTTTCCTTCCCTTCCCCCATATAATTTTAAAAATCAGTAGTTGTAGTTCTACAGTCAACAAAATGGTCATGCACTAATAACAATTGCATATGTGTTAGCCTGGTATCGCTTCCTAGAATGAGGCATCACTAAAAGAAGATAGTGCAGCTTTTATATTTATCCCTCGTTTTTCATGTATGATCAACAATGACAGAACATTTGAGGGACTTCAACTATCAGGTATATGTTAGGAAAATAACACAGCGGGGCACAGACTATCCAATAAGTTCTTGGACTGTATTGGGGACAACTTTTTATTTCAGAAGGTTGAAAAAGCTACCGGGGGGAAGCTGTTCTAG
>JANRFK010006688.1:21863564-21873959 GCA_030068395.1 Apalone spinifera
CAGAGAGTAGTTATTAATGGTTCACAAACCTGCTGGAAAGGTATAACAAGTGGGGTTCTGTAAGGGTCTGTTTTGGGACCGGCTCTGTTCAATATGTTCATCAACGATTTAGATATTAGCATAGAAAGTACGCTTATTAAGTTTGCAGATGATATCAAGCTGGGAGGGGTTGCGACTGCTCTGGAGGATAGGGTCATAATTCAAAATTATCTGGACAAACTGGAGAAATGGTCTGAGGTAAACAGGATGAAGTTTAATAAAGACAAATGCAAAGTGCTCCACTTAGGAAGGAACAATCAGTTTCACACATACAGAATGGGAAGCGACTCTTCTAGGAAGGAGTACGGCAGAAAGGGATCTAGGGGTTATAGTGGACCACAAACTGAATATGAGTCAGCAGTGTGATGCTGTTGCAAAAAAAAGCAAACATGATTCTGGGATGGATTAACAGGTGTGTTGTGAGCAAGACACGAGAAGTCATTTTTCCGCTCTACTCTGCACTGGCTAGGCCTCAGCTGGAGTATTGTGTCCAGTTCTGGGCACCGCATTTCAAGGAAGATGTGGAGAAGTTGAAGAGGGTCCAGAGAAGAGCAACCAGAATGATTAAAGGTCTAGAAAACATGACCTATGAAGGAAGGCTGAAAGAATTGGGTTTGTTTAGTTTAGAAAAGAGAAGATTGAGGGGGGACATGATAGCTGTTTTCAGGTATCTAAAAGGGTGTATGAGGAAGAGGGAGAAAACTTCTTCATCTTGGCCTCTGAGGATAGAACAAGAAGCAATGGGCTTAAACTGCAGCAAGGGAGGTTTAGGTTGGACATTAGGAAAAAGTTCCTGACTGTTAGGAATAAATTGCCCAGGGAGGTTGTGGAATCTTCATCTCTGGAGATATTTAAGAGTAGGTTATATAAATGTCTATCAGGGATAGTCTAGACAGTATTTGGTCCTGCCATGAGGGCAGGGGATTGGATTCGATGACCTCTCAAGGTCCCTTCCAATCCTAGTATTCTAAGATTCTATGATTGCAATATTGTTCTGCTCCAAAATCAACACACCATTAAAATGGATTGGAGCAGCCTGCTCCTCCCTTGGCACTGTTTTAGTATTCACAGCTTCAGCAAATGTTACTGCATCAATAAACTTTGTAATGTTAACTGAATAATCTTCAAAGTCGTAAGAGCTAGACTTACATTTTGTAATGAAAGGTAAGATTTTTGGAGCCTTGTGGACAGACTCGAAAGGAAAGTAACAGTCCACTGAATGAGCCAGTTTGACCCCAATAGAGAATAGTGGACTTACAAGAATATTTCACTTGAAGTTCATTTTCATCAGTAATTTTTCTGTGTTCTTCTATTTCTTTATTAACATTTTATATCCCTTTTTTGTGGAGGCCCTTGTCATAGTCTGTAATCTCCGAGATTAATGTAGCTGCCTTGAGTTACAGTGAAAATTACTAATATGGTTATCTAAAATAATCTGGTGTAGTCTCATGATAGTCCATGGACATCACCCATGTACCTGTGCTATCAGTACTTACACCCAAAGACCCATATTCCCTGAAAATTGCAGAATGGGGGGACCTGCTTGTCTTTGTGCATGGGTCTCCCAAACCTAGGGCCAGCCTTGCATCTATCTTTCCCCTTTTCAACTGTATGTTCTTATTTGCTGCTGTCCAGTGAGCTGAGAATTTACAGAGCACAGGTTGCACCTCTCTAGACTAGGACTCTCTGATCTGGCAACATTCGTGGTCTGCTCGTGGTGAAGGGCTGGCGGCTAAGAGCCCTGAGGGCCAGCAGGGCAAATGGGCTGCCAGCAACGAGGTGTCAGCAGGCTGGGAGTCCAATGTGTGGCCCAGCAGAGATGGGGGGAAGCTGGGGGGAGCCGGCCAGGAGGCCAGCAGCGGGGTCAGGGCTGTGGGTGGGGGAGGTTGGTGTCAGGGGGGCCAGAAATGACTTCCCCTGGTCCTGCAAAATCCCTCAACTGAGGCCAGTCGGGTCCTGAGGATGCCGGACCAGGAAGGTCCAACCTGTATTAAACAATAATTCCTAGATTTACCTCCTATGGATTTAAATCCATAAATAAGTTTCATTATTACCTTTTGGTACTCACTTATCTTATCAGTGTAATGAAAGATTTAAAAATCTTGAACACTTTCATCCAAGCTTAATTTGTTGACTCATACAAAATTGGCATCTCAGCAGTAATACTTAACATTATTTCTCTTAACAATAAAAGATTTTAAGTTTCATAATATTCAAACTAGTATGTAATAACCCCAACATGACTGAAGAAGAAATCTTTTTCTTTACAGAATGTTTTTCTCTACCTTGCAAACATGTGGCTATTGGTTATTGTGGGGTTGTTTGGCTTTTGACTATAGGTTGAACCTCTGTTGTCTGGGACACTCTGGTTTGGCAGGACCACAGATGTTGCTAGGAGCAGAGCTGGTCTGGCTGGCAGCAGCCTTGCTGGGCCAGTGTCCTGAGGTGCCGAGGAACCCTGGGAGCTGGCACACTGAGCCAGGGAACCCCAGGAGCAGCTGCCACCCTGCCCTGCACATGGGGCTGGGTAGCAGAGCCCCAAGAATGGGCTGGGGGCAGTAGAGCCAGGCAGGTGGGCTGGAGGAGATCAGGCCTCTGAGTTCTCCCAGGACAGAAACCAGGAGCGGAGCCCCAATGAGAGATTGATGCCTGACCTCCCCCTGGTCCGGCAAATTCTCTTGTTTGGGACCAGGGAGATCCAACCTCTATTTGACTTTCCTCCTAAGCATATATATGGAATCATTTGTTTGGAGGGGAGGAAAGAAGCTATATTGGATTACTTGGCCTTGCTGACATAAAAGAACAAAGAGAGGTCACATTTTTGAATCTTTATCGGTCAGGATTATGTTTCTTAAACCAGCTTGCAAAAAATTCCATTTATGGCTTCTTCATGTCTTCTGACTTCTAGCCAATTTTATTCCATGACTGTGCATCTTAAATGTAGACTCTGTTTAATACTTTCTGCAGAGCCAAAGCCTGTAATTTCCTTTGCCATGTACCCCCTGTCATTCTTGGCAGGAATATCTTCCAAGAATGAAGCAAGTTTGTGAGCCATGGGTTTGTTTAACCAGAAAGCATAATGGAATGTGGAAAACAAAACAGAACAGTGGTTTATTTTAATCAAGATGTACTGTCCTAGGAGGACTTGATTTCTTCAGATATAGTACTTTCTTCACAAGTAATACACTGCTAGGTTTCACAGCATTCTACCTGTGTTTAGCACTTGATATGTCTTGCATTCTGTACTACAAACTTAGACACTTCTCTGGACTAGTGTGTCATCTTAGATTGTTAGGGCAAGAACTTTCCTCTTGTGACTTGTGTCTAGCTGCATGAAATTTGACTTCCTCACAGGATTACCTTATTGATCTTTTTTCCGTAAGAAATCTGGGTAAAATTTTTTATGCAGTTTAGGACTCAGTAACTGCTTGAGTCACTTTCGAAATTTGTATGTTCTGTCATTTGAGTTGAGGCCTGTGCTTCCTGCTTCCCCCTAAAAATGACTACAATACTCCAAAGCCAGAATGTATGTATGTGGGTGGGTGGGTGGGTGGACCAAGGGCAGGAAATAATTTTTTACTAGGGGCCACTTGAGAAATTTTTGGAGGGGCCTCACGGGAAGGGGTGGAGCCTCAAGCGGAAGGGACAGGGCCAGGCTATTTCCCTGCTTCCCCACATACAGATATGATTGGTCTGGGGGTCGGGGAGTGTGTGAAGTCTTTGCCCCGCTCCCAGAGGCTCCCCTATGGCACCCATGCCCCTGGTGGTCGAAGGAGACTTCACCCTCCCCCTTCTGCCTCTAGGCCAATCAGGGTTTGGGGGCGGATGAGCGTACAAAGTCTCCTCCCACCCTACCAGGAAAGCATGGCGCTTCTAAGCACCGCGCACTCCTTGCAGGGCGGGGAAAAAGTGGAGGAAACTTCATGCACTCCCCCAGGCCAATCAGGGCTTGGGGGCGGGGGAGCATGCAAAGACTCCTCCTGGGCTTCCAGGATTGTGCGGTGTTTTGAAGTGCTTCCACCCACTTCGTGTGCTTCCCCTCGCTCCCAGGTCCTAATTAGCCTGGGGGTGGGAGAGCAGCAGGGCCTCTGGAGGTCAGATCAACCTTCTTGGTGGGCTGGATCCGGCCTGTGGAGATTTGCCCACCCCAGTGTAGACAGACACAAACAACTTAAAATCCAATTTTTTTTTTGTACAGGTGAAAGTTGCTCAATTGAGAGTCTGAGACTGAACTCTGTTTTGCACAAAGCAGATAGTATAGCAGCATTGTAAACTTGTGCCATGGACTACCTAGCTGTGACACAGAGGAGGGATGGCTAAGGAATGGTAGAATAGTTTTGTTTCCATGTTTAGTCAGATGTGACTTCTCTGAATATTAGCAGTGGCATCGATTATGGACCAGTTGTGCTCCTGTTCTGTTAGTAATGTGGTATTGAGACCACTGTCTTATTTCAGATAGAACCCAACAGTCATCAACTGGCAACCACTGTTAGTCTTTGCTACTTGGGGTACGTCTAGACTACATTCCTCTTTCGAAAGAGGGATATAAATTAGACACTTTGAAATTGCACATGAAACCGGAATTTCCCGTGCTTCATTTGAATTGCCCGTGCTTCATTTGCATAATTGCATCATGGCGCTCTTTTGAAAAAGTGCTATTTGAAAAGTGAAACCGCAGTCTAGACACAGTTCTTTCGAAAATAGAAGCCTTTTTCGAAGGATCCTGTGTAGGGAATAATTCCGGACACACTGGGTGCAGGTGAAAACAAACTGAGGTGTAAACCTGTACATTACACACTAGTGTCCCTCATTTTCAGCTATTTTATGGTCAGAAAAGACAACTATATACATATGGCATTCTGATTTGGCAGTCTGCTTCCTGTACCTTTTCAATCAGATTTGCTTATTTAAGTTACATTTAGCTGGATTTTCTGGTGCCAGGATCTCTACTGCTGATGTCAGTCAGAATGACCCTGGCTTGATTTTCAAGGCTAGATTTCCGTATGATTTAGGTATATATTTTACATTAGTGCATTTATCTAAAATGTGACCACTACCAAGATTTTTACATCAGTTAGGTGTAGAGTTGCATGAATAACTGAGGGGAACAGATGGGCTGGCATCTGAGGGAAGCAGGGCAGGCCCAGGGAAGAGCAATCCCTGTGCTAAAACCATGTCCTTGGGCTTGGAATATTTTTTGGGATTGGTGCAGGGAATTGGGGCCTCAAGGAACAATCAACTTCCTTCATTTATTGCTTTTGCTCCACCCCTCTGCTTTCAGACAGGTAGCAGTGTTAGTCTATATAAGCAAAAATGAAAACTCTTGAGACACTATAAAGACTAACAAATTTATTTGGGCATCAGCTGTTGTGGACTGATACCCACTTCATGTGTCTCATGAAGTGGGTTCCAGCCCATGAAAGCTTATGCCTGAATAAGTTTTAGTCTTTAAGGTGCCACAGGACTCCTCATAATCCTTCTACTTAAGTCCCAATACACTGCAGTCATTTAAATGAACAGGGGGCAAGATGATTCAACTTGAATTATTTGTTAAAATTCCCTTTTGAAATAAAGTAATCTTATGTAATCTCTTATTCCCTTAGGAGTCTCAACAGTCCACTTTTGGCACTGGAGAGCAGAGTGAGTATTTAAAGTCCTTTCATATATTTTAAAGAGTGTCTGTAAGTCTATATGTTCAAAAACTCCTAAACAGTAAGAACTAGGGCCATTAAATTTAGTATGCAGCTTCTTCTCCTAACGTGAAGCAAGTTCACGGCTTGGTTGTGCCTCCACAACCAGAAACCCCAGGAAAAAGACTGTTTTCCATAGCATGCAGAGGGAGAGCCTCAGCCCTTTCAGGAAGCCATGGAGGGTGGTGAGGATAGAGGAGTGAAACCCAAGGCCATGGTAAAAGAAGCTGGGAGGGCCCCTCAGTTGCCTAGGGCCTCTTAATTTGTAAGGAGGGCCCTGTGCTGTAGTACATGGGGGAGGAGGGGCAGCACATGAGGGGGGAACCTGCCCAGCACCAGCACAGGAATCTTATTTAGATAGGACAACATTCAGAGCCCCTTCCTCAGCCAGTGTGGCTGCTCCTGTGATCACTCTGCAGAACGATTCTCCCTCCTAGCAGTCCTCTCCCTTTTCATGTTATGGAAAATAATCCTATTCCAGGCAGAGCCAATTTTCCTCACATAACCAAACTAGGGATGTAAAATCCCATTTGAAAAGGTTTTTTTTTTTAAACATTATGTTTAACTGGTTAACCAATCCGGTGGGCGGGGGCTCCTTTGGCTAGGCCAGGTGCAGGTTAACTCATTACTCAGGTAAGCATGCAGGTAATGTGTATGTTTACTGAGTAACCAGTTAACCCTTTACTTTCCTAAACCTGACCTTGCTTTAAGTTAGGATATTAGGAAGCTGCATACCACATTTGGTGGTCCTAAATCTTACAGTTTAGGAGGAGTTCTTGAACAAATGGATTTCTAGACAGATGGACAGACAGCGGCATATTTCTAAAATACATAGATTCATATTTTTTGCAAGTCCTGTTATATGATCTGAAGGGTAATGGTTAAACTTCACTGTGGTTGCTGGCTCTAGAGAAAATACCTAGGCTATACCCAGTTACATTATTGTAATCCTCCAAAACATGTTTTCTCTCTAGATCTGACTGAAAATCACAGTGATAATTATATGTGAAAACTCTGTCTTCTGAAGCCTGATGTCCAGCAAGGCAAATTGTGTGCATTAAAGTATAAGGTTTTTTATAGCTGGAGACAGTAACCGGTCTGTACCGTAGCTTGTCAGAGCTCTCCATGATAGCCTTATTGAACATAATTTGAAACAAAGAATATGGTAATGTCAGGAACTCCAGGGTATGACTAAACATAGCCTGACTCTCCCCTATCAAAGTATTTTTCAGAATTTGAATAAAAGTAACATCATACAGCTCTTATTGAAATAAGTGTTTCATTTATTACGAGAATTACTGAAATGGATTATTTACATATAGTGTAATGACTGTCGCAAACACACTTCATACAGCTGCACTTCCTACTCCACATAACCAATCAGATTAAGTAGTAAAAGCAGAGAGGCTTATTCTTGTATATTGACAAGTAGCTTACTTTGAACACACGATGAAGAGAGGAATTAAAGAAACAATGTCAAACTCCTAATTAGAAAGGCCATATATCGTAGCAATAGTAGAAATCTAGAAATGCTTCATATAGAAATGGACTGTAAAATGGTGACAAGCCAGCCTGATCAGATACTAGGAGTGATTCTCCACTCCTACAGATTTCATTGGAAACCAAATTTATGACCTCTTTAATTCCGACTCATATTGTGATGCTCTGGGCAGCCTGCCAGAAGTAAGGAGTTTAAAGTGATGTACTTTGATCAAAATGACTCCTTACTCACTACTGCAGAGCTAAGTAGGGATGATGCTGAAAGTAATGTTAACATGAAGCTGCCAGCTGAGTAACTCCATGTCTTTGCATGCAGAAAGCAGTACAATTTTTTCTAGAACAGTATTTTTAACTGGGAGAAGGAAAACAGTTTCTTTCACAGCATTCAAAATAAATTAAACGTATTGCTTTCTTTAAAAAAACAACCTGAATATACACAACTGTTGTTATGTGGACACATCAAAGAAAAAAGACCCATGTCTGGGCTGTGCCTACCAACTTGGGCTTTTGGGGCTTGGACTCTGGCACTATTTCATTGTTGTGTAGATTTCCATGTTCAGTCTGTAGACCAAACTCTTGGACTCTGCAGGATGAGGGAAAACAGCCCTGCAAGCCTGAGTGGGCAGGAATGGGCCTGTTGGGTGTTTTTCTTTGTTGGGTAGACATACCTTCTCTGTTCTTGTTGGTGTAGTTTCTTGCTGTGCTAGCATTTTCACCTCTGGATCTTCTAGTTCAAATTTAAGTCAGATATTAGTGAAATCATTCTATTAGTCCCAATGTGATTCATGTATAACTATTTCTAGCACATAGAACTATTCAGCATGATTGGCTCTGCTTAAGAGAACCATAAAATAGGCATAGAAAGGCTGTATTGCATGTCAGGAGTGAGGTGCATTGATTGAACTGTGGGAGATGTTTGCATAACACCTGCTTGCACCATATCAGATAAACCAGTGTGTCCTCCATTCCTCAAGTACTAAATTCACTCCACCATTTTTGCTTCCAAATTAGTCTAGGATTTTTCTCTTGTAACTTTGAAGAGTCTTATTTTGCTGCTAAGTTGTAAGGAGTGTGCTACTCTATTTTTTCCAGAAAGATACAATCCTCAATCAAAAACGTCCAATGGTCATCAATCCAAATCGTAAGTTGTTCTTAGGAAAGAATTAGAATATCTTCTCCAATACTTTCCAAACTACTATTGTCTGAAGTATTTTTGATGGATTTTGGCCCGTTAAGATGACAACCTTTTCTCCACGCTTTAAAGTGGACATAACAGTTCTTAGTGGAATATTAATTCTTGTTTATTACCAGAAAATGGCTACCAAGCTCATGTGAAAAGGACACTTGTCAAGATGATAGACATAAAATTATTGTACACAAGGACACATGTATGCATAGTGCTTTCCTCCCCTCCTTTTTTGTGGTATGCTAGCAGGATATTTATATAAAATTTATATTCTTGGGATTTCTTTTGTTTGTGTTTTGATGAGAATGGGGAAGGCAGGTAGGATAGAGGGACCTTTTAAATAAATGTTCATAGTTAGAGAAATCTAGTTGCTCAGGTTGTGAAGTTATGATGTACTTTCTGCTGCTGTATTTTTATTAGTCAAAGGAAGGGTATGTCTGCACTGTGGGCCAAAATCGAGTTAAGATACAGAACTTCACCTGCATTAATTGCATAGCTGAAGTTGAAGTACTCTGCTTTTGGCACTGTTTCGACATCAGGAAAGTGAAGGAAGAACAGTCTTCCTTCAACTTCCCTTCTTCCTTATGAAATGAGGGTTACAGAAATAGAAGTAAGAAGCCTGTTTTGAAATTATTTAGAAATAATGGGCTTGCTGTGTAGATGCACGCTCGGTTACTTCGACATGCAGTGTAGACATAGCCTAAGGTGCCACAGGACTACTCATTTTTAAAAATGGTTTGAGGAGCTCTGATCTGTATTCAGAGAATACAGCATAGAATATGCCTAAGGATGCTTACATTTGGGGCCCTGGCTTCTGCTTGAATACCAAACATCTATTAGGGATGTAAGGGTGTGGTTGACTACTCAATTACCCGATAAGCGTAAGCTTTTCAGGTAGTCAGCTACTTGCTACCTCTGTATCAGAGGTATCAAGTGGGAGAAGCAAGAGCTGGTGCTGGGGGGACCCGAGCACCATCTCCATGGTGCACCCCCCCTTCCCTCCCCGCCTCTGATATCAGAGGAGGGGGGAAGTGCTAGCCAGGGCATTGGGATCAGCAGTCCCTGTGGGCGGGGTGTGTGTGTGTGTGTGTCCCAACTTCCCACTGGAGCCTGCCCCCTGGCTGCTCCTGTGTTTAAATTGGAGAGCCACAGTGGGATTTGGTCCCACACCCAGCGTGAGCCGGGACTGAGCCAGGCTGCCTATTGACGAATCGAGTAGTCAATAAAAATTCTATCGAGTACTCAATTAGTTAAATACCCATCTCTTAACATCCCTAACATGTTTGTTGACACGAATGTGCAGGGCTTGACAAATCAGGCAATCTACTTGCCTGTGGAGAGTAGATTTTAGCCCGGTGCAGCCGTGCAGCGTGGTCAGCGCATGCGCAGCGTGCGCTTCCATGCAGCTGGAAAGTGGGGCTCGCCACCGCTTGGCGAGCTCTGTGAATGTGGTAAAATATGTTGCAGAACATAGAGACCAAAAGATCCACTTCATCTGTCTACTACACAACCAAAAAAATCAGTGCAACTAGAAACTTCTTGATTAGTTTTTTTTATCATAAATTTTCCTCAAATTTATTCTGTTCCCAATGAACCAGTTGGGTGAAAATTTGACATCTGCTGTTCAAAGGTTAATAGTCCCTAGAAAACACAAATATAAGTACCAAGTAAGTTTAGTGGCTGTCTGTGTATTACTTCTGGGGGCATTCTGCACACCAAAACTTAAAAATTCTGCACACAATATTTTAAAGTTCAACAAATTTTATTTGAAAAATAACACTACATAATCATGCCAGTTTCAGTTGTTTTGGTAATTTATTTCAAAATACTTCTCAGTATATTTGTCTAACAATATAGCAGTGGTTCCTAACTGCTCTGGGGGCCGGAGCTGGGGTTCACTGCTCCTGCCACGGCTGTTGGGAGATGGCCAACCAGCCATGCAAGAGCGCTTTGCTGCACAGCAGGAGAGCCACTCAGAGC
>JANRFK010006688.1:21877896-21889152 GCA_030068395.1 Apalone spinifera
CCAAAAGGAAAGAAGCTGGCTCTTTAAGTGCCAGGCCACTCCTCAGACAAGTGTGCAGCACATACCTGGGAGAGGGGCGAACAGCCAGAAGCAAGCAGCAAGCATCTCGGCTCCCCTTGCAGATACTGGCACTCCCAGCAGGCCAGCCCTCCTGCGAGCGCGCCCTCACCCATCTTTGCCCCCCAGCTTCCACGTCCCTCCACACCAGGCTGCATCCTGCCCTCCCTCTCCCCCACCTCCTGCTGCTCGTGGCCCCCTCTAGCAGGCCACATCCCAGCCCCCGCACAGCTCCCGGGGTCCCTCCTGTAGGTCCCACACGGTTCCTCTCCCGCCCCTCAGATAACCAGAATTTTTAGGTTACCGTCATGCCCTAATCCCTGGGCATGCCGGATAACACAGGTTTTACTGTAATGACACTTGAGCAGATGAGTGTTCCTAATTTGATCTTACCACTCTAAAATTCCATGTCTCACAGTAGAGTGCTGACTTGTAACCACAAGAAGTTATTAGAATTTGATCAGTGGTTCAAGAGCATTTCTCCTCCAAGTAACTATTTAACAGCTTGAAAAAAAAAAACCAATAATTGGTTATACAAGACTTTCCCATTTCCTAAACTATTTGCTATAATCAATTATGTAGAATTTTCTGTTAGATAATTAAGAAATCAGAACCTATTTAATTTGTACTCTGCAGAAAATTACTATGAAATTTGTGTGCTTTACATAGTCCTGATGTTTTTACTTTTTTGTCTTCCCCAGTAATTCTGAGCCATCACAGCATAATAGTGAAGGAGCAGATAATTCCAGGGATGACTCAAGCAGCCATAGTGGATCTGAAAGTAGTTCTGGATCTGATTCTGAAAGTGAAAGTAGTTCCAGTGACAGTGAAGCTAATGAGCCATCCCAGTGTCCCTCTCCAGAGGTAGGCTTTGATATCTGGTTTGAGTTCTAATCCGTCTAGAATAATCCCTGAGTACTATGATCTTTGCATCAGTTTCGATTGTTAAGAATACAGTGATAGTTTGAGAACATGCTAAATAAAGCATAAAATTGAGAACATTGTGGAATGCTTTTCAGCAGCAGTTTGTCGCATATGCTAAATGAACTGTTTAAAAAACCCACACATTTAGTGCTTGGCTTTGACATGTATATCATGCCACTTGGCTCTGAAAATTTGAGTCTGAGTTACTCATAGTAATATTACAAAACTGAAAAAGGTAGCTTAAAGCATAGTATGCACTAACTTTCATTTAGTCATTGATGTATATGTGGTATATCACACAATTATGGGTGCAGTGATTGAACCAATAACATCTATTGTGGCTCCTCTTATTCACTGCCAACAGTTGTTGGTCAATACTCTGTTGTCAGCCTCACCACAGTGAAGGTACAGGAGCTGTGGTTTACACACTATATTCTAACACATCATACTTAATTCACTAGTGAATTGGCTGTTCCTTTGGTGTATAGCAAAACATTGCAGCCCTCGGAGAGAGACTGGGGAATGAAATGTACAGTGTTTAATACTCTTTCCTCTTTTTTTAGCCTGAGCCACCATCAACGAACAAATGGCAGCTTGACAACTGGTTGAACAAAGTGAATCCACATAAAGTGTCACCAGCTTCTTCTGTGGACAGTAATATCCCATCTTCACAAGGTTACAAAAAAGATGGCCGAGATCAGAGCACTGGGAATGGGTATACAGATCAAAGTGGATCTAAGGAATCTATTTCCTCCACTCCAGGGCGAGATTCCAAAACTACCCAAAAAGGATCGGAGAGCAGTCGTGGCAGGCAGAAGTCACCTGCACAGGGTGATAGCACAGTACAGAGGAGGACAGTTGGTAAAAAGCAGCCCAAAAAGGCAGACAAGGCAGCTGTTGAAGAGCCAAGAGGAGGGCTTAAAATAGAAAGCGAAACACCAGTGGACATGCCAACAAATATGCCCTCAAATAGGCATAAAGCAGCCACAAAGGGCTCTAGAAAACCCAACATAAAGAAGGAGCCCAAATCTTCCCCTCGGCCTTCAGCAGAAAAAAAGAAATATAAGGCTTCAAGCAAACCTTCCCAGAAATCCAGGGAATTCATAGAAACTGATACCTCATCCTCTGATTCTGATGAAAATGAGAGCCTGCCTCCTTCATCACAAACCCCCAAATACTCCGAGAGCAATAGGACTCCTGTTAAATCTTCCATGGAGGAGGATGACAGCTTTTTTCGGCAAAGAATGTTCTCTCCTATGGAAGAGAAGGAACTTCTTTCACCACTAAGTGATCCAGATGAAAGGTACCCACTTATCGTGAAGATTGACCTGAGCCTCTTATCAAGAATACCAGGGAAGCCTTACAAGGACATAGACCCACCCAAAGCAGAGAAGAAAAGTGCACCAGAGAAGCATACAAGAGAGTCCCAAAAACCAGTGTCAGACAAAAATTCCACCAAGGGCAAAAGGAAGCATAAGGTAAGTGATCAATTGAGATAAGCTTGATTTGAGACTAGATAAGTTTTCAATCTGTTGATGGTTTGCTACTGAGTTAATTTAGATAGCCCAGTGAGGAAGAATGCTTAGTCTTAGTGACTCCTCTAATGAATTAAAAAGTGGTACTGTCTCTTTTGAAGAGACTCTGTCTAAGCCAGTGGTCCCCAACCTTTTGGGACTGCTGGGTGCCCGGGGGCGGGAGCTGCGCATGCGCTGCGCGCCTGGGGTGCAAGAATGGCTCCGGCTGGCCCTGGTCACTAGGCAGGCGGACATAAATGCCCCAGTGGGTGCCATGGCACCTGCGGGCACCACGTTGGGGACCACTGGTCTAGGCTGTCTTCACTGGAAGGATGATTGGTGAGGTTAAAACAGGACACTGGGTTCCTGGGACTTTAGAGCCAGGTGAGGGAGAATCGAAGCATGTGTGACGTGATAAAGATTGTAACTCCCATTGCCCACAATGGAATTTATGCTGTGAAATGTAGACTTATTGTAGTGGTATCATTGGATATAGAGATGAGTAAATAGCTTTTTCTTAGTGACACCAACACTGGTTCTGATGTTTAAATCAACAGATTGCCAAAAACTCTTCTTACGCTGAGCTCTGCCTGGTAATGCTTCTTATTACTGAGAAAATGCGGGGATCTTTGGTAGGAGTGTGGACTGAATGATTAATTAGGTTTATCCACCTCTGACTCCTGCAATTCTAAGAAATCATCAATGGCTATAGAAACTGAGAAGCTCTGATTTGGAGCCATAAGGGTATATCTATACTATACTTAAACAGCAGCAGCTGGCCTGTATTGGCTGATTTGGGCTTCAGGGGGTTGGGCTCTATGCCTGTTGAACTATGGTATTCAAGCTGGAGCCTGGGCTGTTACCCTCCCTCCTGGTGGAGTCCCAGAGAGCACCTTGCTCTGCCCCTACACCAGAGGTGGACAATACAAAAATGGCAGACTGCGGGGTTAGACCCTGCCTGGCCGCTGCTGCTGTGTTTACCTGTGGCTCTGCAGGTAACAGGATCACAGTTCTCATTGGCCATCAAAAGTGAAACCGCTGTCTAGATGCAGTTCTTTCAGGGGAAAAAAACCCTTTTTCGAAAGATCCTGTACTCTAGAAACTCAGGACAGTGGTTTCACTTTGGAAATGCCCTTTTCTGAAAGATTGCAGTGACTCCATTATGCAAATGAAGCATGGGATATTTAAATCCCCGCTTCATTTGCACTTTCGATCTGCCTAATTTACATCCCTCTTTCAAAAAAGGGCTGTAGTTTAGACATAGCCAAACAGTTGTCTTCAATTTACTAGCTTCCCTGCTGAGAAACCAAGTGATTTGTGGAATGAGGCAGTATTGGTGAACTTGATCTGGGATTGAAAACAAATGGATTCCTCCATTCTTGTCCAAGCTCAGGTTACCTCTTTGCCAGAGTCAGCAATGAAATTGAGGAAAGGTTTCTCATCTGAAAAATGGCAGGTAACTCTTGGGAGGGACAGAAAGCAGGACACTAGCTAATGGGTGAGAGGATGGAGTGACCTTCCCAGATGACTCTGTCCCACCCCATCACAGGTTATCCAGCTGTGGGGAGGTGCTTCTGTCCTCCTGCTATACCAGATACAGAGTTCTGAGCCACAGGGCTCTCTGGAATGACAGTGGTGAAAGGAGCAGAATGTGGGCCCTTCCCACCCTGGGGTGTCTCGGGAATATGTTTTGCCCCTCCCATGTATTATCTTGTGCTATACAAGATCTAGCACTCCATGTGAATGCACTCAGTCTCCAGTAGCTTCAGACCTAATTGCCTTCCTGTTTAGCCATTTGTTCCTTGCAAAACAATAACAAAAGTGGCGGCTATTATGGACAGAAACCCATCAGAAAGAGCTATACACCTACATCAGGTTTTGGTAGGATCACTTAAACTTGGGCCATATCCCAAAGAATTGTCACTAACCATCTTCAAAGTCCTGAGGCTACCTCCCATTCCTAGTGGTGAGGTCACGGTGGACATGGGTCCATTTTTAAGGCCAGCGGGAGAGGCAAACTACTTTACAGTCGTACTCTAAAATACTGAGTCTGAGAGATTCTGCAATGATCCTCTTAAATCTAACAGCTGACAGATGTCAGTTGCTTACATGATTTATTGATCTTTGGTTGCCCAGTTGTATAAGTTCTGTGCAAAAGAGCATTTGGTTACTAGATTACAATATAGTACATTTTATTATTTTGGACCCTAATCTCGAGCTGTGTTTCTTATTAGAATTACTGTTGTACACTTGTTTTTCTGCCTCTGTTGCTTATGGTAGATTTGAAGATTAATGAAAGTGTGTAGGTAGTTTAGAAATTCACTTTCAAAACCTTTTGACACATGATAGTCCACTTTTTTATAAGCATTAACTGTTATCAAAAGAAATATTGACAAATATTTAATGACACTATGAATTTTGCTTTTTTTAATCTCCTATTGTTAACCTGTAAATATCAAACTCTGTCCTAAAGCTCTCCTTTATGCTTGCTTTATTCAGAATGATGATGAAAACAGAGCTGGTGAAAGCAAGAAAACTAAACTGGAAGATAAGCCTTCATCAGGCCACAAGACTTCCAGCAACAGAGAGTAAGTAGAGTGGGAAAATTGGCTGTGTTTTATGTCTTATAAGGCATATAATGTGTTAAGGGGAAGATTGGGACCCAACACCCTGTATGCACTTAAAAATCTCCCTCTAAATATCTACTTGCCATCACCAGTGTTCCCTGTAACTTATGTCCGTGTGCAGAATGAATATTTTTATGTGAATGAATACAGAGATGTGCAACACATAATCTACATGTCAGAGCACATAACAAAATTGTTTCTGCACATGGGCAATTCGTGGTGGGGTTGGGGCTAAGGGGCTTAGAATGTGGGAGGGGGCTCAGTGTTGGGGGAGTTGAGGGGCTGCAGATGGAGTGTTTGGGGTGTAGAAGGGGGCTCCAGGCTGGGCCTAAGAGGCTTGAAATGTGAGAGTGAGCTCCGAGCAGGAAGCTGGGGTGGGAATGCAGAGTCTAGGTGAGAGTTAGGGTGCAGGAGGGGCTCAGGATTCGGAAGAAGATAGGATACTAGAGCAGGCTCAGGACTAAGGCTCTGGGTTGGGGCTAAAGTTCCCTGTGTGCTTGGGAGGCCACCCAGGAGAGATTCAAATGCTGTCTAGCTGACTTAACAGAGCACCCACAGCTGGCAGCATGTTTCTACTGGTGGTGCACACATGCATATGCCTCAGTACACATAACATAATTTATTCTGCCCATGTATGGGGGGGAGGGGAAATAGAGGGAACATTGGTTGGGGATTTAGACCACTTACTGGGGCAGTTTCTGAGGGTTTTGTTTTTGTTTTTTTGGTGAGGGTGACTCCAGGCAGCCTGTGCTACACTGCCTTCTACAGGCACCACCCTATGCAACTCCTGTTGTCTACCTTTCCCAGCTAATGGCATCTGTGGGGACAGAGTCTCCAGGTGAGGGCAGTGCAGGGACAGAGTTTCCTAGTTCAGGTGGGGAGAGGGAAAAGGCCTCTGCTTCCCCTCTCCTCCAGAAAGAGCTGGCCCAGAAAACAAGGGCTTGATGGGCTGCATCCTGGAGGTTCCCTTTAGCTGGGGGTCCTGGCTGCAGCCCTTAAAGTCCCTTACTTAATCTAGCCCTACGGCTGCAGCTAGTGGAGATTGCCTCTCCTCTGGCCCCAGCTTTAGATGGCTGTGGAGCTTAGGAGGGGGCTCTGGCCACCACTTAGAAAGGAAAAATCAGTTGCAGCTACATTGTTCGTGGGGCAAGCTTTCATGTGTATCTTTTACCCTAAGTTTGGGGGTTTCACAGTAACTAATCTGCATGCATGTATTTCCCAGAACCTGGCACACCGTTTGCTTCTAACGAAGAAGAGTTAGTTTATTTAACAACTTGATTTCACTATTGCAAAGTAGTTTGTTCAAAGGTCATTTACTTTGATAACAGTTTCAAATAGGTCGGGTTTATTTCCTTCTGGGACTCATTTTTCTTAATTTTTACCTTAACACAGGGCAGTGTTTAAAAATAGGCAAGCTGCATAATGCTAACATATGTAAGATTTTGCAAATATTCATTTCACTTCACCTAACCTCACTCACAAATTAATCTACTCCTTGGAAAATGGATGATTCCACATCTGTTGAATGAAGAATTAAACTGCAGTGCCAAGAAGATATTTTTTTTTCCAAGTCTTGCAATAAGCCACGTCTTTTGATTTCTATTCCTAGGATTTAAATACTGGTTCACTTTTAAAAATGCACCACAATTTTTTTTTTATATTGACTGTATTTATCTTGTGATGACCATAGATTAGAACTGCTCTATAACTGGCAAAATAGATATCTTATAGCCACATAAAATTAATTTTTCAGCGAGTCACAGTGCAAATTAACAAGGTTCCTAGTGTACTTTTAATCATTGGCAAGTTGTTAATTTTTGTGGCTTTTCCCCCATCTCTTCCTTAAAATATGTGCTACTTCAGATTACACAATAAAACTATGCACTGGACCCCATATTCCACTGTAACAAATAAGAAAACTTTAAAAAAAAAAAAAGTTAAGTTCCAGAACCTGCAATAAGTCATCTACTTTTCCTAGCTTTGAGCTGCTGAGAACATTGGCCACTCCGAATTACTAGAGTTGTAACAGAAAGACAAGGTAGGTGAGGTAATAGCTTTGATTGGACCAGTAAAAAAAAAAAAAAATTACCTCAGCCACTTTGTCTCTTATATCCTGGGACCAACACAGTGCAACAGAACTGCATGCTGCAGGGTAACAGTTTCATTGTGTTCAGTTGGGAATATTAAGGTATTTCAGAGTTTCTAAAAAACTGATTTTCAGATTCCTTGGCAGGGACTCTTGAGTTTATTCTTACCCTTTTATTTGTATTCTGTCTGCATAAAACCAAATGTTCTTTAGATTAATAGTATGGAAAACGTTTGGGTTTTCTATTGAAAAATTTATTACTGTGCAGATAGCTGTCCAAATGGCTTATCGTTCCAAGTAGAAGATGGGTTAACAGGCCTCATGCTTGCCATTGATTGCCAACAGTAGTCCTTGAACAGTTAAGGCAAGGAGGTGATACATATGTACTGGATGACTGAATTAAAGGCAGTTTTCTCTTTTGATTGGGCAAATAGAGTGCATGGCAGTCGGAACAAACTCTCCACCTTAATGTTGCAGCAGTCAGGCAAGAGCAAACAGTGTCATTCATTTTTGGGGGTTGTAAATATTTGGTTTTTTTGTTACACAAGTATTTTTCTGGCTAGAATCTTTTTTTCGAATCAGAACAAGATCAAATAGTAAAAACAAGATCAATCTGGTTCACCAAAAGAACAGTTATTAAAAATGAGGTAAAAATAAATATCCCCATAAAGAGTCATGATAGGTCAAAGTAATTCTTTTTGCCGTATCTAAAAATAAGCTGTACTTATTCACTTTGTACAGGTCTTCAAAACTAAGTGCAGGTAAAGAGAAGGATCTGCTCCCTTCTCCTGTAGCCCCAGTCCAGAAAGATCCCAAGCAAGAACATGGGTCCCGGAAGAGAACAGTCAGTCAATCTTCTTCCTTAAAATCAAGCAACAACAGTAATAAAGAGAGTAGCAGCAGCAGTAAAAGTAACTCCTCTTCCAAACAAAAAAAGACAGAAGGGAAGTCTTCTAGCAGTGCCAAGGAAATCAAGGTAAGGAGTTTGTTTTGTAAATGCTTTCCTCTAATATTCACTATTTCCCTATGTGCAGTTTTGCACATCAATGTATATTCTAAGCTTTGATTGAAGCTTAAAACGCTGAAAAACTAAATTACATTTTACTCCGTGGTACTACACAAATAATTAGGTTATAAAGAAGCCTGTAAATGGAAAATAACTCAGCAGCTATTCAGTAGAATTGTAGAGTCCCTGGGATAGATTGGTGCTTATGTTATATGCAAGGCTCGACAGTTAGTATAATGTACTCGCCTGTGGCGAGTAGATTATAAGCTGGCACAGCCGTGCAGTGCGGTCATGTCCCAAATGAGGGAATTTGCTGGACCAGGGGAGGTTCCCTGCTGCCAGTCCCCAACCCACCTCCCCTCCCAGCTGCCTCCACCTCCCCCTAGCCACCCCATCTGGTGGGCTGCCTTGCTGCTGCAACCTCAGAAGTCCATGCCTCTGGCCCGGCCCCATTCCCAGGACAGCCCTGGCCAGCCCTCTTGACCCCTGGAGCTCCCAGCCAGGACTCCCTGGTCCAGGAACATGGACCATGGATGTTGCCAGACAAGAGAGTTCTGGTTTTGGGAGGTCCACTGTGAATAAAGGTTGTTTATTAATCATTTAATTTGGTTAAGAACATGAGAACAGCCATCTTGGGTGAGACCAAAGGTCCATCTATCTCAGTATCCTGTCTTCCAACAGTGGTCAATGCCAGATGCCCCAGAGGGAATGAACAGAAACAGGTAATCATCAAGTGTTCCCTCTACTGTCATCTGTTTTCAGCCCCTGACAAACAGAGACTTAGAGACACCATTCCTGCCCTTTCTGGCTAATAAGTATTGATTGACGTAACCTCCTTGAGTTTATCTAGTTCTTCTTTCAACCCTCTTAAAGTCCTGGTCTTCAACATCCTCTTGCAAGGAGTTCCATAGGTTGACTATGCGTTGCATGAAGAAAAACTTCCTTTTGTTTGTTTTAAACCTTCTATTTGGTGTCATTTTTCAGAGTTGTTTTTATAAAAATAAGAAATCAATAATATATTTTTATATGGATCAAATAATTGAGCCAATTGTTATTTTTGCAGATTTTTACTTCTGACTATAAAGGAAAAGATAGTACAGAGTGTTGTCCGTGCCTCCCCAACTCCACCCCCCCCCCTCCCCTGTTCCCTCCCGCGCAATTTGATTTGCTGCAGTAAGGAGAATAAAGGGATTTATGTTTGAGGCTGGGAGAGAAAAAGGAGTGAGACAGGAGATTTTGGAAAAAAAAATCTTTAGAAACTACTAACTCAGAAGGCAGTTCAGACTAATGTACTCTTGTGACATTGTGTGTGTGTGTGGAGAAGGAATTATGGAGTCTGCCTGATCACGCCTATATAAATGGATACTATTGGGTCATGCATAATATCTGAGGATGTCTGATTAAAACAGTATTAAACCTAGGTGTACGATGGGCGGGCAAAATACAGCCCATGGGCTGGATATGGTCCACCTGTGGCCCAGTGGGAGCCTTAGACAGGCTCCCTGCCTGCACACTGCTCAAAGTGATGAGCTGCTGGGGCCCTGTGATCTCTGCATGCCATGGGGGGACAAGTTTGCACACTGCTCTTGCTCCCACGCACCATCTTGCAGTTCCTGTTGGCTGGAAACTGGCCAAAGGGAGCTGCCTGGGTCGGGATTTTGATGCAGGCAGTGGGCGGAGGACCTCCTCCCCAGCGGTGTGCAGTGCACAGAAATACACATGGCCCCCACAGCCAGCTACTATGAGTGGTGTGCGGGGCACAGCAGGCTTCTCCTGAGGTGCCGACTCTGGCTGGGAGGTGCTTACCTTAGGTAGCTTCTGGCCAGCAGCCCGGCAGGGTTCTGCACCTGGCACTCCTCCTCCCCAAACCTTCTGCATCCCCACTCCTGCACTCATTACCCCCTGCCCCAGGTCACTACTCAAACCCCCATTCCCCATCATGTACACCTGTTCTAGGTCACAACCTAACCCCTTACGTCCCTCCTCCAGGTCAGAATCTTTGCCATACCCATATCTCCTTGATCCACTGTCTATGCCAAACTTCCTTCTGCACCCAACCTGCATCCCAGACCCCATATCACCTCCATTAATATCGTGGAAGAATGCAGCCCTTGACTACTTACTAAATTCTTGGAGCGGTCCTCTCCTCTCCCCATCAAAAATCATTGCTCACCTGTAGTATACGATAAGCAGTTCTCACTGACTGCTGTGCTGTCAGATGGCAAGAATATAATGTGCTAAGGGCAAAATGTTACTACAATTCACAAGATTTGAACTGCATTGTAGGATGTTGGTTCCATCTTGTCTTGAGGCTTCTGCAGTAAACAGAGGTTCAAAGCAGTAGGGATGAAATTGGTATGTTGCTGTATTTGGCATATCTTAAATGGCTAACCTCAGCAATGTATGAAGAAAAGATTTGAAGCAAAGTCAGAGGAACTAATCATGACAGCTGTGTGTGCAGATTGAAGCAACTGCTATTCTAGATCACAAACTTATTTCGCTCATTTGAGAAGAAAGTATCTAAAGTAGGAGTGGAGACAACAACCTTAGATGGTGACTTCATCAGATTTTGTAAGCCAGGCAGGATTGGTCTAGTCTGTGCATGCATGGGAGGCTTCCAAGGAACCTGGAGGTGCCTCAGGGGATTGTATTATAAATTGACTGGAACCCGTTTTTTCCTCTGCATCAGCACAGAACCAAGTCTGGGCTATTTTTTAATGTGAGTAATTAGTACCTCCTTATGTTCAGTTGGGTTTTAATTCCTGGCTTTAATTAGTATATTCCTGTTGTGTGCCACTGAATGTGTGCTACAGCTGGGTGTATTTCTGTTCTGAAGTGGCTGCATTTTGGTGATGGGTGAATGGAGATGATATATTGCTGTTTTTTAGGCACTGAAAGTGTCTTTCGCCAGCAGAAGCTAACATAAGAACGGCCGTACTGAGTCAGACCAAAGGTCCATCTAGCCCAGTAGCCTGTCTGCCGACAGGCGCCAGCACCAGGTGCCCCAGAGAGGGTGGACCGAAGACAGTGATCAAGCGATTT
>JANRFK010006688.1:21889252-21914256 GCA_030068395.1 Apalone spinifera
GGGCTAGATGGACCTTTGGTCTGACCCAGTATGGCCGTTCTTATGTTCTTATAAAAGGTACTACCCCTCCCACCTTGTCTCTTACTTGCTATGTCATGTTGAACTGAACTTTAAGGCTCCTAGCACATTTTGGATGCTTGAAACTTCTGAAATATTAGGTAGTCCCATGTTAGTAAAAGCCATGCTACAGAGTCAATTCTTCTGAAAGGAACAGAAAAGCAGAAAACACTTGCAGCACCTCTTCTAGCAGGATAATAAAATACATGGAACTTAGTCATTACTAAGTTGAGGAGGGGTATTCAAGTTATTCTTGGAAACCTTTTGTCTGATTTGTTTTAGCAAAAATCCATTTGGCCTATCAGGGAGGCTTGTAAGGGAGCTGATTATGGTTCCTTGATCATCAGTCTAGCTGTACCCCAACATATGTTGGAGCACTAATGATTAAGAGAAGCCTTTCAAAATCATGATGTGTAGGTGGTAAATGTGAATGACAACTAACCTGCTACTAAGCTGACCTTCTAGTCTGTATTTCATAGAACACTAGAACTGGAAGAGACCTGGAAAGGTCATCAACTCAAGTCCCCTGCCCTCATGGCAGGACCCAGTACCATCTAGACTATCCCTGATAGATGTCTATCTAACCTGTTCTTTAAATATCTCCAGAGATAGAGATTCCACAACCTCCCTATCAATTTATTCTAGTGTGTAACCACCTTGACAGGAAGCTTTTTCTAATGTGCAACCTAAACCTCTCTTGCTGCAGTTTAAGCCCATTGCTTCTTGTTCTATCCTCAGAGGCCAAAGAGAACAATTTTTCTCCCTCCTCCTTGTGACACCCTGTTAGATTCTTGAAAACTGCTGTCATGTCCCCCCTCAGTCTTCTCCTTTGCAAACTAAACAAGCCCGATTCTTTCAGTCTTCCTTCATAGTTCATGTTCTCTAGATCTTTAATCATTCTTGTTGCTCTTCTCTGGACCTTCTCCAGTTTTTCCATGTCTTCCTTGAGATGTGGTGCCCAGAACTGAACACACTACTCCAATTGAGGCCTAATCAGCACAGAATAGAGTAGAACAATGACTTCTTGTGTCTTGCAGACAACACTTCTGTTAATGCATCCTAGAATCAGGTTGGTGTGTGTGGGGTGGTGTGTGTTTGTTGTTCTGCAACAGCGTCACACTGTTGACTCATATTTAGCTTGTGGTTCTCTATGACCCCTAGGTCCCTTTCTGCAGTACTCCTTCCTAAACAATCACTTCCCATTCTGTATGTATGAAACTGACTGTTCCTTCCTAAGTGCAGTACTTTGCATTTGTCCTTATTAAAGTTCATCCTGTTTACCATGTAACCATTTCTCCAGTTTGTCCAGATCACTTTGAATTATGACCCTATCCTCCAAAGCAGTTCCAGCCCCTCCCAGCTCTTGGTATCATCTGCAAACTTAATAAGCTTACTTTCTATGCCAATATCTAAATGGTTGATGAAGATAGTGAACAGTACTGGTCCCCAAACAGACCCCTGCGGAACCCTACTCGTTATGCCCTTCCAGCATGATTGTGAACCATTAATAAGTACTCTCTGAGAATGGTTATCCAGCCAGTTATGTACCCACCTTATAGTAGCCCCATCTAAGTTTCATTTGCCTAGTTTATTGATAAGATCATGTAAGACCGTATCAAATGCCTTACTGAAGTCTAGGTATACAATGTCCACTGCTTCTCCGTTATCCACCAGACTTGTTATCCTGTCAAAGAAAGCTATCAGATTGATTTGACGTGATTTGTTCTTTACAAATCCATGCTGGCTGTCACCTATCATCTTATTTTCCTCCAGATATTTGCAGATGAATTCCTTAATTACTTGCTCCATTATCTTTCCTGACACAGAAGTTAAACTGACTGGTTTATAGTTTGCTGGGTGGTTCTTATTTCCCTTTTTTTATAGATGGACACTATATTTACCCTTTTCCAGTTTTCACAACCTGTCCTGTCTTCTGTGATTTTTTTTTTTCAAAGATGATGGCTAACACATTGGAGACCACCAGGAAGAAATTAAGCAATGAACAATCATCTTTTTTTAGTGGATTTCTAAATGTTTTCATAACTAATTGTGGCAGTCTTTTCTTCACAGGAAAAAGTTCTGAACAGTTCATCAAACTGTCCTCCTGCGTCCACCCCAGCTACTGAAAGCTCGAAGTCCAGAAGAGCAAAACTTGTTTTTGATGACAGGTGAGAACAGTGGAAAGTGCTATATGCACATTAATTCCCTATTTAGAGAAGAGAAAATGTAATTTGGGTGTGCAATTTTTAAAATGTATAGTAGCTTCCTATGGATGAGAGATGCTTTGCCCTGAGTGTACAGTATTGTTCTGTGGGGAGACCTGCATGCTGTTCATGTAATCATTTGCCTGGTGTACGTATCAAAAATTTGCCAGATGGTCTAGTCATTGCGAAGGAACCATAGATTCCTTTTTACATTTGTACTCAGCCTGAAACAAGCAAAAAATCGGTTCTGACAGTATGTGATTGTCTTGTGTCCATTTTTAAGAAATACTAGTCTCCCTTTCTACAGGCTCACTTCATACCTCTCCAGACAAGTCTGCCTGTTCACTTTTGGCTGAGCTGGCTTCCTCCGGAGTCAGTGACTGCTCGCAGGCATGATGAGGATAGAATTGCAGATGCACAAAAGTGGGAACTTGGAATCATTTGGTTCTGTGCTGTCTAAGTTAAAATATTTTGGAGGATCTGAATCAGTTTAAAAAAAAAAGTGCTCAAGTGAACAAATTCACATCAAGATCATGCATGCATGGTCTATTTCATGCATGCATGGTCTATTTCATAGCTGGGTGTTCTGTACAGGGGCTCTGTTCCAGTTTTATCAACTAATTCAAGGTTGGTTGATTTAAAAGCATTGCTTTCTGAATTAAGTACTTTTAGGGGCCAACACAAAGGCAAACAGCCTGATTACAGGAATAGTTTGCCTCTTCTTCTACTAGATATTCCTGGACAAAATCAAGTTATAATGGATTTAGATTCGGAGCACATATCTATAGTTCCAAGGAAGTTGTATTTGGCTTGGGGATAACTACATTAAAGCCAGGAATTTCAGAGTTCAGGTTAAACTTAAAAGAAATACATATTTATTAAGGTATGGCACGCAGGTGGCTTTAACTGCCCTTCAGTGACTGTATAATTAAGCATTTTAATATTTTTGTTTTGAGGTTATGGTAAACTGACCTGTAAAGATATTAGGTTTTTTTCCTTTTATAGAGTGAACTGGTGCCTCTTAAATAAAAAATGATTCACTTTTAAATGAACTGTTATAAAATGGTGATTTTTAAATGAAATTGGGTGTGCCTGGTGCTTCCTATTGTTATGAAATAGGGGACTGGTTAACTCCACCTATTTGTGTATTTGGGATCTCTTGTTCAGATTTTAGTCAATGACCTTGTAAAATATATTGTTAAATAGGAACAAGCAGTCCTATTAATCTCTAGAGACTAGTAGAAAATTAAAGATCTCTTATAATTACTCTTTTGAGCTTGATTTAGGACATGAAGCCATATACCACAAATCAGCTTGTGTGACCTAAGTTCAAAAATAACAATGGAATTGCTGATTGTCTTGATTACTTCTGAAAGTTTCACATCTGTGTTAATACTACCCTTTGTCATCTGCAGATTGGGAGCTCTGCACAGGGACATGTCAGATCAGGGTTGGGCAATAATTTTTGGTGGGTGGCCACTCCAAGATTTTGGAAAGTGATCAAGGGCTGCAATTTTCTGTGGAGGAGATGTGGGGTCTAGGATGGAGGCTGGATACAGCAGGGTGCATATGGTAAGGGATTAGAGTGCAGGAGATGGTGTGAGTCTGAGGGAGTTTGGGTGAAGGGGGGTTGAGCTAGGTATGGGGATTGGGCTGCAGGGTCTGGGAGGGTGTTTGGGTGCAGGAGAGGATTCTGGCCTGGGAGAGGGCTTTATGAGGGGATACAGAGCCTGAGAGGGAGTTGTGACCTGGAGCGGGGGAGGGGGTTGCAGAGGGTTTGGATCGTGACCTGGGGGAGGGAGTTGGGATGCAGGAGGGGCCAGAGTACCAGAGGCAGGCTCTGGCTGGGAGTCACTTACCTAAGAACTCCCAAGGCAGCTGGGCTCCCTGCCTGCTGCAGCCCCACATAACTTAGAGTTGCAGGCTGTTCCCTCCATGTGGCTCTCAGCTTCGGGAGGGGGAAGAGGCTTGGGCTGCCCCAGTACCCCAGGCCAATCTCTCAGCTCCTGCTGGCTGATTGTCAGTTCCTGAGGAGTGGCTTGGGGGGCAGGGAGATCACATGAAGCCTCCTCTTTCCTCCAGAGCAGAGAGCCTCCCCTTTCCTCCAGGGACTGCGCTTTAAACCCATGGCACCTGTGTGCCTGAGGGTCCCGGCTGGGTGGTCTGCAGGCCAGATCTGGTGGCTTTGTGGGCTGGATCTGGCCCCTAGACCATATTTTTTCCAGCCTTGTGTCAGCTGATGACAATGATTGAGCTAATGTGTCTGATTTGCTTGGCTAGGAAATGTGGAATAAGATTGCTAAATCCAGTGACTCTTAGTTGTCTTAAAACAGTAGTTGGAAGTAACCAAAGTAACTACATTCAGCTGTTTAAAAGGGTCTTTTATTATAAACACTATGTGCTGTTACTTGAGGAAGGAAAAAATAACCATCATCAAAAGATCCTGTAGGTACAAACCTTGACACACAAAGGGATTCAATTTTTAAATCTTATTAAACTCAGTTTTTGTTTGTTGCAGGACACATTCAGCTGATCATTATTTACAAGAAGCGAAGAAGTTAAAGCACAATGCAGATGCATTGGTAAGTAGAACCAAAATCATATATTTATAGGGTTGCACGTACTGTTAAATTGGTATAACTCCTTTTGAACTTGTACTCTTCTCTAGTGCTGTAATTCTCTCCCACATCTGTCTGTTTTTTAAAGTTTCATTCTCTTCAGTCTGACAGATTTGAGAAAGCTGTTTACTACCTTGATGCTGTAGTGTCTTTCATCGAATGTGGGAATGCATTGGAGAAAAATGCTCAGGAATCCAAGTCCCCGTTCCCTATGTATTCAGAAACTGTGGAATTAATCAAGTAAGCTTTATAAAGCAAGTAATAAGTGAAGCGCTAGGGAACAGGCAGGTGGTGCCCAGATTCTGTTCTTGATTTTGTTGCCAATATTTGGAAACTCTCATCTGTAAAATTTACCCAACACATCCATTCGTTGGGGGGTTAATGTCCTTTTAAAAGGACTTTAAGACCCTTAGATGAAAGGATTTGTGTGAGAGTGCAAATTGTAACATAAAAACCAAAAAAGCATTCTAAAACTTTCCTCATACAGACTTTTGAGTAAATTATCTGTGGATCTCTAGTAAAATGTGAGCAACTGGAACTATGTCTTAATGGTTTTCTTAAAATAATATTAAACTAGAAATGGCAATTGATAAATTACATTTTATATTTATTTACAATTTATTTTGTCATTCACTTCATGTATTGGTTTGCAGATACACTATGAAACTGAAAAATTACTTGGCACCAGATGCTACGGCTGCAGATAAAAGGCTAGCAGTGCTTTGGTAGGTACATTTTGATTTAGTAAAACATCTTGAGTCAAATTAGTGTGTGTTACGTCCAAAGATTCAAGTAAGCTTGTCGTAGTCATAGATCAATTTTTTTCATGGCATACCCTCCCGTATTCCTCTCTATATCCTTACTCCCTCCTGAGAGCCACAGTTAAGTGTGGGGCCCTAGCTCTCGGGTGCGGGTCAGTGAGATGGACAGGGATAAATGGGGAGAGTGCGTAACATGAAAAAAACTGATCATTGGCTATGACAACTTAATATATGGTTAAAGCACAGTTTTTTGGACTGCGAATTTGAAAGTAGAGTTATACTGCATCACTAAAACTACAGCATTAATGTGTCTGTAACTTCTGTTTCCATGCTCACACTTACGTGGATGTGAAATGTTCCCCTTATGAGAAATTGACAGTGTACTATCAAGTTAAATGTCTATTTCTCTGCCATTGTTGCTCTTTTCTGAGAAGCTCAATGTTCCATAAAGCATAGTGGTTGTATTAAATAATGTAGTGATTGTTCGGGAAACAGGGACATTGGCATTTATTGCTTAAGAGATAGAAGTGCTATAGCACTGATTTGAGCCTTTACCTTTTAATGCTGGCCTTGAAATTGAACTGTACGCTGACCCTTAGGGTTGAAAGAAGCATCAGTAGAAGACTAGTGGAGCCCAAAGATCTTCCTGTTATGCCCACCTACTGATGAGTCAACGTGCTATGTATGTCAGTCACTTAATGTTCCAAATTGTTCAGGCTGCTTCAGAGCAGAAAGGACAAGAATCAGTTTGGCACTGAGTGAAGAGGGAGGGGGAAATATTATGTCAGGTGCTACATGTCGTGATGCATATCCTGGTGTAATGGGCTTCATTTATTGTTAATACATTTATTTTGTTTATTTGCTAGTCTTGGGATAATTTTTGGTTGTAATCTCAACTCAGTGAGCAGTACTGGTTATGTAAACAAAGACAATGAAGAGCGTGTAACTGAAATCTAGTACTCAGGATTAGGGATGTTAAATTTAGTTTAATCAACTAGTTGATGGACTCTCTATCTAATTGATAAGAGGGGGAGCTGCAGCAGGGTTAGTTCCTGGCCTTTTGAGCTAACCCCGCTGTGGCAATGTGTGAGAGCCAGGCCCCCCCCCCCCCCCCCCCCCCGCCCTCTCTCTCTCTCTCTCTCTCCCCCCCGGCTACACACCAGCCTTAAATATAAAAAGGCTGAAGCACAGTTGGGGGACCCAGGGCGAGCCGGGAATCAGCTGTCCCAGCTTGCGCCAAGTCCCACGGCTGCACTTCTGTTTTTTAAATGTATTAGAGCCTGCAGGCTCTTAATACATTTAAAAAGAAGAGGCACAGTGTCTGGGACTCATGCCTGGTCCCTGCTACACCCCTGCCTCCCCTGGCCTCCATGGGAAGGGTGCTGGGGAGAACTGGTTTTTAAGATGGCTCCCCCTGTCCCCACTGCTCCTCTCCCTCTGATAGAAGCAGCAAGGGGGATAAGTGACTAGTCGAGGGACTAGTTGACTGTCCGATAAGATTTTGTCCGATAATCTATATTCCTACTCAGGATTAGACTCTTTAGTTTTCCTGAAAAATTAAATTGTGCTACTGTTGATGACAAAAGTTTAACTCTGAACTTCAGAGAGTATGCTTGAAAAACACACAGCTGTTAGCTGTGTACTTGCATTACTGAACTGTGGTGTGCACACTCATAAATGTGTTGCTATTTTTCTTTGGCTAGTCTTCGATGCCAGTCCCTGTTATATCTAAGGCTTTTCAAGCTGAAGAAGGAGAGTGCATTGAAATATTCTAAAACACTGACAGAACATCTAAAGGTAAAAAAGTCTGTATTATTGAGAGAGAAATCAAGAGAGTACCTTAGATTTTCAACTAAAATGTACTTTAATATGCTTCTATCTGGACAAGTGGCCCTTAAAGTTGAATTCTGACACACTGAACATTAATTTTCTTTTTTGTTACTGATCAAGATGGGAAGGGTGGCTACTTGCAGCATGACCACAATGTTGTCATTATCCTGATCGTCTTAGCATAATTTTCCATTTATAGTAATTTCTTGTCTGCTTTAATGAATAAACAATTGAGCAGATTTCAGAGAGGATGAAAAGAACATCTTCCTGGCTGCAGACATTACAAAGTTGAACCTAATTCATGTATGATATTAAGAGAATTCTGTTTCTGGAGGTACATTTTATGACTGCAGCTGTCCAACATTTGCAGAAGATGATAGTGGAGTAAATAATTTGTAGCTCATCCAACAACTTCCAAAGGCAGTTTCCTTAGCCAGCTTGCCTGAACTGTCACATACTCCCATGATTTTATATATTTTAGTTAGTATTTAAGGTGCCATGGGACCACTAATTGTTTTAAAAGTTATGGATTAACACAGCTACCCCCTGAGATACTCCCATGAGAAGTTCTAGAATTTTCAATAAAAACCTGTTTTAAGTCTGGATCAGGTTTAAACCTACTACCAAAGACTAACACATTTTTCCAACTCACTGACATGAGCCTTTTAAATGTCTTGAGTACCCTATCAGGGACTAGATTCTAGATGAGATTAAGGATGTTAAGAAGCGGGTAATTGGCTAATCATGTACTCAATATAATTTGTATGGTGTACATGATTAGTTACTAAGGGGCCCCACTGTGGCTCTGCAGTTTAAATGTAGTAGGAACTGAGCAGGCAAGCAGTCCAGATCCTACTACATTAAACTGCACAACTGCAGTGGGATAGGTCCTAGACCCAGCGTGATCCGGGGCTGCTGAGTCCTGGCTTGTGCCAGGTCCAGACCTACCTCGCTGCGGCTCTGCCTCTTAAATGCAGTAAAAGCTGCCTGGCTTTGATATAGAGGTAGCAAGCAAGGAGGGGAGGAACTGAATAGTTGACTTGACTACCTGATAAGCCTAGACTTATCGGGTAGTCGACTAATCGACTACTCTTTTTTACATCCCTAGATGAAATTGCTTAATCTGAATTTAGGCTGGGATTTTCCAAGGTGTCAGTAGGAATTAGGCATCTAATTTGGAAGCTCATAGTCTTCTTCAGAAATCCTAGCCTTTAATAGAGAAAGCAGCATGCTAATATATTTCTAGCTTTTGAGGAAGGAGTTTAATTGTTAACAGCCTTCACTTTGTTAAAAGGAGAATGCTGGAAAAAATTATGAAACTTGCCACCATAAGCAATACAGTCTAGTGGTTAGTGGAAGGAATCAAGTTAGGAGACATGAATTCTAATCCCAGCTGTTTGCTATGTACTATAGACAGATCAAAAATTCTTGGTGTCTTAGTTTCAGCAGTAAAATGGAATATTTTGTCCAAATTTAAAGTGCTTTAATTCTCCCATAATGGTTCAGACTTTTGGTTATCACAGAAGTATTCATTTGTGTAAACTTTTTTTTAATAAGCTATTAACATACATTTAAAAATCACCTGGCAAATTTATTTTTCCTAAACAGAATTCCTATAATAACTCTCAAGCACCGTCACCTGGCATGGGAAGGTAAGTAGCTTTGTAACATGTATATTAAACTACTTGATTTGGACATTTTTAAAACTTGTGAGGGAGAGGGGAATGGAAAAAGGCAGTCTGAAGGAACTGATTTCAGTGATTATTAAACTAGCTTGATGTATCTTTCCTGTGAAAACCAAACTCTTAACAATTAAAGTAAAAACTATTTCCTCCATCTGTTATGTACAATAAAGTGTCAGTGCAGGGTTTATAAAGTCACTCTTTACTCATATCACATAATTTTATCTGAAGTTTCATTAGTCAGTTTGTATTGCTGTAAGGATCCAGGCTATGTGTTGGATAACTATTAAATATGTTCACTTAATTGTTCAGGTAAATTTTGTAAAATTGCTGTTTTTGAAAGCACTCCAGACAGAATTTTAAATAACTCCTTACTGCAGTAGAGGTCTATGCCCTCTTGTACTGGATTAATACACAGCTCTAATTTCAATGGGTTATGTTCAAATATGACCCACTTACTTCTCCAGCATTAAAAGAACTATATAGACTTCCTAAGATGCCTGGAACCATTTGAGCTTGAAATGATATATTCAGAATGCAATACATGCAGGACTACCAACTCCACAGGAAAACACAGGGAGCAATTTGCTTGTATGTAAACTCTAGGAATCCTATTCTGATATATTTATCTGTGTAGTCAGAAAACCTACAAATCTGAAAATCTAATACAATTTTAAATTTCTCAACCTATTAAACATTTGACAATATATGGCAATGTAGCTCTTTCGTGTGGTTAGGATTTTATTTTTTCATCAAGTTTATTCCTTAAAATGTACATTTATCAAACATTCCTCAGTAAAATAATTAAATTAAGAGGTAAGGAATTTGGTCATAGAGTTAAATAACAGAGCTTGAAACCTTAGATGCTGTTTCCAATTCTCATGCAGACTTCGTAAGACATCAGAAAAGTCACTTAAATTTCTTCATTTCTTAACTTAAATGTAAAAACTTGAGAGCCTAGGATGGAATTACAAACTATTTTAATTGCAAATTAATAAATTATGCAGCTTGATACGTCAGAATACATACCTATTTTGACATTTTGTGTATTAAAAATCATGCTTTTGGGGGGGGGTTTTACAATTAGCAAGCCTGTTGGTATGCCATCTCCAGTCTCTCCGAAGCTATCTCCAGGAAATTCAGGGAATTACTCTTCGGGGGCAACAAACCCTTCAGGGAGCAGTTCTTCTGTAACTATCCCACAGAGAATCCACCAGATGGCAGCCAGCTATGTCCAGGTTACATCCAATTTCCTCTATGCCACTGAAATTTGGGACCAAGCTGAACAGCTTTCTAAAGAGCAAAGAGGTAAAGTCTGTAAAATTGGTAGAGTCTGTAAAATTGCGTGTGTTGAATTGTGCCATAAATGCTTGGAGATCTTTCACATTGAGCGAATTGGCTAATAGTATACAAGGCATATTTTGCAGTTGGTGTTTTTCTGTAGGAAAGATGGATAATTATTGCCTTAGATTTTCAATAATATCTCAGACTTCTGTGCTTTTGATGCTGAATGATATAAATAAGCCTCACACTGGCAGACTATAGGCAGACATAATTTTGGGGGCTTACTATAACTTCTAGCTTACAAATATGGATTTATATTCCCATTTTTTAAAATTTTATTTATTGAATATGCAAATTCTTTGGGAGAACTTACCACTTTTGGGAATGGGAACATCAGTGTGTAAAACCCTTTCCCATCTGTTCTTATCAATCAGCTTACTGCAAAAATGTTTTTTTATTCCTGTACTGTTTTCACCTCCTTCCACCTCTTCTCTCTCCCCTGATGTCATCTGAGAGAGATGTGTAATTTGTTAACCCATAATAAATGGCTGTCTCCTCAAAACCATGTTCTCCAAAGAGAAGTAAGTAAATGTGAAAGGAAATGTGCATAGTTTGATTTGTTTTTTCCTGTCATTCTAGAGTTCTTTGCTGAACTGGATAAAGTTATGGGCCCTCTGATTTTTAATTCAAGCATCATGACAGACCTAGTACGTTACACCCGACAGGGATTACACTGGTTGCGTCTGGATGCTAAGTGATATCTTGAACTGAAGGAATCAAAAGTAGAACACACTTTTCTTGCTGCCTCTGATTTTTCTCCACAACACTGTGTCATGTCAATAAGGAAGACTGCCATAACACATTGCATAGTTGACACTAAAAGCAAGGAATGCTTTCACTTTTCCCATCCTTCTTTGTATGTTTAACCTCAAACCATATCATGTTAATGGACTTCTTCAGTATTCTCCTTTTTAAGTTATTTAAATATTTTAAAATCGGCTACATATTAATAAGATATGGCTTCACTGCTCTGTAGTGGGATTGGAATTCCAGTCAGTAATACATACCTAATCAGTTTTAAAGCTTATTTATTTTCATTTGTTTTTAAAAATTTTTACAAAGCCCAGCTATGGGTTTTTTAAGACTTAGCTATTTCTTCCTATAAACTTACCCTATCAAGTACTTAATAGAGATTAAATGTAGACACTTTATTTAAGTACTGCGTGAGCTTGTTACTCTGTAATGTCTTGTGCTGGTAGAGCTTGTTAAAGAAAATAAGGGTTGATAGGTTCTAAAATCTAGGAACACCATGCTTTTCATGTCTAATGCCTACGACTCAAATCTTAAATAACTACAGTTTTTTTATTGCAGAATTTGTACTAAATTAAGAAAAGTTCCAGAGATATTCTTCTAAACATTAAGATATTTCATTTAAATGAAAATATAAGAGATGTATATGGAAAGATATTTAGTTATGTCTAACTTGGGTTGTTTTTTCAAGATTATTTCAGAACACTTGGTTAACACTATAGCAATCACAAAACATTACAGTAAACTTGCATTTAATGCAATATTGAAGTGATGGAGTGAGAATGAGCTTCAGCCTCTGATAGGTGCATACTGGAAATGTTTCATAATTGGACAATCTTGTGCTTTTTTATATCTCCATTTAAAACAGGTCTCCTTGCTTGTAATTATTTGACAATGAAGCAGCCAACTTAACAATTGAAAGAACCAGTAAATAATTACTACTAGAACTGTCTGTATTATTTCCATCGACTGACTGGGAAACCAAAAATCATAATAAGTGTTAAGATCCATTTTTCCTTTTTGGGTCTGCTAATAGATGGACGTGATCATGCCATAATGGCTATTGTGGGGTGCAGAGCTCATCTTTCACAGGGACATTGTGAAACTGTTCTGATGTAGAATTTATTTAAAATTTCTTTTTGCCTCCATGTTAATAGAGGCTCTTGTTAATGTCAGCTGTTTCTGAGAGGAGCAGAATATTCACTTTAGAAGTATGTTGGTGCAACAAGAATCCTGCATGGAGTTCCAAGTGGCTGCTTTTAAAAGTTGTAATCCAAAGTACCTTTCCACAAAAGGTTATTGTCTAGGTAAAAGATTAAAAATTATACTCCTTTCAATATTGGTTAGTGCCCCTATCATGTCTGGTGTGCCTTATGCCTTACTTTTAGATGAAGATTTTATGAATTGTTTACAAGGTGAAGTTTTACAGCAGGACCATATATACTGTATGGAGTTGGTCTTCTGCAGTACTTTTGGTAAAATTCCATTCTTTTCAACAGTCCTAGTGTATGTCATAGCAACTTTACTTCCTGTTATAGTGGTCTCCTTTTACAGAGTCAAACTCTGAACCCATTATAGTGGTATTGTGAAATGCTGCTTTGTTTTTATTTCCCATTGTCCCTTTATGTTCTACCAGATGTGAACATGCATGTTCAGGAAAATTATTGCACTAAATTTGTGTGTAGTTGTAGTCCAGTGCCAAAATGATGGCAATTTCAAAAGAAGGAATAGAATTCTATGCTACTTAGTACTGCAGTATGTCCTATGGGCTTTAAGAGTTAAGAAGTTTTGCAAATTAGTAACTTCACTAAACTGTAGCTGCATATTCATAGAGCTTCCTTTTGTGTTCCAACATTATTTGTACTTCCAGAAAAGTTTTGCTACAGACATATGGAGACAGTTAACCAACTTATGACTTTTCCCATTATACTTCAGCTTACATTCACTGTTAGAGATGGAACTTTCTCTACTCTCAAACTGCATCTTGGTTAATGGGATACTGTCAACTATTTTTCCTTTGTAATACTCTAAAGTGCCTAGCACACTTTTGACGCTATATAAAAATACTTTCTTAGAAGCTGCATTGTGATTTTGTTTTTTGTGTAGTGCTGCAGTAGCCAGCATGGCTGTTTCTAGCTTGCTCCATTATGAACCATTGCTATAAGCAGAAATAGTCTCATCTCTGGGAATATTGTTTCTTTTCTTATCCAGAGTCCCACCAGTATCATTGAGTGGTACATTTTTTAAGAGACCAGTTTGGTGTGTAGCCTTTATATCAATGGATTTTAAATATTTGTCTAAAAAATCCAGAAGACTTTTTAAAATCTATCAAAATGGGGACCCCAATGGGCTAAATAGTATACATTCTAGTGAACTGCCTTCTGGAGTATTGTCCCAGGTTTTCTATATACGTGAGACATATGCAAAGATCTTGTTAAAAAAACAAAAGCTCCCTCATCTTTGGCCATTTCAAATGGATTAAACTCAGTTTGACAATTCCAAAAGCATGTCTATTTTGGGGCTTACCTATTGCTTCAGTGAGAGAATTTTATTTTGCCAGATATAGAAGTTAAAACATAATGCAAATAGTTCATAAACTTCCATCTCTCTGCCAAAATGCAGGCTAACAAATCTGTCCTTTTTAATCTTTAATCATCAATGTGGAAAATTCATATCACTTGAGCGCTATTGCAACATGCACTAGTGTCTTGCCATGAAGGAATCCTTAACCCCCTGGTACCAAGGGTTCCTTAGATGATTATATATTTACACATATCAGTGTTGAGGTTTTTATTAATCCCTTTACGTCCCCCCAGTGGTGAACCCTTTTTTTTTTTAAAGGCTTAATAATCAGACTAGGCTTGCTCAGACATAGACATTATTTTGAATTTGCTGTCAAATTTTCAGGTTCAGAAATGACAATTTGCATCATTTATAATTGTCTATGATCCTTTAGAACATCAGAACAAAGTAGCCCATGATTTATTTTGATTTGAAATTATTAGCCGTAAAACAGTGCATTGGATGGCTCTCTTCTTGTCTCTTGATGGCAGTATGCAATTTGTATTGTGTGTCTTTTGTGTGTGTGTGTGTGTGTGTGTGTGTGTGTATATCTATCTATATAGATATATAGATATATATATGAATGCAGTCTGTCCAAAGTATATGTTATACTTGTTTTTAGATTATAGTGCAACTGACTATATTGATATATTATTTATTAAACTGAGTGTTGAATCACCATCTTACTGGTGATGAATCTTGATATTCTACAAGAGTGCAATGTATATTCTTTATATTGCTGAGGTTTGATTGCTGTGATTAAAAAAACAACAACCCCTAAAATGTATTTATGAATGACCCCAACATATAGAGAGTCAGTACTTTATGAATATAATTTCATACTTGCCTGGGGCAAGTGAAATAAAGCCTTAGGCATGTGACTGAGTAGTTTGCCAAACTAGTAGAAGGAGACTACCTTTGCTTTATTTAACATTTTGTTTACATAGCGGAAAAATGTACTGTCATTGATTGCAGTGCTTATATTAAAACAGTTACAAAAGGGCCTGAGCAAGTCAAGTTTGAATTAATTTGCCCATTGGGGAGTAAATAATTTCCAAATAATTGATTTTTAGCGCCCTAACAAATAATTCATAAATATTTTGGTCAAGGATTGAATTACTTTAGATGTAGTCAATCAGTATTATAGAAAGCTGTATATTTCCAAAAACAAAATTACATTAGCTATCTTTAAATAAAGAGTAGCCAAAGCTTTTGCTAGCCAACTCTGTTAAACACAAACTACTCTAAGGAGATTTCCTGGAGATGGAAGTACATAAAGAATCATGTTGTCAAATCTCATTTTTGAAGGAGTTTTGTCTGTGATGCCATTTTAAACTTAGCAGTGTTAGGAGGAAAGAGGAAGGGCATCTATAAAAATAAAAATAGATTTTTCTCATTGTGAGAATACTAGAGCAATGAACCTGGCCAGTTCCAAGACCAGACTTTGAGATTGACAGCATTCACTCTTTCTGTATTCCAATGTTCAGCTGAGCTTAAGTTGAATACACTGTTGAGCAGTTTGAAGTACTGCTGCAGAATAGAGTTTATATAGGCTATCCTCACGTAATTTTTTTTTACCTGCTTTAATTCCATCTGGAAACTTAATGGAAATTCATCCATTCCAATTGAGGTAACTCTCCATATTTATTAAGTCAATACTGGCAAATTGAAGTGTTCTCAGTCTTGAATTGTTTAGATATAACCTTAGTAAATCATGCAGTTTAGGTACACATAAGTATTGTAGTCCATATTTTTTTGGCTGCATTGGCATTAAATATCTGAAAGTTCAACTACAAGGACCAGACATGACTTTTGCAAGCACAGTTACTGACATTTGTATCTTGTCCCCCTTTTAAATGGTTTGAGGAAATTTTGTATATGGAGGATAAAGTGCTTATATATTTATTAAAGATCCTTTATCTTATTTGAAATTTATTATTTGGTGAAGAAGGGTGTTTTTTTTTCCTTTGGAGGAGGGTTGAGTAGGGCAGAGGAAGGTAACTTTAACCTATTGCTTCAAAGCCCTGGTTAATCATGCAGAAAGGTACTGTTAATGACAGGATGTCTCTATCCTATGCTTTGTACATGACAAATCCATGTCTTACATTTTGTTTCTAGGCATCAGTTTTCAACCAAAACTTACAAAAAACAAAAAAACTGTGATTTTATTTGTTGCAATACATTTGAAATTTCAAAGGGTACTTTGGGGCTCAAAATTAGGATTTTTAAGTCAGTATGTGCATTTCACGTAATAAAGCTGTTAATGGTGAGCAAAGTATTATATACTAACTAGATTTTTCCACATCTGTATAGTATATTCTATGTATTTTGTGGTATTGAGATTATAGAAAGTTTAGTGTCTGAAACATGCGTTTAATGTGTATTTTTAAACAAATTTATGGCAATTAAAATATTTGGAGAAAAGGGTATCACATTTCAATTTGTAAAGATCTTTTTAACTACCGTGTCATTAAAATGCTTTGTACAATGCAAAATGTAATGTAACTGGAGAAACTAAGTTTAATAAATATGAAATAGATTTTCTGTATTAAACTTTATAAACAGTGCTTCTATCTTGTGTAGGATTCCTCCTCAGTGGTATTACATCTTCTAGCTCAGTTCTCTTAGGTCTTCATGCCCTCTCAGTATTTCTTTCCATGCACTACAGCAGAGAAGAGTATTTGTTATGCAGGTAGTGCCCAAACTTATTTTGTAATTCATTTGATTCAGTGAAAATGCTCTTGTTTCAGACCAGTTGATCAGCATGCAAAGGTAATTGTTGCTGAAATATTTTATTTTAAAATTAAGCTGATGAAACCTGCAGCAGTTACTCGGTTAAAATTGTTCTTTATTTGAGCAGTTTGGCATCAGTGGATTTTTCTTCCAAATACCACTGGAAATCCTGCAATATGGAAGGAATCTATTATTTTGAGGCGCTTATTTAATAGAGTTGCTCACTCTGTTCCCTTTCTCAGAAGGGCTGCTTGCCTGAGAGCTGTTGGCTGGTGTCAGTGGGAGGACAGATGATTGGTTTATGTATTCACCAGGCCAAAGGGTAAAATGTCCATAGTCCAGCTGCATATACATACTCCTTGAGAGTGCCTCTTCAGCTTGCACCCCCACTGTGGCTTTCTTTGTTCATTGAATACAAGAGACGAACTCTATTTGCTAAATACAAATCTTTATCTTATAGGGGAAAAAAGGGAACAATTTAAAAACTGCAAGGTCTTTTATTGAGCATGTCTTCAGGAGCCCAGACCAGTGCATTCTTTCAACTTTCATGAAACCGTTACATCATTTCATACAACCAGTGTTTATCTTAAAAATATTAAATATATGCAGGTGCATAATTCAAAGTGTCCTCACTTAAGGATAGTTGATAATAAATATTTCATATATAGGGTTGGACATTGTCAAGTAACAATATTATCTTTTCGTGACAGGTCACTCACAGGAAATTCTTAGGGAACAGCGATTCTTCCTGCAAAAAAGGCATATCAATCATTATAGGTCATTACGTTATATTGATGTAATTATATAGGTCTCCATCTAGTATACCTATACACATAGCATTGTTCATTTAGTTCAGCTCCCTATGCAACTTGAATTTAAATCTGGTGTGTACGTTTACAGTAATTCTCAAATCTTACTGGTCAGCATATCCCAAAAGCACTTTTGAGGGAATGAAGATGCTATCAATGACTCTTGTTGGCAGGGAGGGATTGTTTGGTTTCTAGCATGTAAAAATGTATTGTAAAACGTGATGGCCTGAAACTAGTTCCTCTGCAGATGAAATGCACAAGTGCTGAATGCCCTACTGTGTAATGGAAATGCTTTTTCCTTCTAATCTACAGGCAGCATTTTCAGCACCTGTTCTTGCCTCTTTGAAAAGCTATGGGGCAACATATCAGCTTTGTTAAACAGCTTATAACAGATTCTCACAAATGTTTCTAAAATAACACGACTTCTATTCTCTATTAATTTCCCACCATGAATGTGTAGTGTGCGCTGCCTTGGCACTAGCGGCATCTCTTCCTAGATTAGGGGTGAAGGGTGCTAGGTATATTGCCACCAGCCTGGGTTCTCCCACACGAGTCAGTCTTCCATTATTTAATAATATTAATGTATTTGGTGTGTCTTGTTTAGACATAGTTGGAGGAAATGGGAAAGGGAGGCCCTGTTCCGTCTGTCTAATAATATGGGCTAATTCATGTTCAGACTTCTGAACTCCTTATCCTCATCTAAATAAAAATGTCCTCCTCTTATTGTGAGATGTTGCTTTTTCATGATACCATTTGCTTGAAGGGTGATAAATTTTAACGCTAAGAAGCAGTCATCACTTAAATCAGTCTTGTAAGAATAGTCTCTTAGGATGTGTTGACTACTTACTCTAAATAATCTATTCCACCTTGTATTTAGCCAGACAGTACCCTTCCCAATCCTGAAAAAGACCTCTGTGTAGCTCAAAAGCTTGTGTTTTACGATTAGAAGTTGGTCCAATAAAAGATATTACCTCATCCACCTTGTGTCTATCGCTACTGCCCCTGCACAGGGCTCCTACAAACTGTTTTGTATGCCACTTGCACTAAGAAAACTAATTTTGAGAGATAGCTGAACCTGTTCCAATCCTTGCTGCAGCTATTCTTTTTGTACAGAAAAAAAATCAAGTACTGTGATGATTCACCGTAAATTACGTGGGAATGGGTAGTTACCTGCACAGCATTGAGATGCATTCATTGTCATGCCTGCATAAGGCTCCTATAGGTCTGAGGGAAATCCCTCTCCAGAAAGGGGTCATCCTCCTTTGTCTTGTTAGTTGGGAGCTTGAATGATGCAAAGAAGCACAGTGTGTCTGAAACAGAATTGAAATACAATTGTCATGAAGGAATGGTGGCTTCCTGCCATGGTTAGCATTAAGCATAGTTTTAATAGACTTGTCTCCGTATATTTATTTATAGTTGCTTCATTTGGTTGTCAGATCATAACAGTCTTACTGAATGTCTGTTTGCTTGGTATGTTTGTAAAGTTCTATATCAAAAGTAACTAAGGCTCTCCAGTACTGGTGGGAGGGTAGCAGACATCCTCATACAGTGGTGAAAAAACTTTGGCAGATGCACTAAATTACTGGTCTAAACTGACCATATCAGTATCAGAGCTGAGATACTATCTCTAGAGTTCCCGGTTCCTGCTGCTCTCAAACCACTGGCTTGTACTTCCTTCACTTGCTGAAGCAACTGAAACATGCTCTGTTAACTCTAAATACAAGGCATTTTACATATGCAAGTATGTGAACTTTCATGTTAGTAATTACTTGACAATTTAAATTAAAATGTTTCTTCCTGTTCTTACCTGCATCAGTAGGGCTGCACAAAGTAGTAAGAGTGCTATAACTTTCAAACACTGCATCTTCTTTGGATAGGCTGCTAGTTACTAGTAACATTCGTGGAAGGGGCTGGAGTCCTGAATGAGTTTTCCAAACCTTTCAGCTAGACTTTTATAGCCTCAATTCCCTCTCCTTGCATCAGCTACCAGCTGTTACAGGGACAAAGTCCATCTTGGAGACAGGAGAAATTTAATAAGTTAATGTCTACTAAAGTCAATTAGTTCAAGGTCTATCCATCTTGCAAATTATATTTACTTTTCTGACACGTGTACTTAATATGTATAGGAAACAGATCATACAAACTTGTTTTAGGTTTAAAAAAAAGTAACACCAGGGTTCTGCTGTGTACCTGCCTGTAAAGAGTCACTGGCCTCAGTGTATTTACTGGGGAGCAACAGGTGTAACCCTTTTCACTCCCATGGCAGCAAGTATTTAAATTGTTGTGGGTTTCTTAAATAGGCTTTGTCAAATAGTTTTACCTTGAGACTGGAAGGTGGGAGTTTTGATTCTACTCACTTTTAGTGCATTAAAGCAGTTTGAGCAAATTATTTAACCTTTGTGCCTTAGTTTTCCTGTGCGTGTCAAATACTCTCTGTATTATAGGGTAGTTTGAGTCCTTTTATTAATGCTTAAGGGCTTTTTACTTCATAATGATTTTCATTTAGAATTCATAATGTATAATTATAAATGTTAGTCTCTGAGGAGTTAGTGGACCTCTTCAAAGGTAATGTACAGGATGCTATATGTACCTGAATAAAAGTAATGATACAACTTTTGCTTATCCAGGAGGGTTAACACAAGTGAGTGTTTAATTGGTTAGAAGAGGCAGTAGCAGCAGGTTCCAAATTGCAGTTAGCTTACATTTAACTGTAAACTAATACTAGCAGTATCAGCTTCTGAAAGAGCTTAGAGTGTGATCTTCTCAACTATGGCAGGACCTCCCACTTTCTTAGCACAAACTTGTTATATGTAAAATATACTTTTAAATAAAATACTGGCGGTCAAATGAATAAAATTGGGTACCTAAATTATTGTTAGCAGGGCCATGTGCAGTGACTGAGATGAAACCCTGAGCAGTGGAGGTTTTTTTTACCTCCCACTCCTGGTATTTATTTTACGTCTAAACTTTTCTGGTTCAAAAGTAGCATGTGTATAAGCTGGAGAGGGTGTAGTATAGGTGTATAAGCATTAGCTTTAAAAGCTTGTACCCGTGTTACAGGGTCAAAAGCTTGTGGGGTTTATCCAAATCCTTTGTCATAATGAACTACTTGGATTGAGATTTGGCATGTTTGAGTGTGGCTCTATGAAAACTAAGCTCCTGTTCTCTCTTTATGCACTTTGGGATTAGTTTTGGTCCTAACATGTTAGCCAGTGGGAGCTGCAGGGGTTATGCCTCCACATAGGTCCTGGAGGGGGCCATGCTGTTGCTTCCAGGAGCTGCTTGAGGTAAGCACCGCCTGGAGCTATTACCCATGCACAATTCTCTGTGTCTACCACATTCTCAGGGCACACCTTTATCCAGCTCTTAGGGCTCAAGGTGTAGCCCTGTAAATGTCAATGACCACCTTTACCCAATTCCTAGGGCTCAGGGCTTAAATTCCTGCATGTTTGCAGGATCTTTTAGCAATGAGGGAACCTTACGTAGCAAAATCCTCACTCTCACTGAACAATTCCCAAGCTAGCAGAATACACTTGCAAAGCACATAGTGCCATGCTCACCAATTCTGATCGAGGCAGGCTAACTTTCCTTGTTGCCAGGTAGGATCGGTCTCATCTGGTTTCTGATTGTTGCACGTCACAGTAGGGCAGAGGATTCTTGGCAGCTCTGATCTTAGGCTTTGTGCTGAAGGTGACTGTCCAGCTGTTTCCTCCATATTCTTTTGGTTCCTTCTTTTCTTTCTCGTGATCTTGAACCTAGTTTATATAGTGAAATTTGAGTCCTGCTTAGCTCTATCATAACCAATTATTTTACTAAAATTTTACTAACCAGTTAACATACTAATAACAATTACCTAACCAATCATACCACACCATCTTAGTTGATTTACACCTAGCAAAATTATACAGAAGGGAGAAACAATTAAAAACCAGACAGATCATACAAGCAATAGGAAAGTGAGGACCATAGATGGACATAGGTTCCCAAAGGAGGGGATGTGCCCCCCTGGGGGGCACAAGGCAACCAAGCCCCCCACACACCCATCAATCCCACCAAGTTTTGCTGCTATTTTTTTGGGAGGGGGGCATGAGGATTTCTCAAAAATCAAAAAGGGGGCGTGATGCTGAAAAGTTTGGGAACTACTGACAGAATGAGGATTCCACAACTGAAGTTTAAGTTAACACATGTATTGTGTCTCACATTACACAAGGCAATTTCCCATTCAGGGACTCTCACCCCACTCGTTAGAGATGAGCCACATCCCTTCTGATTTAATTAGCACTGTTGTCTCACTCCCATTTCTGTATCCTTTTTTCCTTTGTCTTTTTCTCTCCAGCATCTGAGGAAGTGAGTTGTAGCTTATGAAAGCTTATGCTCTAATACCCTAATAATAAATTAGTTTGTCTTTAAAGTGCCACCGGACTCCTCCTTTATTGATGAGTTTCTTTCCAGACAAAATGCTATCATACTAGTGATGTGAAGGGGAACAGAGGTTGATCACCCAGCATAGGTGGGAATGGGATCCTGCTTAATTGGTTACATTTTACATCCCTATATCAAATGAAGTTTTCCTTACCTATTTTGAGATCTGTATCTGGTGAGAGTGGGTGCCATTAAGACAGGGTCTCCTTAACAGCCTGGTTTTACACTATGGTAATGCAATTTAGATGGAGTGACTCTTAGGTACTTTTTATAGCTAATGCCTGCTGTTTTTTTCAATCTATCTGCAGATGAAGGCCTTAGGCTTTAGACCTTACAATATGGTTACAGATAAAGGCCATATCCTTACAGAGCTTGTACCCCTGAAACACCTTCCTCCCCCCCGTGTCCAACCCTGGCCCTAGCCCTGATACCTTTCAGTCCCAGCCTGGAGCACCTTCTTACACCCCAAATCCCTCATTTCTAGCCCCAGAGCTCACATCTCTGGCCAGACCTTTCTCCCCTGCCCCAGCCCTGAGTCCCTTCCTGTACCCTGAATTCATTGGGGGGGGGGCACCCCTGAGCCTGCATCTCCACCCACTGTTCCATGAACATTCATGTCCTGCCATACACTTTCCATACTGAAATGTGGCCCTCAAGCCAAAAAGTTTGCCCACCCCTGACCTTGATCATCTCTGGTAGGTGTTTCAGCCCTGCTCTTAAAAACCTCTGATGGAGATTCCACAACCTCCCTAAGCAGTTTTATTCCAGTGCTTAATTAGCCTGACAGTTTTTCCTAATGTCCAACTTGAACCTAGCTATACTTTAAGTCCATTGCTTCTTGTCCTATCTTCAGAGGTTACAAATGTTTGTCTTTCTCCTCCTTGTAACAACGTTTTACTTACTATAAAGGGCCTCTTTTCTCCAGACTGAAAAAATAGATTTGTTTAATCTTCCCTCATAAAATCATATTTGGTAGACTTTGAATAATTTTCATAGTTCTTCTCTGGACTTTCTCCAATTTGTCTATATCTTTCTTAACATGTAGCATCCAGAACTGGACACTACTCCACTTGACAGCCTACACAGGGAGGCGTGGAAGAATTACTACTTGTCTTGCTTGCAACACTCCAGCTAATCTCTGAATGATTGTAGGGTGTGGTTATTTTTTGTGTAAGCATGTTATAGACTGTTATAAAGAGGACTATGATCAATAGTTCTCTCCTGAAGGTAGGACAAGATGTAATTGGCTTAATCTGCACTCAGATTTAGGTTAGATATTAGGAATAACACTTAAACTGCAAGGGTAGTTAAGTTCTACAATTGAGCTTCCAAGGGAGGTTGTGGAATCTCATGGGAGGAATTTTAGGAGGGTAGACAAACATCTGCCCAGGTTGGTCCTGCTTCTGCACCAGGGCCTTGATGTGATGATCTTTTGAGGTCCATTCCAGCAATGCATGTACCACACTCTGTACCTGGTTCCTATGTCTACTCTATTCTTAATGCAGCTCAATCTAGTCAAGGGCTGTAGAGAGATCACTGAGGGTAGTGATCAGATGAATCTCTTTAGCTGAAGGGTGTGGAACCATTTTAAGGTTGGGGGCTGCTGACCCATAGAAAAATCAGTTGGGGGCCACACACCAGTGAGAAGCCCCCCCAAAAGCTCAACCTCCATCTGACTGAGAAGCAGACAGCTGCTCCCCTCATTCCTCTCCCACATCTGAGCTGGGGGGAGGGCCAGTCTAGTAGATTGTGTGCTCCAGTCTTGGGGGGGGGGGCAGTAAGGAGACGCGGGCTGGAGCACCAATGCAGGTTCTGTAATGCTGGGAGGGGGCATGATCCTTGTGGCCCCCGGGCCTGAGGTTCCCCTGCTTTAGCCTATTCCCGTTCACTTATTTTATCCTCTGAAGAACATAGTGGCTGTGACGTTCCTCTGGAGCTACTGTATAATGATGCAATACACTTGATATAAAAAGCTCCAGTGCAGAAAGCTTTGTTCTCCATCAGCCTTGATGCAGAGGGGTGGAGTTTTCCACAACAGTTTAATGTGGAGATACTTGCTGCTGCCAGCTTGGCAAGAGGAATTTCCGCTCTAAGACCCCATTGTAGGACTGATGCACCTTCAGTAAGCAAGGAACAGCCTTACATTTATCTTGTAGCCTAATTTTGACAGCTGTTCAAAATGGAAATCGTACATAGTACAAGATTTTTCTATCCACCTTTTCCCCCAAGTCCTCCCTCCTTTATGCTTCTAGCTCCCTCTGTACTAGCTCACTGCAAGCAAGAATTAAACCTTTGTACCCCCTCACCGGGCCTGCTCTGTAAGATGGCAATCAGTTGGTAAAGTACAGCAGGTCAAAAGGGCTGAGTTTGAAGTGGTGGCTTGTGCTGAACATGAGCCCTCTTTTCCTTTGCAGCTTTAGCATAATTCTGAGAAATCCTAATATGTTTTCCAGCCAGTCTCCATGTTGTCTACTTAGTAGCTGTTCACATAAGCAGAGGTGAGCCCTAGAAACAGTTCTGCTTTAAGCAGAGAGCTGGGAAGGCTGTTAGTCATTGTCCTGTACAAGACCCATGACCATTTCTGTGCCCCATTTCCCCATTTTTTTTAAATGGGGCTAGTACTCAGTAGGTTGTGTGGTGTGCTACAGGTTAGCCCTCCCTGGTCCAGTGGGACGTGGGGGGAGAAAGGGAACCAGAATTTGCCAGGACCAGGGAAGTTCTCCTGCCTCTGGCTCTTTCAAACTCCCCCCCCCCGTCCCCTGCTGGCTGGGTGATGCAGCTGAGCCGGCCCACTACCATAACTGCTTCTCCAGCCGGCACAGCATGGTCCCGATTGGGCTGCAGACCTGGCTCTGCTGCTGTGGCACTGCAGTCAGTGGCCCAAAACAGGCTTCCCTTGCAGGGCTGCCTGGCCTTACTACCAGCCAGGCTCCCATAGCTCTATTCCTACTGCCAGGCCTGTCCGCAGCCCTGATTGGGCTCCCACAGCACACACACACGCACCCCCCGCCTGCATGCACTGCCCTGGCCCTAGCTTGATTGTTCTGACTCTGCTGCCACAGCCCCAAAGGGGCTTCCCCGTACTAGGCTGCTGCAGCTCTGTCCCCACTGCGGGGCCAGTATGCAGCCCCCAAACGGGTTGCCGCAGCAAAACTCCACTGCCAGGTAGGTTTGCCAGATGCTTTCACCAAAAATCCCAAATATAGCAGGAAAAAAACTGGGTTGCCTCCCC
>JANRFK010006688.1:21939681-21956274 GCA_030068395.1 Apalone spinifera
TAAATAACAGCACAGAACGCTGAGAACCAGAACTGGTGGCTGTAAACAATCTTTATGGGACCTCAGGAAACTTGGCCATACCTATAAGTGGACATCCGGCTAACTAAAATCATGCCGGACCACAAATGTTGCCAGAACAGAGAGTGCTGTACTAGAGAGGTTCAACATGTACTAGACTAAGATACCATTAGATTCCCAATATCCTCTATCCAATGCCTTAAAATAATTATATATGATTGTACCTAACAGGCTTTTCAAATGTTGACAAATAAGGTGGACACTATTGAACTTGCATTGTTCACAACAGGTATCTCCTCTTTCCTTCATATATCTGCTTAAAGTTACATGGTCTAAATGATCTAATACAGGGGTGGCCAACCTGTGGCTTGTGAGCCACATGCGGCTCTTCTTCCCTTAAAATGTGGCTCGCGAAGCCTTCGGCCGCCTCTGCGCCCCTAGAAATGGCTCCTGACCCCGCTTCCCTGTGCTCACCGGGGCAAGGGAGCCGTCTGGTGCAGTGATTCATAATGGCATTGCCAAGATGGCGTCGGCTGACAGGAGCCTGATGTGGCCAAAAAGCCTTGTCTTTTAAAGGCGCAGCGGGCTTTTTTTTTCTTCTTTGCTCAACAACTCTGGGGGGCTGGTGGGGAGCTTTTCCTTTTTTTTTTTTATTCCTCAACAAAAATTGCTCAAAAAAAATTCTGATTCGGATTTTCGCATTTTTTTTCTGCCACTGTTTCGGCTGCCTTCGTTTAATGGATTGGCCACCCCTGATCTAATAGGTTTTTTTCATCACCAATATTTAGATTCACTAAAATTAAGACTGTAAGTTCATTCCTCATGTTTGACAGCCTATTGATGTCTGTATTGGATAAGGATCTGCTCACCAATGGCAAAGTCTCTCCTCTTATTTCTTGTGTTATGTACCTGTATATAAAAATAACTTCTGTAGCTCTTTCCATCATGGTAAGCACTGTACAAATATTAAAAGATACATGAAATATCATGGATTATTATTCCTCACTTTCCATATGACAAAATTGTGGCTCACAGAGAGGCCAAAAGGTGTGCAGCTAGTTAGTGCAAAGCTGGAATTGAACTTTAGAGTTTCTGGATCCCATATTCCCTATCTGTCACTTTGTCTAGAATTACTGTAAATTCTTGACTGAAATAACCTTTATGATAAATCACTTTGTGGACACTTTTGTGCAGAGTAATTGATTGTTTTGTTGTTTCAATAGTTGTGTTTAGTGACTCACTAACTGATAGCATGGGAAGAGTTTCACTTCATCCTGTTGTGAAAACAGTGATTAGCAAGTAGATGCTTGGGAGTTTCAGTCACTGAAAACCGGAACAAATTTTGTCCTTTGCTACTAGACTGTCAATAGCAGTATGGGTGTAGGTGTGTTGTCTTTCCCTAATCTCTTCAGTATTACAACAGTGGCCGTATGTGATTCCAAACTATGTTTTTAGAGCTCCTTAATATCTAGGTTTAATTCACCTTTCAGTTGCACATTATTTTCCTCTTGAAATTAATTAAAGAAGAATATGGGATACTCTGCATTAAGGCATTTCATTGAACTTATATTTTTAGCTTGTTAAGCAAAAATTACATGAAATCTAACAGCTTTTTCACTGTTGGGAATCAGACATTAATTTTAAAATAATGAGAGTCTAGTGCTTCTGAAAAATTACAGATAGACAGCTGCAGGGAATAGTTGTCTATTTATCCACACAACTGTTATTGCAACAGTTCCAGCTCCCTGAATATTCCCTGTCCTGGAGGGACCATTACTGTTCAAAGTATTTCTAGATTATGTATTCCCATAGGTTCCATCCACTAAAAGGCATGAGTAGGATCAGAAGTTACATTTCCAGGCTCATTTATTCTTTGGCTTGTCTGTAAAGACCAACAATAATGGCAACATGGACACCTGTCCACTAGAAACTAGATTGAGGTAATTTAATACAAGCCATGGAACAACTATAAAAGCATAACATCTTTCAGTCGTTACCAGTGTGAGACTGATTTGAATCAGCCTATTAGGGTGAAAGGCTCTGTGAACATGGGACTTTTATTAAAGTAGAATTTTGAAGGTCATCTTCTGAACTGGCATTAGCTAAATGTGCTAGTCCCTCAACATGTATACATTGAAAATGTAATAGAGCAAGATGGATTTGTAAAAGTTGTATATTTCTGTTTGAAAGTCCTGCCTAGAACTTTGGAACAGCCAAAGTGGAGAATGGTCCACAAGGAATCCATCACAGTGTTATGTGAAAGCCTAATGCCTAGTGGGAGGGGAGGACCTGAATAAACTTCAGGCAGATACCCATCCACTTCACTCCACAATACAGGATTTTAATGCATTCACCCAAGATTCTGGGATGAACTAGATGTGCATAGCAGAGGAAGTTGTGCCCTTTTGGATTCTTTAGCATTACACTCATTCATCCTGCTTAAGCACAGTTGGTAGAAAAGGAGCTGTGCAAGCGGGACCATCAATGGAAGCTCCTTAGGGTATGTGTTTTGATTTTGACGCAAAAGATCTTTATCCACTGCTGCGACTTGACTCCAATGACATCTTTGTGCTGGTTCTGCTCAGATCTGTTCTTTCAGACATCACTAGCTTTCACTGGTGCCCATGCAATACAACCATTCTGTTCTACTTAATCAGTGGTTTTCAACCTTTTGTCGTTTGTGGATCCCTAAAAAATGTCAAATGGAGCTGCAGACCCCTTTGGAAATATTAGACGTAATCTGTAGACCCCCAGGGATCCACAGACCACAGGTTGAAAACCATTGTTCTATGATAACAACCACCTTTTGCAGATCCCTTAGACATAGCCTGCGGACTCCCAGAGGTTGCTGATCAAAGCTTGAAAACTACTGTACTAAATAATCTAGATTATCCCAGTAAACATAGGATTGGGAGTCATTAATGATATTGTTAGTATGTCAGCATTTTATTGTAGACTCCAGTTATAAAAATTAGCTCTTGGTTGTCAATTCACATGTTAGATGTTTTTCATAGGCTAAGAATAAATTTATTTCCTAACGAATTTATGTGCTTGTATTCAAGGGCTGCTTCTTATTGCCTTAAACCCTACCATAAATTCAGATCCAACTGCTCTCAAAACACAGAATCCTTCTACATGTGAGCAAAGGGGAATTCTCAACTGGTTATTAGCAGTATCAGGACTTTGCGTCACAGGTCTTCAGTTCTGATTTCATTCAGCATGGGACTTTCTATTACTTAGTAGGACAACAGATCTGAAGATGAATACAGAAGTTCTGCCATTGGATTTGTGGTATATCTCATACCAGTAAGATAAATGCTAGCTCCAGGTAAGTATTAAAATATAAAATTCCTAATAGTGACATCAAACAGTCAGTGAAGTAATAAATTCAGGAGAGCTGCCATAGTATCCGACTTTTTTTTTTTAATGAGCTTTTCCATTTTTAGAAAAGTACAGCAACAAAATAGTTTATGGAGTCTGCTTCTCCTTTTAAGCCTCAGCTGTCCACCATCCAAAAGGAAAACAAACTGTGTAGGAAGCAGAGATGTTAGAGTTTAACCGATTAATTGGTAACCGATAAACTGATGGTTATCAGTTAAATTTTGCCCACCTGGGGAGCCGGCTTCTCCCACCCACCCCCTGCTGCAGGCTCTGCAGTTTAACTTGGAGCCAGTAGACTCTGTCCTGGTGTGCACTGGGTCTCAAGAAACCAGCCCTACTCCAATGGAGCTGGCTGCCACTGCTGCAGGCTCTGCAGTTTCGGAGCTGGAAAGCTCCATCCTGGCACGTGCCAGGTCCCAGAAGATTTTTTAGCAGTTATACGGTTACCTTTTACAATTACTTTTTACCTAGTAGGAAGGTACAAGCACAGAATGCATGATGTAAAAACATAACACCTTAAGGCTATATGTACACTGCAACACTATTTTGGGATAATGGAGTATCCTGAAATAGCTATCCCACATCTTCACAGCAAGCCCATTATTTTGGGCTTGCTATTCTGACATCCCTATAAACCTCATTCTGCCATGGGTATGGGATGTTTCAGAATAGTGCTTTACTTCTAAATTTGGCACTGTGTAGATGGTGCCAAATGCCGAAATAAGCTATTTCAAAATAGCATTGAAATAAGATACGCAATTTGAGCTACACAAATTGGGTATCTTATTTTGAGTTACAGTGCAGTGTTGATGCACCCTAACAGAACTGAGTCCAGGCCACAAAATTCAAATCCCTTCAGTTCTGGGAATTTTAGCTTGGATCCATCTCTCAGCTTCTTACCTTAAAAGACAAACACATGAGATTCCTTCCTTAGCTCTGCTGCTCCCTCTCTGAAGTGAAGGTGTTATGAATATGTGGCTATACTAAATGTTGTTTCTGTACCTTGAAGATTCTAACTGCCAACTGAATCTTCACTTTACTCCTGTAATCAGTGGCATAAATTGCCTGTTACTCTTTTGCCCAGAGTTGGCCTGTGCTTTCCCCCCTCCTTTTTCATGAGGAGATCTGGGTCATATTGAAATGCTTCTACTCTGACGCCAGAGCTTCAGGTTCATTATTCTAACCCCGCCTCCCCTCATCTGATTGGACAGGGAGCTCTTCCAGTTACCTTTACTATCTGAAAGTAGCTAGGGGAACTGCAGAAACTGGAGGAGTTTAATCTGTGTCTGAAGCTAACTGGAAAGAGTTCTGTCTAATCTGCCTGTGTCTGTGTAAAGGACTAATAGCAAGCCTTTGTTACGTGCTGGCACGGCAAGGCAAACAGCATTGTCTGCCCAAGTTAGTGAAAGACCAGCTGGTGTTCGAAACAAGCACAAAGGGAGACCCGTCAAGTAGTGGGATGCAGGTAAATGTTTGTTTTCTGGCAGGGCTTGCGGCTGTTGTGTCTTTGCAATTATTGTTGACACAGCCAGAGTCTGATTTGATGAATGCTCATGACGATGACTGACTTACATGAATTACACCGGTTGAGTCTAATGACTGTAAATGTGTATGCACTGCTGGAGGTAATTTGCCAATGTGAAGGTGAAAGGAAAACTACAAAGGTAGCTGAATTTAACAATGCTGGAGTGAGGTGGGAGAAAGGCCATGGATGTGATGAGACAATGTAAAGTTCCATGATCCTTCATCATGTTTGGGGCATTTGGAATGTTTGGGAAAATCGATATTTTAAGCCAACCTGTTGCATTTGAATTACTCAAAAAGTTAACAGTGCGCTACAGCTTTTGTTAGTCTCTAAGGTGCTGCACGACTATTCATAATTTTTTAAGTCTTTTTCCAAGAAGAGGGAGAAAATAGTGTGTTTTTATTTTGTTTGTTTCCTGGTCATATGTGGAGTTTGTCAGTTTAGCAGTATAAACAAATAATTACACTATCAGAAAATGTGGTACTGTCTGTTAACCAAGGAGGTTTTAGAAAAATTATATTATATAGTGAGATTATATTTTATAGATGAAAACAATCCTTTATAGTTCAGAACGTGCTGGAATTGTATGACTGACATATTGGATGAGCAGCAATGTGGCTTTGTTTGTATACTCCTTTCAGTAGCTGATTTAAACTTTTATTACTCATTTTAAAGTCTTGAGCTACACAATTATTTTCTATCAAATCATAGGAACGATAATGGCCTTGAAATTTCTGTTCCTATTGTGCAGAAACCCATTAAAAAGATGCTCCTCTCAAAAATAACTTTCAGTAGCAGCATGGTACAACAATATTGCAGGGATTGAGCAGTACTTAGTGGAAACAACAAATATTTCTTCATAACACTGTGGAAAACAATGCATACGAGAGCTTCAAGTTATTTTATCCTTTGCAATTTTTTTTCACACACTAGAAATGTTTTAAAAATAAACTACACAGAATTTCAAAATGTCAAAACAAAGTATGGGAATGCGAACTTTTAAAATGTCTTGGTACCTCTTTTTTTTTTTTTTAAAAGAGATCCATTTTGGCTGTCATTTTGCATTAGTTGGAGTTTAGGCACAAATTATAACTTGCAGCAGGCCAGATCCAGATAGCTTTCTCATGCTCAGTAACACTTTAAATCCACCAATGGCTTCACTAAGTAAGGGCATCAGGATCTGGCCCACAGTAGGCATATTTATAGGCTGGGTTGGTATTGCCTCCTATTATTAAGATTGTCTGATGCCTCCTATGAGAAGACCCTGTCTTCATTTGCCAATTGTTAACTATTTAGGTTGAAATTTCCCATGGCTTGTGTATTTTATTTTTATTTTTTTTTAAACTTCATCCAAAACAGCTTTAGAGAAGGCAATTAGGGAAAATATTTTGATTTGCACCTGTTAAAAAATTCTGACAGCTTTTTATTTGGACAGCTCTAGTGCTCTCTGTGCATTTTTTTTTTTTGCTGTCCCTTATGAAAATCTGCCCAATTTGGCCAAATTATAATTGCAGTTTTCTCTTACTCAGAGACTTTTTTAATTTTTAGCAGCTAAAATCCCCGCAGAGTCCATCCTCACTGAGCATGCTCAAACCTCTCACAGCTCTTAGTGCTGACCAGACAATACTTCACATGTCTCTGCTTCACAGAACAAGTGAACATGCTCTGTCCTTTCTCAGCTCCGACACAGAACTGGGCTTTGCATCAGCCATCCACATAGAACACCTGAGCACGCTCCTTCTTGGCTTCTGCCCAGGAGTTCAGGGGCCTTTCCTGTAATGGCTGCTCCTGTTTAGGTTGGTACAAGACATTGGAATTAAGAGCAGGAAGCCTGTCTCTCCTGTGTTGTCAATATCCCCCTGCTGGTACCCAAGCAGTGTGGAGGAGGAAGCTGTCTGATCCAAATGTAGAGTGGACAAAAGACAGATAAGGGGGAGGGAAAGGAGTAGTCTAGGGCCAGGGTATGTTGAGACTGGGAGTGGAGGGGCTAGGAAAGACACTGGACTGGGCTGGGTGAGGAGACTAGGCACCGGGAGGAGAGGGATGCTGAGCGTGGAGTTCTGGAGAGAAGAAGGCTAGGACTGGTTGGTCAAGGAATCTTGGCTGGGAGTCAAAGGAGGGTCTGTTTCTGGTTGGGCAAGGAAACTGGGGCTTGAAGCAGGGGAGTAACATGGGAACACTAAAATTAGGAGCCATTTGTTTGGGGAGATCACAGATGTTGAATGAGAAGTTGCAGATAAGGGCAGATTGGGATTGTAGGAACAAGGAGACTCTGGGGACGGGATGGAAAGGAGACAGAGTTGATAAGAAGGTGAGGTGCAGAGCACAAACTGGGTTTGGTTGTGCAAGGAGCCTGTGACAAAGAGCCAGAGAGGAGGGAGACTGGGTCAAAGATCTGGGTCAGGAGAGAGATATTGGGTGAGAAACCTGAGGGTTTGGGAAGGGTAGGAATAGGTGTCAGTGGTGGGAGAGCAGCTAAGATGAGGAGGTAGGAGTGAGGGGAGCTTGGACTGGCTAGTCAAGATTACTTGGACTAAGTGTGAGGAGACTACAACTTGAACAGTGAGTTTGAAGGGGAAGAGTAGGAGTGACTGAGCAAGAGTATAGGACCGAATGGAGACTAGAACTGGGCAGGGAAGGAGCCAGGGTGGGGAAGAGACAGGGAGTGGGAAGGGGCCTTATAGAAATAATAGTATGTGACAATGTAATTTAACTAAATTCATAGGCTCCAGGGGGCCCAATTAAGGTTATGCAGGCAACTTTAATGCTGATATTTCCTAACTTAGGAGTATTTGACTTTGCAAATAACTATTCATTTAACAGAATTTTCTTGAACAAGACCCAGATTTCTAATTTAAGGAGGTAGGGGTGGGAGAAGACCTATTAACATAATGAAAACTTTTCAGACCTTTAAAATAATAGATATAAACCTTTCTCCTCCCCCCCCCCCATTTGTAAGCAGTGCTTTTATAAACTTTTCAATAATGTTTGAATTTAGTTACCAGTAAAGTTTGGCTGGTATAAACAATGAAGCTCTTTTGAAATTAATGAAATCGTGTCAATTTATAGCTGTCTAAGATCTGAGCCTTTAAGGACAAGGCAAAATACTGATTTCAATGCCTAGAATTGATTGCCATAGAAGGAAACCATACAGTCAAGGGGGACCATACATCATCTCTGTCTGATGGCCTTCTTCAGTTTATCGGTGTTCTTTGCTCCATTTTTCATTACTATTTCCACAATAGAATCTGTAGAAATGTAAACTTTCATGAAAATAGAGATACATTAGTTTCAATAGTATGTGAAAGATACATTGCTTTGGCTACTTCCTCTCCATTTCCTCCTGGCTGAGTTAGGGTGTGATGCAAAGTCCATTGAAAGGTTTCCATTGACTTCAGTGGGTTTTTAGATCAGGCCTTTAAAATCTTTTAAATGCAAATTAGCCTCCAATGTGGAAAAAATAATAAAAGACTAGGAGGAAATGGAAAAAATATGAAATTTCTTGGCTCTGTAAGGTAGCCACCATAAAGATTAATGTCCTCCCAAAATTATTGTTTTTGCTTCAGTGCATTCCTGTTTGTATCTCTGATATGACATTAAAATCCTGTAAGGTGTGCTATTAAAATTCATATGGAAACATAAAAGACAAAATTGAGTTGTAAAATTCTCACTAAGCCTACAAAGTGGGGTGGACAACTTTTCCTAACTTGGATTATTATTATTTTGTTATATTGTGCACCACAATTAAAAGATGTGGCATTTGGGTTCGCAGTACATCATCCAAATGCTGTACAAAACTTGAACATGACCGGGGCTCAGTTATAGCTGTTTGTACAAATTGTCGGGTTAAAAAGAAATGTAGGTCACCCAAAAAAGTCACCCATTCATCCATGCCCCCTTTATCGCTTTGGACAAATTTTCTAAATTTTAACAATCTGGAAATTCTGTCTAGGAAATATCAGTGTGACCTTTCATAGGTGAGAGCAGAGAGAGAGATCACTCAGTTCTGACATCTGTTCTTGTACTGCTTTGAAATCATGCCAGGAGGTATGAAATAATGCATGTACTATAAAAATCCCATAGTTTCAGTATTTACAAGGTAAGTATTTTATTATGAAATCTGGATATGAGGTGGCTCTGCCTAGACCTTTAATGACAACGGAGCAAGCTAGTTTAGTTTAGTTTCCAAGATATATAGATACAATTTTGATTGAAAAAGATAATAAAAAAACAACCCAGATAAAATGATGAGAAAGGGATTAGAACAAAATAATTGATCTGGATGAGTTGGTCTCTTGATGAGAAAGGGAATCTACATCTTCAGTTTCTGTAGCTCATAAAGAAAACGTTTAGAAACTACTGTACAGTTATTGCCTGTGCATTGGACTCCAGGTAAGATCTGTCAGATTTTTGCTACTATGGAAGTGCTGTGTTTGAGGTTTTGTGGAGAAAGGTGAATATGTTTGCATATGTGGTGGTTCAGGAATAAGACAGACAGTTGTTGGAAGAATTATTAAAGAGATTCATCTTGCGACAAAATGCTGGCTTTCCTGGAGCTGTAGGTAAGCAGGTCAGGGATCCCTAGAAAGGGCCTACATGTTAATTTGAATGACAAAGTAATTCTATTTTTCCTTTTTGATATCAGCTAGACTGTATATTTCACATTTCAAAGATGATAAAAGGTTTAGAAAACCAGACCCATGAGTAAAGGTTAAAAGACAAGGCATATTTAGTCTTGAGAAAACAAGACTGAGGGGAGATCTGATAACAGTCCTCAAATATGTTAAGAGTTGTTATACAGAGGATGGCAATCAATTATTCTCCATGTCCACTCAGTAGTACTCGGCTCAATCTACGGCAAGCAAGATTTAGGTTAGAAAGTAGGGGAAATTTTCTAACTACAAGATAGTTAAACTCTGGGATAGCTTTACAGTGGAGGCTGTAGTCCATCATTGGAACTTTTAAAGAGCAGGTTAGACAAGCACTTATCATAGAGGGTCTAAGTGTATTTAGTCCTGCCTCACTGTGGGGCTGGACCAAATGACCTTTTGAGGTCCCTTTTACCCCTTTATTCCCATGATTATTGGAAATGTGTGACCCATCCTCCTACGGAACTGTGTAAGACCATGTGTATGGTATTATATAATTGATACCTCATTTTTCTCTCATACACAGATATGGTTAACTTGACCACATTCATTTCACTGTTGCAGATTTGTATTATTACATTGATTTAAAATCTGACTTCCTCCACTCCACAGCATTGAAAGGACTACCATTAGATGATACTACTAAGATGAGGAAACTTAGCCATTATATTACAAGCCAAGAAATGCTAACTGTCATGTAATTTTGTTGTATGAAGAGCTTACTAACTTGAAAATAATTTAGGCATAATTTGTGAAAACTTGAAAAGAGAATGGCTGTGTTCTACTATATATTACACACACAAAAACCACACTAAAATATTATTAAGGTGGCAAAGTCAAGCACTCAGAAGTTAAGAAGTGGCAGAATTAAGGTTGTCTGTTCAATGGCCTAGGTAATAGAGAGAGTATCAAGCCACAAAATTCAGATCAGAAACTCTTGATGCCTCCAGAATTTAGTGGTTTGGGATCCAGAATTTTGGCTTTGCCCATCCATTTTAAGCATGACTGCTATCCAAGTTTGTGGTGTTCATCTGAAGGATTTTGATTCAGTTTTAGTGCTGTGGATAAATGTGGTGCTGTCCGAAATGCTTCTAACCAGCATGACCGTATTTAAGAATGTATTTTGCAAAGCAACAGGAGTTAAAGATTCTATGGTGCTTTGTACATAATTGACAGCATCCTACTGAACAAACAGGGGTTCTGAGTAGCAACCCATTTCTCAATTTTCCAAACTGCTCTCATTGGCTCTTCAGATTTGTAAATCTTTTAAGGAAACAATATCACCAGTACCCATTTGGTCTGATAAGGAGACTTATCCAGATCATGGTATGTGGTACGCACCCCACTTTGGCACGCTCAGAACATCAGCTGTGTGATATCTCAAGAGAACATAAACCCTCTGCTATACCATATGCCAAATGAGAATTTGAAAAACTAACAGCTCAGCTTGCATCTGGAATATTTGTCTCATTGAAGCTAAAAGATCGCCCCTACTAATTCTCCACAACAGCAGTACGCACATGTTCCACATTACTGGAGGATTTATGTTTAAGGACCTTTCCCATTAAAGATCAGCTGAGCTCATACTATTCATGGTTATGTCTAATCCACAAATAGTGTGGTCTTTCTGCTAATGGCAAATGTTCAATTTGCACCTGCTCATACTTTCCTCCTTAAAATCCCTCTCTGCTGTTGAACAAGGCTATTTTATATGACTTTATGTAAGACAATTCGATTGCAATGTGAAGGCTTTGCTCTAGTCCACATATAGATCTGCTAGGCACCAGATGGTTGTCCGTCCTCCTTCCATGCTTGGACTTCCTTTGGAGTTTGTGAAATGAAAATTATATTATGGACCACATTCTGAAAACAACAAGGAGTCCGATGACACTATAAAAACTAACAAATGTGCCCAAATGGGTGCCAGACATGCTCAGATGTGCTGCCAGAAAGTCCAAATTCTGGCTGCGAACATCCCATGGAAATGCACCTCGAGCACTCTTCCTCTGAGGATAGGAGTTAAATGCTTGGGAGTCTATGTGCAGAGGCCATAGGATGGTGAGTGTTTCTGCATGAGGATGTATACCATCCCTCATTAACTCTTCCATGATTCTTGCTAGAGGCCCTGCATAGTCACATCTCTGCATGTTTGCAGGGTATTCAGCTATGTAGCTATTGAGGGTGGCCTTCTGCCATGTACTGTGGCAACTGCCTGAGTTTTTGTGCTTTTGTTCCCATAAATGTGTGTGTATGCATGATTTATAGAGACATGGTGGGTGAGGTAACATGTTTTATTGGACCAACTTTTGCTGGTTAGAGAGACACACTTTCAAGTTTACACAGAGCTCTTCTTCATATCTGAGAAATGTGCTAAGAATGTCACTCTGAATCTGTTTTAAAAGGAGAACTTTGTTCCAAATGTTCAGCATACTTGTATGAATAAAGATAGGGATGGACAGGGGATTAGGAACAGCCACTGTAACAACAGGTTTTCCTTTTGTCCGCCTCAATGGAGAGGCAAAAGATAGATACTGAACTACATTCTGTTCCCCACAGAGGAGAGTGACAGATATTTTTTGGTAAGAACAAATATAAATTTCCTTTTCTCACAACACATAAGATTCCCCTGAATTTAACCCAGTTTCGCAGAATTCCAGACCGGAAGGGACCATTGTGCTCATGTAGTCTGATTTTCTATATGACATAGGCCTTAGAAGTTCCCAAAATAAATAGTTTCCTTTGAACAAGAACATATTTTAAAAAATCTTGATTTAAAAATGACGCGTACTAGAGAATCCACCAGGAACTTGATAGGTTGTTTCAACAGTTAATTACCGTCTCTATTAAAAATGTATGCATTATAGCCAGTCTGAATTTGTCTAGCTTCAGCTTCCCAGTCAGTGGATCCTGTTATACCTTTTTCTGGTAGACTGAAGAACCATTATTAAATATTTGTTCCTCAAGCATGTGTTTGTAGACTGTGATCAAGTCACCTTTTAACTTCCTCTCATTGAGTCTATCACTCTAAAGCAGATTTTTTAATCCTTTAATCATTCTCATGGCTCTTTTCTGAACGCTCTCCTATTTACCACATTCTTCTTGAACAGTAGATGCCAGAACTGGACACAGATGTATATCCTTATACTTGCCTGTAGTAAAACACAAATTATTTGCTTATGCTCAGTTTACCAAATCATAAAGCTTGTTCCATAACTATGTCCGGCCCTCTTCATTATTTCCCACTCACCCGATTTTTGTGTCCATCCATCAGTGATATTTTATATTTCTTCCAGGTCATTGGAAAAAAATGCTAAAAAGCAAAGGGCCAGAAACTGAGTCCCTTCTGCGGCACCCCATTAGAAATACACTGATGAACCCTCATTTACAACTACATTTTGGGACCTAGCAATTAGTCTGATTTTAATGCATTCAATATGTACCATGTTAATTTTGTATCATTCTAGACTTCTAAACAAAATGTCATGCAGTATGCAGTTGTATAATTAAAGAAGTCCAGATATATAATATCAATGCTAATTTCCATAGTTTTGGCCAAAGTCTCCTGAGAACAGCTCACAATATCTTGAATGAAATGAGCTCTTTGAACCAGAGAATGTTATTTTTTCTACAAGTAGCATCTGCTACTCAGTCAGTCTGGCTCCTGTTGCTGTCATGTGGTGTTTTCCAGCAAGGGATGAGGAATCACACACTGCAGACAGATGCTGAGACATAACCAAGCCTAGAATTACATGGGTGAGAATGATTCAATGATTTATCTATTTCTCCTCTACCCTTCCTCTCTTCCCATCTGTTCACATATTCCAAATGGCAGACCTCATGCCATAGAATGTAGAAGATATATGGAAGCTCTTCCACAGACCTAGGATATATAATTAGATACCTAAATCCAAATTAAGTCACCTAATAAGTGGCATAACTTTTCAGAATGCTTCTGTAGCGTTTCAGAGTTGCTGAGTTGCTGACATAGCAATTAGTCTGATTTTAATGCATTCAATATGTGCCATGTTAATTTTGTATCATTCTAGATTTCTAAACAAAATGTCATGCAGAATGCAGTTGTATGATTAAAGAAGTCCAGGTATATAATATCAATGCTAATTTCCATAGTTTTGGCCAAATGAGAACACCTCACAATATCAGTGCTCAGCAACTCTGAAAACTCTCTATTTAAGTTAATAAATGTGGATTTGAATGCTGAGGTCTTAAGTCTCTGAATCTGAAGATTTGGGGCTTATTTTTAATGAACCTCTGAAAATGTTCTCACAAAACATGTATTCAACATGTTGCCTTCTAGCCCAGATTACTATGTAGACAGGGCAAGGGATTGGGAGCCAGGAGGCATGCAGTCTATTCCCAGATCGGTCACTGACTCGTCTGAAATTGAACAAATTATTTTGTAACTCTGAAGTTAAATCCCTGTGTAATGTATGTGAAGTAAGATCTATAGATAAGTACCATATATGTATCCATTTGCACATGAAAAACCTTATGTTGTTCCTATTAACAGATGTCCTTCCCAAATTTTACATTTAAAAATTTATATTTTTTCATATTTGGACAGCATTTTTAGTCCCACGAAGTTTTTCAAGTGCTCGTTGGAAATTTTGCCTGAAATGTAGTTGGACTAAATCTTGTCAACTCTTTCTTGTTTCTTTCCACTTAATTGGTAACACCTGCAAGTTTAGCAAGTCTTGCCAATTGAATGTAAAATATTCAGTCATTGTGTCTGTTATTACATGAGAAAGTAAATGAGACTTTCAACTTTAATTTCCTTGTATATCTTCTATAGAACTGTAGTGTTCCTTCACACATTAAGTAGTGAAACTAAAAATATAGTGAACCAGTTATAACATATCTTACATTTCTGAAATGTAAGAAATAACGTCCATAAAAGTCAAATCCTTATGTCTCTTGTTTTTCTGTTAATGTTATTTGTTCCTCATTATTTATAACTTTACTATTCATGTATTAACATTCCTGGAACTTAATCTTGTGTTTCTTCCACAAAACTTCCCAACACTCTTACTGGATCAAGTACTTGGCTGGCACTGACATTTTTAGTTAGTGAAAAGAAATTCTTCTTAGTAAAATATAAATGTTAAACACTCAAAACCCCATTTTATAGGTCAGGGTCACAAAGATGACAAGCAGGGAATGTAATGGTTTTGTATGTTGCTCTATCCTCCCAATGTCTTCTGAAGTTCAGAGAGATTCCAAACTTTAAATGATTAACTGGTATTTTCCAGACTGCCAGCCAAATGAATGCTTAGCAGAAAGTGAAGATATGCCCACAGTCCTCAAAAGATTAATGAGTCAGATCTGCATTCAAGAGAGAAATTGGGCCAGATACTGCTGTCCTTATACAATCAAAACTCCCCCCTGTAGTCAAGGAAGCACCAATAAAACATATGTAAAGTAAGAAACATCTGCTCTCAGTAAGCAAATGGGCCAAATTTTCAGATGGGATAATTGGTGTAACCCTATTGTGTCAGTGGAATTTTTGCCTGTGAAAGGACTACTAGATCAGACCATTTTCTGAGTTGGTAGGTTTCCAAAGCATACTGGGCTAAGCCTTGTTTGTTCAGTAGGAAAAGGTACCAAGTTCTGGTTTTGGAACTTAATATTGTAATGCTCCCTCCCTTTCTTACATCTGATGGCTGTATTATTTATTTAGGCTGCCTGTAATAAGCACACCATTGTGCCTGAGTGTTGTGAGAGAAAATAGAGAGCTGGGCTCTGTCCTGGCTGTGTAACTATATCAACACGGGAACAGAAGCCCTCTTTATTTATTTATTTTTGCATTCAAAGAAAGAAATGCATACTTGATGACAAAAGCAGGCATTAGTTGTTATTGCACCTCTGCAGCTGGGTCCTTGTTTCCTGGGGAAATAAAGCATCCTTCTCTTGGTTAGCATGTTTCACTTTATTATAATATGAGGAAGAGAGACAAATGGATTGCAGTGCATTTAGTATGGGAGGGTATATCTGCCCTAGAGCTGGGAGGTGTAAATTCCAGTTGAAGGAGACATAATCTCATTAGCTCTGATCAAGCTAAAAACAGAAGTGTAGCTACCATGAGCAGTGTCATGATCTAGCCACCCAGAACAGGTATTGGCCAGGATGGTACTTAGGGTCTGAAGCCTCCCACCCCTCATACTGCTGCCTATACACGTTTGGTTTTGGTGTGCTAGCTCAATCAGAACTAGTGCAGTTATAGCTCCTTAAGCACCTTCCAGCCCTAATAGACCTATCCTGACAACTGTCTCTTCTGGCTTAGCTTTCATCCTCTCCCCAGTGGGAGAAGTATGTATGCAGGGAAGAGTTTTACAAGGGTTTTTTAAACATCATTTTGCTATCTGATTGTGGTCGAGAAGGCAGCTTGAACAAATACACCTGGACCTTGATGGGGAAGGTGGGAAGCTTTGTAAGGGTCATTCGTTCCTGGGGCAGTTCATTCCCCAGTCTGACCCAATCCTACGAAAACTCCGTGTTTCACACAGATGACCTTTACTCATATTGGCAAAAGCTTCATTATGCCAAAGGAGCAGAGCTGGCAACTCTGCAGAGTTCTAGGTGGCCTTACAGGTGACAAGACCCTTCTTTTCACCTTCTGTGTATCTGCGAATCCACCCACCTGCATTCTCAGTTACACTTACATGCATGGATAATATTCACCTGGAGGCAGAAAGGATGGCAGCACTGTCTCCTGGAAGTCAAGAGACTTGGATTCTCTTCTGAGAGTTTGTGTGACCAAGTCGCATTCCCTCTTTGTACCTTCTCACTCTTTGTTTTGTCCATTTAGACTTTAAAGTGCCTAGGGAAGGGGTGGGCAGTAAGCAGCTCACAGGCTGAATGCGGTTCACCAGGGTTAGCCGCAGATCGCTGTTCTGGCCAATGGGAGTTTCAGGAAGCAGTGCGGACTGGGACACCATTTCCCACAGCTCCCTTTGTCTGGGAGAAGTAAACCGCAACCAACGAGAGCTGCAAGTGGCTGTACCT
>JANRFK010006688.1:21956374-21969693 GCA_030068395.1 Apalone spinifera
ACTGAGCCTCATTTGCATAGCTCTGGCGCAAGATCGCGCCAGTATAGACACAGCTAATAGTGTAGACACAGCTAATAGTGTATCTTCAGGGCAGCTAGTCTATGCTACCACTAGGTGCTGCCAGTTCTACCCCAACTACTACTACTACTTTTTTAGTACACTAGCTCTATGAGAGCTAATGTGAGTATAGACACACCCCATATAGTTGTGCAGTGGCTAGCAAATCGAGTTCCTATCTCAAGTGGGGCATTTAGTCACCATTGTAAGAACACTGTTCTTTTTGTTGTTGTTTTGGTCATCATTGCAGACAAAGCAAGGGAGAAAATTTTTGTGTTTGTTGTTATATTTTAATAGAGACAAACGCTCCTTGCAGCTTTGCCTGAGTGAAGAATATTCAAAAACCTAGTGAGAATCTTGGGATTTGGCCCATGATGCATTTGCAAGGTTTGTTAAATAGGCATTTAATATTGCCATACATCTACACAAAGTCCTGTAAAAACATTAACTAAGGGGTAGAAAATGCTGAATAGTTATAACATGCTCTTGCTCTAATTCAGTGATCAGGGATTAACTTGAGTAGGAAGGATTCAAATGAGAAAAAGAATAAGTATGCCTGTGAGATCAGTATTTCAATCTTCTGCCTTAGTAACTAGGTTGATTTACTTGTCAGTGTAACCATATCTGTGATGACTATCATTAGGAGATGTTTTCCAGTAGTGTGATTCTGTGCCTGTCAGGCTGCTGCTATTTGGACAATCTTGGGAAAGGGACAGAGAAACAGGAATTTTTTTTTAATTTTTTTACTCTGTGTTTGTGCGTCCACTGACCTAGTTTTTGAAGCGAAGACTCTTAGCAACCATCTGTAGCCCTGGCGGTGCCAAGTAGTGAAAATAACATTATAAGGTAATATCTCTGATAGGTGATTTAAGGTTTTTACAGGTAGTGTTTGGTATTTGTTTTTTCAGCATTTTACTGTTGTTGTTGTTGTTTTTTAATTATTCTGCTTTCTTGAGTATGCATTAAAGCAGACTACACAGCATAAGTTTTTGCGTGTTATGGGCTAATGAAAAAATCTTGAATAGAGTATTAATTGTAAAAATAAATGAATGAAAAAGAGAATCCAATCTCTCCCATTTATGTGCCTGTTAATTCTCTTTTATCTGCTCATTGAATAGCTATGTTTTTCACTTTATGCTTGATTTAAATCTTCTTCATTGGGCTGGGTAGCAGCCCCAGTTTGTTTTATATGAAGCTGAAGGATAAAGAACTATACAGGTTGGACCTCCAAAAACCAGCACTCCCACTTCCTGTGTTTGTGGACCAGGAAGTCCTGGCTGGGAGCCTCAGTGACAAGAGGGCTGGCAGCTCGGAGCCTGGTGACACTGGGGCTGGGACTGGAGCCAAAGCCCCAGTAGCACAGTCAAGGCCACAGCATCCCCAGTAGCAGGGCTGGGGATGCAGCAGCCTCGGTTGTGGGTCTGGACCAGGGACGCGGCATCCGCAGAAGCCCTGATGGCAGAGCCAAGATGTGGAAGTCTGGGCTGCTGAGACTGCAGCAGCCCGGCAAGAGGGGTGGCTAGGGCCGGCATCAGAGAGGGGAGACTGGCTATGGGGCTGGTAGCAAGGGACCTCCCCCAGTCCAGCAAATTCCCTCGTTTGGGACCAGTCAGGTCCCAGGGGTGCCAGACCGGAGAGATCCAACCTGTACTGCATCCCAATGGGCAAGCTCTCCTCTTCTGTATCACTATCATTCTATGTTCATTCCACCAGTGAAGATTAGTGTCATTCAGAGTAACACAGTAGGAGTGCAGAATACATTCTAAAGAGGTACACTTCCAGAAATAGACTTATACTGATGACTGGAGAGGCAATAATAATTTTGGTCTGTAGTAATAATTTTTGAGGTTTTTTTTTCCTCTGCTGCCCTATCACTTTCTAGTGCTGTGATCCTGTTAGAGCTCACAAAGTAAGTGTCACATTGTTGCCAGCTCTTGCCATTTTAATGGGAATCTCATGATATTTCATGTTTTTGGTTAAAGCCTGAGTTACAGGAATGAAAGCATTGCCTGAAAATCTTGACTTTGATTTTTAAAAAATCCAATTATTTAGCTGTCATGGTCATAGAGAAAAGCTTGAGAATATGAAGCAAGGGCATGCTAAGGATGCGTCTACTCAGCACCCTTATGTTAAAATAAGATTTGCAATTTGCACTACACAAATTGCGTAGCTTCTTTCGAAATAGCTTATTTCAAAATTTGATGCTGTCGACAGCGCCAAATTTCAAAATAAAGTGCTATTCCAACAAGCCCCTTAACACTCGTGGAACGAGGGTAACAGGGACGCCAGAATAGCATGCTTATTATTTGAAAATTTATTTTGAAATAACTGGCACATTTAAAAACATGGAATTGCTATTTCAGGATGCTTCCAGTATCCCAAAATAGCCCTGCTTTCTAGACATACCCTAAGGACTCAGAGAAAAGAACCTAAAATATTACTCTTACAAAATCTTATATTTTCTCTTGGTTGTTAGGCCCTGACCCATGATTTTTGAACCCTTGGGGTTGACAATTCTGAGCATGATTGACAGAGGTGGGTTCATCTCCCGAGTCCCAGGAGTGACAAGCTGGTGCAGGAAACAGTGCTAATGATTCAGAAGAGAGTATTCTTCCCTCTGGATTTGTGCTAAAACCAATGCTTCTGCACAGTGTTAGCAGGTGCTGCACAGTTAGAACTACTGTCTTTTTAGGATAACCTGCAAGACAGACAGCTGTGACATGTGTAAGGGCAAGGCAATGGTTAATTCAGCATCTTAGGAAATGATTCTTCCCTAATTCCTGCCCTTTATTACCCCCATTGCATTCTGTCTTAGTGGGCATGTCTTCACTGCAGGCAGCAATTGATCCAGCAGGTGTTGATTTATGGTGTCAGAAGCCATAAATCGACCACCGTGTGCTCCCCAATCAACTCTGGTACTTCAACTACATGAATAACATAGGTCTGCTTATCACAGTATTTTCACTGCAGTAAGTCAACAGCTGATGCTCTCCTGTGGACATCGCTTATTCTTCTCGTTTTGGTGAAGTGGCGTAACTTTGATCGACAGCCTGTGATAGTGTAGATAAGGCCAGAGATGGCTGCATTTCTGGACTGAATGAAGTGATGCTATATAACTTAGACCAGCTGGAGCTAACACATGGATGTTAGTTTTGCTTATTAACACTCTTGAAACACCTTTCCATCCTTGGATGAAAAATATTAGAGAAGTGCCTCAGAATTTATTGTTATTTTTTTTTAATAGACAATGGGTTGGTGGTTTTTTTTTTTTTTAATTTCAGGCATTTCTTTTTTGGTCTATATATTAGAATCATTCTGTAATTTGCAAATGCTGCCTTTGTATTTTAGTGGCAAGACTTCCAGTTGGCTTTATTCACCCCCTGGTACACAGATGCAGATTACACAGTTCTGCATCAGGAGGGCCAGCTGTAGCACTGTTTGCACAATTGTTCTTCCCAGAGCTTCTACCAGGGGATTTGCACTCATAACGCTTTATGAGGTAGGAAATTCTGTTCCTCTCCGAGGGTATGTCTAGACTACACAGCATTTCTGGGATACCGAAGGTATCCCGGAAACGCTCTGCTGCGTCCAAAGAACGCGACTGCTTTTCCGAAAAAAATTTCAGAAAAGCAGACACGTTTTTTCAGTATCCCTGTAAACCTCATTCTAGGAGGAAGAAGGGGTGTTCTGAAGGAGGCTTTTTTTCCGATATTGGCCCTGTGTAGATGGGGCAAATGTCAGAAAAGCCTCTTTTGGAAGAAAAGTGGGAAAAGATACTTTTTCCGACTTTTCTTTGTAGTGTAGACTTAGCCCGAGTGATTGCCCATTCCTATTCCGCTATAGGAGTGTACACATCCTGTGCCTAGTTGTTGGCTGTTTTTCCCTCCAAGCAGTATCTATCAGGGTGGCAGGAGCACTCTCTGCTCCCTTGTGCTCCTATGCAGAGGTATAAGGGGTGAAGCTGCCCTTGAGCCCCTTCAGTTCCTCCCTACCCCCTGTGATGGTTGTTGGGGCCTGTGTGTTTGCAAGTCTTTTCCGCCTACCTCTTCTATCTAGTTCCCATTTTTGCCTAGTTTAGAGCTTATAAAAGCCATCTTTAGTAAATAAGGTTTTAGATTTTAAGGTGTTTATTTCACCAGGTCCTACCAGGGTCTGTGCCTATGAGTGATCCTCACCTCTCCTGTCTTAAGTGCCTGGGGGGATCATGTGTTCATGACAGATGTCACATTGGTTGAGGTTTAAAGCTCTGTCCCCAAAAGGGCAGAGCACCCAGACTCCATTTCCTTTTAATGGAGGCAGCACTTCGTCCATCTTCAGCGCCTTCCAGCTTAGATCATGCACTGAACGAATTGGAATCTGCATCCAGTGCTCTCTGTTTGCTCCATTCAGAGCAGTTGTTCTTCATAAAGACACGAGAAGTCATCCTTCCGCTTTACTCTGTGCTGGTTAGGCCTCAGTTGGAGTATTGTGTCCAGTTCTAGGCACCACATTCCAAGCAAGATGTGGAGAAATTGGAGAAGGTCCAGAAAAGAGCAACAAAAATGATTAAAGGTCTAGAAAATATGAGCTTTGAGGGAAGACTGAAAGAATTGGGCTTGTTTAATTTAGAAAAGAGAAAACTGAGAAGGGACATGACAGCAGTTTTCAAATACCTAAAAGAGGGTTACAATGAGGAGGGAGAAAAATTGTTCTCCTTGGCCTGTGATGATAGAACAAGAAGCAATGGGCTTAAATTACAGCAAGGGAGGTTTAGGTTGGACATTGGGAAAAACTTCCCACCTGTCAGGGTGATTAAACACTGGAATAAATTGCCTAGGGAGATTGTGGAATCTCCATCACTGGAGATATTTAAGAGTAGGTTAGATAAAGATCTGTCAGGGATGCGTCTAGATGGTACTTGGTTCTGCTGTGAAGGCAGAGAACTGGACTTGATGATCTCTCAAAGTCCCTTCCAGTTCTACTATTCTATGTATTCTGTGATCCCTAATGCAGGAAGAAAAGCACTGAAATACCCGGCCATAAGTGACATGATGAAGGGCACTTAGAAGCTCATAGTAGGATAGAGAATTGAACCTAGCTCTTGAAGACCCAACATGGTGCCAGAATATCCATCCTTCCCTGATTGTGTATTAGGCTCCGCCAGTGCATACTCCTGAGAAGCCTCCAGAAGAAAGCTTTTGACACTATAACAGGCAGAATTTCTATGGGGGGGTGCTCTTTTTTGTAAATGTGGACCACAAGGGTGCGAACGCACCCCCTCTCGCATGATCCCCCATGTAGGTGTGCTCTTGCCGGTGGTTTGTACAGAGCTGCTCCCTGTAGGACTGTGCTACCAGTAGCAGTTACTGATTTGTATGATCATAAGGAAATGCTCTTATAAGATATTGCTACCAGAAGCAGCACAATCCTACAGGTAGTAGTTACATGCAGTTTTGTTTTGTTTTTTTATATAGAACTGCTCCCTGTAGGGCCATGGTACTGGTAGCAGTTACCTTTTGCCCTGCCTGTGCTGGGACTTTGCCCTGCGTGTCGCTCCAGCAACTGCGCTTACCAGCTGCTGTTCCCCCCCACCAGCCCTGATTTTGCCTCCAGCACTAATTCTAACCCTGCCTGAAGCCGCTTCACCCCCCTGCCCAGTTAATTTTCACCCCCTCCTCTGTTTTCTACCTTTTTAACACCCTATAAAATGTAGCCAGCAGAAACTTCTACATAGGAAGGACGGGGCTTCTGCAGAGCTCCTGAGCATGCTCAGTAACCCTACATTCTCCCTAAGTAGCACAGTCCTATAGAGAGAGCCCTGTACAAACCACTGGCCGGGGGACGGCAGGAGCAGCACACTACCCGAGCTCCCTCCCCCATTCTCTGGTCGGCTGGGGTAAAGCAGGGGTTAATTTCCCCTCCTAGGAGCAAGGCCCAGCTCCAGCCCGAGCCTTGCTTTTGATGGGCGGGGGAAGGGGGGCAGAATCAGTCCCCGCCTTCCCTTGGCCGGCCAAAACATGGGGAAGGGCGCTCGGGCAGTGTGCCTCTCCTGCCTTTCCCTGCTGGACAGAACACACTTACTTGGAGGATCTTGTGGGGGAGCATTCATACCTCTCTCTCTCTCTCTGTACAGGCCTCTATAAAGTGATGAGCTCCCCCTCTTTTTGTTTTCCAGCTTTAATTGTTAGATGTATTATTCCTTTTTTAGTCATGTAGGACCAGGAGCAGAAAAGATCTTTGACCCAGACCTTCAAAGGTATGTGCAGGCACTTAACTCTCATTGATTTCAGTGGGAGCTAGACAGTTAAATAAGCTTGAGGATCTGGATCCGTTTCTGCAAAGCTTTGACAAGTCAGTCATCTCTCTTGTAAACAACAGGTAATAAATTGTGGCTGTGTGAAGACAGATTTATGGTTGTTGGCAACTTATTTTATTTTTGTAAAAGAGCCTGGATTACTGCTTCCAGAAAAATCTCAAACACAGGTGGAATTAACAAGTCCAGGGCTGTAGTCAGCCCCTTACACTCAGCAGACAGGCAGTTTTAGAGGTCAGCACGATTTACATGTCAAAATGACCCATGTTTTCTGCCTGCTTTTTCTGTTCTGTAAACTGTTCTCCATCTTTACTGTGGTGACTTCACCATCACCTGTGCAGAAAATGTGGTGAAGTCAAATAAAAACAAGACCAGGATTGCTCCAGGGAGCCCCTTATAAAAAAATTAAATCTAGGCACAAAAGGGGTGAACATTTAAAGGGTATTTAAAAAGCCTTTCCAGTTTTCCATTAATATTAGTGAGTGATAGAGCTATTGGACTGTCTATCTTGGATTATTTTATGAATGGCCCCTACCTAAAAGTGTGATGCTTTCATGCTGTTCGAGAAGGAGCTTATATTGTGTAATATAGTACTGGGATTGTTTTTCTTTTGTATATTTTTTGAGTGAATATGTGCACTAGCTCCGGAAAATTTAGGCTTTCACTGCAAGGGCTCTGATTTAATGAAGCTTCTAACTGTATTGCTTCCATACTGTTTTACAAAAAGTAAACATATAAAAACTATCCCCTATGGTTTGTTTTCTTTTGTTTCCCCGGAACATGCTCTCCTGACATACGTACAATCCCTTGATTTTTTCCTCTCCATCCCTTATCCCAGTGAGTAGCCTCCTCTTCTTTTAAGGAGCTGAGATGAAATATTTTCAGTTGCTTTCAGGGGTGAAAGTAACTTATAAGGGGTTGGCAGGTGTGGGGGGGCTCAGGGAAGGGGTAGGAGGATCAGGCGTGAAGGTGTGGGGGCTCAGGGTTGGGAGTAGGAAGCAGGGAGCTCAGGGTGGGGAGTATGGCCACTGTGCTGCTCAGCTGCCAGATCCCTGGGGCAGTGGAGCTTGTGTATGCTGTGGCCACACAGCCCAAAGTGATGGCAGCATCCAAAGCCTAGCCCTAAGCTGGCCAGTCTCTGACCCGGGCGCCACACCAAGGTGCACTAGCTTATTTTCACCTTTGGTTGCATTTAAGGCTGCCTTTAACTCTACCTCAGAACAAATTCCTGAAACCCAAAGCTGTTGGCTGGCTTGGGGCAGCCTCCTAGGAATAGTGTGGGACAAGGGTAGCAATCTTCAGGGCCCTCCTCTCTCTAGGTGACAAAAAATCCGCACACCATGTGACATTTACATGGGAAACAAATAGGACCACTGCGTATTGGCTCCTGTTGAGTGTCCCTTCTAGCTGCCCTTTCTGACGTCTTCGGATGCGTTCCCAGGTTCATGGAAGTTTTCGGTTCTGATCACCTAGCAAAGCAATGAATAGTGCAGAAGTTATGATCGCTGGTCAAATGCATGGCCGAAAATGAAACTCTAATTAATAATTGACTAGCAAGATAAGGAAATATCTGTGGTTGCTGTTTGCTTTCCTTGCCTTTCCAGTGCAGCACCAACACCGAGCAATCAAAGAACTGTTTCCCCTTCTTGAGCAGACAAATTACAGAAGAAAATGGCTCCAGAAGCTGGATAGAATTAAATCTCTCTCAGCCGTATAGTGCGGTCCTGCTTGTATGAGACACCCAAGCCACATGACAACATAGGGAGCTGCTTCCCTGACACCTGTCTGAATCCCATTGAAAGATATGTTGGATCCTGTTTTTAGAATTTCTCATCCATACTCTTTCAGACCTTTCAGCTAGCATATGACCCCAGTGTGTTACCTCAGTATTTTGAAGTGGAAGACTGGAGGTTATAAAATTTGAACAATCTAGATTCCCTGGAACCAAAGGTTCAACGCCTCAGAGGGTTGAAGAGAATTCCATGGCTGGAGAATTCCAAGGCTCAGCTATTGCCTAGGTGCTACCTGGAGCAATAAGAACTGAGCTAGGTAGGGCAGCTTCAGGAAGTGCCGTTTGCCTGTTCCCCTTCTCTCCCGCCCCAAGGTTCAAAGCTTCAGAGGGTTAATCCAGACCGTTACTCACCAAAAGCAGGTAAATTAGACACCAGTGTAGTGTGTGCGTGAGTATTTTTGGATGGATCCAGCTTGTCTGTCTATTTAGAATGCATCATTCACTATGAATATATATCCCTATGTTTTGTGCAGACACTGAAGAACAGAACATGGTGCTGTAGTTACTCTATGTTGCCCAACCTCTTATTTGCTATGATTCTGGGCAGAGTGAAGAATCAGCTGATGAAGGGCCTAAGAGATTCCTTCTTATTTTGTGATGGTTCTTTGAGGTCCTAAAATGAAGAGGTTTGGGGGCCCCTGAGCTGCTACCCTAGTAAGGACAGAGTAATGGGGTAATTACAAAGACAGCTACAGAAGGAACAGAGTGGGAAGAATCGCAAAAGGGAGAAAAACAAAACTCCCTGTTTGCCTCCTGTGTGTCTGCTTCCAGAATCCATTTGCTCTGCTGGGGCTGCCTACAGGAAAACAGATCAAGAAGCAGGAAACACTTTGGAAACAATCAAAGCCATGTTTTGTCTCAAGGACAAAGCTGATTTTAGGGGCATGTAATCTCTTCTGTTGCCTAGTCTGAGCGCTGCTTGCAGGTTTTTATCACTAGGGGTCATCTCATGCCTGCAGGGCTAGGCCTGAAGCTGATAGTATTCATTTATTTGCACGGCAAAAGGAATCCAGGTACATGATAAATAGCGAAGACACAATCTGGTGCTGGAATAATATGAATACTTTTTTTGAAACTTTTTGTAAAAGAGCCTCCAGGTTTAAACACAGCGGCCATGCCCAAGGGATCTCACAAGCACTCATTACACTCTGTGTTAAAAATGCTTTGTTTTGGATGGAGACCAAAGGTGCCTGGAGGCTGCTAGAACACTGATGAATTTTGGCTGTGTCCTGGCAGTCAGGCAGCACTAAGGCCCCTCTGGGGAACCACCTCAGCATCTCCGCATAAGTAGCCTCTCTGGTAGGCACTGAGCTGGTTTTGCAATTGCCCCCCACCCAGAAGCCACTGCCTCAGAGATGTTCTGGGGGCTGGAGGAGACATGGCTGGAGAATTCCAAGGCTCAGATATTGCCCAGGTGCTACCTGGAGCAATAAGAACTGAGCTAGGTAGGGCAGCTTCAGGAAGTGCTGTTTGCCTGCCTCCCCCACCCACCCAATTCCCTGCAATGGTGCACAAGATGAACTCAGCTCATAGAAAATCCAGCACCAGGAAACATTGGTTATAGCTGAACCCGTCTGGCAATCCCATTGCAGTGTTTGAGCAACTGAAAGAAGACAGGTTAATGCAAGTTCCTCAGAAGTAACTTGGTACGTTTGGAGAAGAAGAATTTTGAAAACACACATAAAACGTTTCAAAAGAAGTACTGAAAGCTTATCTTGCAAAGTCTTGATATTGAAATGTCAGGCAGATGGTGATGTTTTCCATTTCATAGGTTAGTTATGCAGCGATGACACCTCAGTTGTCTTCTCACATCTGCCACTGATTTGCTGTGAGATCTTGGGGATTGCCCTCTCTCTCTGAGTTTCTCCATCTCTAAAATAGGGATAATACTAGCTCATGACCTCACAGCACATTGTAAGGCTAAATTAATGGTTGTAAAGTGCTTTCAGATGCTTGGATAGAAGCTTCTTCAGAGGTGTAATGTATTACCGGGAGTGAAATGTCTTTGCTTGCCTCTGAGATTAATTTGTAACCCACGTGAGTGGATGAATAAGAATTCCATTTATCTACTGAAAAACTCATGTTCTAGGAAGCGGGGGCAGACCAACTGACTGAGCTTTAGCTAATTCACATAGTCTCCATTATTATTGAAAGTCTCCAGTGAAGCTTCAAAATTATGTTGTCCAAGATACAACAAACTTACATTACTCTCTCAAACATTTCTGACCCCCAACTCCCACATTTTAAAAGTTTATTTAAATGTATTTTTTACTTTACTGTTCTGGCTGTCTAATCCTGGTTTTCAGTTATAGCCAATGCTGTAAAGTTATGTACAGCCTGCTGTTAAACCTGCATTGTCATATCTAATTGATATTTTCATAGTAGATTTAACTAGTGGAACACTTTGTTTTATTTGCTCTTGTGCACACTGCTGATAGCAAAGTGTAGCAAGAGATTAGGTGTAAAGGATTATGAAGTTTATAGAATTGAGGGATGTGGGAAAATGCACTTGTCTGACAAATATTGTACTTGGGTATCATTCTTTTGTGGTGTGTGTGCATGCACATGCACATGCACGTGTGTATGTTTGGATTTGGTTGTTTTGTTTTCTTTCTCTTCTGACTGTTCAGAGGATGCTACATAATTACAGTAGTTTCTTTGTTCAAGTACATTTATAATGATGTTTAACAACTGGATGAAATATACTGAAGAAAGAGAGACTCTGGAAAGGGGTGATTTCTATTCCTTATGTCAAAACAGTGAGGTTGTTATTTTAGTGCACCATTGGTTTCCATTAGACGCTAAATGTGATTACTTAAAGTTTATTCATTGCTCTTAAAATGTATAAAGCACTAAATAAGTGCTGAGGATTATTGTTAATAGTTGCATTTTGAAGGCTGACAACTTAGCTCTGAAAGAATAAGTCAAACGGTGGTGTATCTACAGGACTAGAAGAAGGGAGAGCTACCCAGCCATGCTACAATTCTCTTTCTATTTATGCTATAAATTCATGCTGTGGCTTTGGCAAAGTTGCTTAGGCCCAGATCCACAAAGCATCAGAACACCTAGGCTACGTCTACATTGGCAAGATTTTGCGCAAATACTTTTAACCCAAGAGTTTTTGTGTTAAAGTATTTGCGCAAGAGAGCGTCTACACCGGCATGTGCTTTTGCACAAAAGCATCTGTGCCAGTGTAAACGCTCTTTTGCGCAGGAAAGCTCCAATGGCCATCAGGCTTTCTTGCGCAAGAAATTCATGTTGCCTGTCTACACTGGCCTCTTGCGCAAGAACAGTTGCGCAAGAGGGCTTATTCCTGAGCGGGAGCATCATAGTTCTTGCTCAAAAAGCACTGATTTCACACATTAGAATGTCAGTGTTCTTGTGCAAGAACTCCCCGACAGTGTAGACAGGCAGCATGTTTTTGCACAAAAGCAAGCGCTTTTGCACAAAATCATGCCAATGTAGACATAGCCCTAACGTTTAGGTGCGTAGGAAATCATTGCAACAATAAAGAGCTCTACAAAATCTGAGTTAGGTGCCTGGATGCCTAATACAATGAAGGAAGAGAGGGGCCTTATATAGACCGATCCACAAAGCCAGCCAGTGGGAGATGCCAACCAGAGAGGTGTATACTAAACCCTGCCCCGCTTTCTCACATAGATGCCTCTGTCCCAGCGGCAGGGAGGCACCAGTTTCTGCTAGTGAACGTCTCTCAGGAAGCCCTCTCGTAGAGTCAGGTGGGTAAGTCATTTATTGTGAGAATGAGTTAGGCGCCAGCCTCACATCCTTATAACTTTTAGCCCAGTGGATAGAGAACTCACTGGGACATGGGAGACCCTGGTTCACTCACCCCCTTCTGCCAAAGGGGAAAGAGAACATGTGACTGGGATCTCCCACCTCTCAGGCTATGTTTATACTACACGCTTCTTGAGCGAGAAGCTTTTTGCCACAGAGATCTTCCGCAAAAACTTCTTGCGCAAGAGCGTGTCCACACTGCAAGAGCGCATCGAAAAAGCGATGCACTTCTGCGCAAGAGAGCGTCCAGACTGCATAGACGCTCTCTCAAAAGGAAACTCTGATTGCTATTTACAGAATGGCCACCAAGGCACTAGTGCTTTTTTCAGATGTCTCTTTTTGCGCAAAAAAACCCTGTGCCCCATCCACACACACCTTTTTGCACAAGAGCTCTTGTGCAAAGAGTTATTCCTCGTTGAAGGAAAAACTCCTCTGTTCTTTCATTTTACTTGCGCAAAAATGCATTTGGGGTGTGGATGCTCTGTGAGTTTTTGCACAAAAATGGCTATTTTTGCACAAACACTGTAGAGTAGACCTAGCCTCAGAGACGTTCTCTAACCATTGGGACAGGCTGATGTGAGGCTCTGGCAGTCTCTCCTGTGGTCAGTGTTTCCCTGTGGATAAGTAACAGAAGAAAGATTTGTCCAGAGACAGTGTGAGAGGGACTCTATAGCTTGCTGGTTAAGACAGCTATCTGGGACACCCAGCTCCAATGACTATTTAACCAAGTGGTACAGCTTCAGCTGGAGAGATGGAAGGAGCCCCCCATCATTCAAAATATCCCATAACTCAGCAGTTAGGTCTCCCACTCCTCAGGAGAAGCTCTAAGTTCCCTGTAAGCTGCATGGCCATGCAGCTGCCTATTTAGTGCCATGTAGGTGCTCAAGGAACCCACCAGCATACCAGTGTTTCCTGTAAGCTGAGCACTGGGGCGACCACCCAGGAGACATTCTAAAGCTGCCCAGCTGATTAGCAGAGCACCCACAGCTGGCAGCATGTGTTTCTGCTGGCGGTTCACATCCGCACTTACCTCAGTGCACATAAACTGTATTCTGCACATGGATGGAAAAATTAGAGGGAACCTTGCCGGGAACCTGACACAGCTAGGAGAGGAGAGAACTGCCCTACTCTTGGCTCCAGACTAGCCTAGCCTCCAAGTCGTGGTCAGGGGAGGAGCAAAGATGGCCCTCCCCCAGCTCTATTCTAGCCCCAGCTGGAACCTGCTGGGGCAGAGCAGGGGTATAAAGCTTAGCTGACAACTTTATATACTGCAGGCTCTGCAGTATAAAGCTTAGCTGATACCTTGGCTTTGAAAGAATAAGTCAAACACACTGGGCTACGTCTACACAGGCCCCCTTTTCCGGAAAAGGGATGCAAATGAGA